>CM058046.1:61661674-62204420 GCA_030169165.1 Centaurea solstitialis | reverse complement strand
TGGTAGTTTTGATATGTTTGATACATACAATGGAAAAGATAGAAGTTCAATACATACAATAACTTTCCGTGACAAGTTGGATACACTTTTAAGAACTAAACCAAGAATAAAAAACAACGAACATGTGGAAATCTGATCCTACAACAGGAATGAAGTTAAATTAACCCACTATACTTTACTTTTCTTGGTTCATTAACGCTGTTATATATCTCCTATATTAATCGGTGGAACACTTGGGCTTTGAGAAGATTGTTGGTAGTACAACAGCACAACAAGCTTGAACATAACCACCGAAAACAAAAACATAGATTGTATTGATTCTAACTAATAAACATATAATAACAAAAGCAAGGGTTTTCATGATAACCGGGCAAAGATCAATCCATCTTCAAACGAATTCCACCGAGTATGGAATTTTGACGAGGTATTCACCCGATCTCCATATCGTCGACCCTTGTACACATCTCGCCACCTCACGCTTGATTTCCCTTGTGAAGCTTACATTGAATGCTAACTTCTCATTTAGTCTGATGAACTCAGTTCTTTCGGGACATCTTCCATGGTCACACCAACTGGGGATGAAATCGATTCAATCTTGTAAACCGAATCATACTTGCTCACGTTTGTCGCGGTCCTCGTGTACACTTTCTCCTCTTCTGGTCGTAATGCAAAAGCAAACGATGGCAGGTTAAGTTCAGCCCCCGTAATGGTTTTCGAGCTACTGATTCCTTTTCCTACCAACTCTTCTACTTGGAACCTCGTATAGCACAATCCAAGTAAATAAAACGTAATCCTCTGGATGTATATCAAAAATTAGCCCTAGGTCAAATGCTTTTGACGTGTTGACAAATCCAACGCCGGCACCATCAACCTCTCCGTCGTCCTTCATTGGGTCCGCCATTGTCATTGTTGCCGACTTGATAGCAGCAGGGAACTAATCCGGATGCGTAACTTTCAGCATGGCAACTATCCCGCAAGATGTAGACATGCCATCGAAGTGCCAGATTTCTCCAGATCTATTTTTGGAGAAGCTCTTACCTGCCAAACCAAGAATCTCTACCACTTTAGAAGCAATAAATTAGTTTTATTGTTGAAGACATCTGAAATCATACATACCCCTCAACCCATATCCTAGGACTTTATGAAAGGGGAAAAAACAACCAACAACCAACAACCAGAAAGCCCTTATAAACCCATAAAATACCACTTTTCTATAATCAATGTGATTCAACAGCAAACTTTATCATGTATCTATACATATGAAACTATGTCAGTCAATGTTGTATTTTATCGATAATATGTTAAAAACCTACAAATCTAATTCTAATTTTGGTAAAACGACACAATAACATGGAGTTGCAATATAAATCCTAACAGTGAAATGTGAACTAAATTGAAAAGTAGATTGAAGCAATTAGATTCACCTTATTATAATAATTTCGAGACCACCGATTCCAACAATCAAAGGTAACATCAACAGATCTTATCTTTTTTCTAGGTTTGTGAAAAGAAAACAACTCCACAAAAGCAGAGAGAGCTCCCTTATCTTCCATGGCAGAAATTCGTACGTTAGGTTGATCGAACCAAGAAAATTGGTGAAATTGATGGTAAAAATGAAGAGGAAGGAGATATGGTAAAAAAGAAGACGGCGGGTTGCTTTTAGGGTAAACCACACATATACACAGATCTTCATAATAATTTTACTTTTATTTTATTTTTACCTATACTTGTTTAAACCTTTTTCTAATTATTAATGTTTATAGATTAATGTAAGAAAGAATCTATAAAAGCTCAACAATTGTTTTTTAACTAGTTATTAGGCCATCAGTACCCCAACTCTATCAACTTAACTGTAATATCAGCTGATACATTAGCTTTTCTCCAATCATCTCTTAACCCTCTCATAACTCTCTGCAACCCACTACAACCCGTACCCTAACCCTCCCAACCCTCTCACACACAACACACATAAAAAGAGTGGGTTGGCCGACCCTCCCAGCCTAGAGCCCACCGGGTAAATTCCTCGCATACCCCCAACCTCCCAAAGCCTTGAGCCCGCCGGCTTCATCCCCCCCCACCCCCCACCCCCCACCCCCAAACCCGCTATGCGCTACACATAGCCTTAAGAGCCTTAGTTTTGCGTCAAGTTATAAACTGTGATAAATTTTATCATTTATATGAAACATAAAGTTTATATATATATATATATATATATTGTCATACTAAAGGTTAAAATAGCAGACTTCATGCATTGTGTTATTTAACTATATGCTTACAATAAAAAAGAATTATACGATGTAACTGATGTCTATTTTACGTGGTTATTAACATGCAGATAATATGTATGTGTGTGTGTTGGGGGGGGGGGGGGGTTGTATGTCAATGGTTATTTAAAAAAAATAAAAAATTATAATAATCAATAAATAAAAAATATTAATTTAAGAGATTTGAACGTAAAGTTTTTGAAAAAAATAGGGTTTATTTCATAGAATAGTAACCAAGTTTGAAAACTGTCTCAGTTAGGTCACTCATACTTTGTTTTCATTCAATAATAGTAACCAAGTTTGAAAAGTGTCCCATTTATGTGCAATTTACCTTTTATTATAGGTTACCAAGTTACCCTATTTAAATCATTTAAAAAAAGAATTAATAATCTAGAAAAATAATATATACATTTAAGTGATGGGTTAATTGATTTTATCCTCCTAATATATACGATAATTTAATAAAATATTATAACAAAGTTAATCAATTAATCAATATTATACTAAAACTATTCACATTTTTATTAATCAATATTATAACAAATTATTCACGTTTTTGTTTATATTCTTAGTTATATTTCAGTACTAAAGATAAATAAATTATTTAAACGTGATTGATAATTTTTTTTGACGTAATATATATATATATATATATATATATATAGAGAGAGAGAGAGAGAGAGAGAGGAAAGTTCAAATGTGAACCACTTTTTGGTTGTGAACGTGAGGACAGCCGAGAGCGCGACACGTGCCGGAGACTAGTCAATAAAGGCGGATTTGAGTGTGGTCCCCCCTTTAATTCAATACTCTCCCATGAATCGCGTCTAGTCATTCGTCGCGGACCTGACGTGGCGTCTAGTCATCTGCCACGTGTCGCGCTCTCGGCTGTTCTCACGTTCACAACCAAAAAGTGGTTCACATTTGAACCCACCCATATATATATTGATTTTAAATAATTATAATATATTATTAATATATAAAATATATGTGATGTACAAAATTATCGTATATATTATCTTTTTGAGGAGGATATAATCTATTTATCCATCAATTAAATGTATATATTATTATTTTTTTAGATTATTAATTGTTTTTTATAAAAAATTTAAATAGATGACCTGGTAACCTATAATAAAAGGTAAATTTCACATGAATGAGACACTTTTCAAACTTGGTTACTATTATTGAATGAAAACAAAGTATGAGTGACCTAGGTGAGACAGTTTTCAAACTTATCAATAGTTTATCTTTTATTTGATTATTTTTTTAATTAAACTTATTATAGTTTATAATTAACCAATAAAATAAAATGTTTTAACAAACTAAATAAAGAAATATATATATATATATAGGAAAGTTCAAATGTGAACTCAATTTTGGTTGTGAACAACTGAACATGAGGACAAATCTCAGCCCTTCATTTTAGCCAATTTAAAGTCAGCTTACTAATATGGCTTGAGGGTATTTTGGTCAGATCTGACACTTCTCTTCCTTTTGTTCAAACGTACCAGGCTTCACACCACCATTGGCATCTCTCATCCATCTCTCTAGTATCAACACCTCCATTCACGGTGATTTCTTCATCTCTCTCCAATAGATTTCTTGCATATACATCGAATTAAATCAAAATTTTGAGTTCTGAATTTTGAAAATTGAAATTGTAAATTTTTTTCTTGATATTTTTCATCAAATTAGGTTAGTTTGATTCGTTTTTTTGTGATTGTTGCTTAACAAAAGTTGATTGTAATCATAATAAGAGCAACATATCCGAAGCTTAACAATTTTCATGATGATTTTGGAAAATCATTGTCTAAAAATTGAAATTTTAGGATTTGTGTTATTGAGATATTCATCAGATTAGTTAGTTTGATTCGTTTTTGTAGATTGTTGTTTTATAAAAGTTGTTTGTAATCATGATTAGAGCAACATATCGAAAGCTTAACAATTTTCATGACGATTTTGGAAAATCATTGTCTGAAAATTGAAATTTTAGGGTTTGTGTTCTTGAGATTTTTCATCATATTAGGTTACTTGGATTCGTTTTTGGTGACTGTTGCTTTTTAGAAGTTGTTTATAATCAGAAGTAGAACAACATATCCTAATTTTAAAAATTTTCATAATTATTTTGGAAAATCTTTGTTTGAAAATTGAAATTTATGGTTTGTGTTCTTGAGTGTTCATCATATATTTTTCAACAAAAAACTAATAAATCTGTGTTTGATCTATTTTGGTTTTGTTTAATTGTTTTTCTTGTGTTTGAATCAGAAAACATGAAGAAATAGAATTTTGGCACCGTTTGGCTCTTGAAGATGAATAATTGATTTTAGGATTCTTGAAGATGAATTTTGTTGAAGATGAAGATGTGTTATTACTCGGTCTGAATAACATTGGTTGGTCTGATAATGAAAACTGCTGCTTGGTCTGATATTATATAATAGAATCATTCCTGTATATCCATTAATTTTCATTCCTGAGCAAATTGGGGGGAATGAAAAAAAAATTGTACTCAGTTTTTTTTCATATGTCATTCCATCTTTTGATGTTAAATGGAACATCTATCGTATTTTCAAAGTGAAGGAAACAAAATTCTTTAATATGAAACAATTTTTCATTGATTATAGTGGGTTAACCAAGCAGCATCAATACAATGCTCATTTTCATTCCCATTCTCCTGCATTCCCATTTTCATTCCCATTCCCATTCCCTAAAATGAACCAAGCACCCCCTTAATGTAAATATCTCTGTTTTATTCTGACTGAATAATAGATGATTATTATTATCCAGGCTGGATAATAAAGCATGACATCCATAGTCTACTTGTTATGCAGACTAAATAATAAGTGGGCTTGTATATGAAAGTATTATTTGTCATTCATATTGAATAACAAGGATTGTTGTCCATAATTTACTTGTTATTCATAGTGAATAACAAGTGGATTTGTATCAAATGAATAAATCAATGTATGATTTGTTATTCAGATTGAATAACGAGTGGGCTTGTTGTGAGTCCACAAACTATTGTGAAACAAGATGAAAAGACATTGTGAGCAAGATAAACAAAATAAGATCTAACATTGTGATGCTTGCTTGTGAAGAAGATGAACAAATGTGGAGAAAACAAAGTTTACTGATGTGGGAATTGTAGGCTGCAAAAGTGATCTCCAATATTGTTGTAAGCAAAAGAATAAAGCAAACCCTAGAGCCTAAGTATGCTTATATAGCATCTAGGGAGACAAAGTTACACAAATAGTCCTTGAAGTTTAAGACTTCACACAAAAGAGGAGTAAACAAAAACTAAAGCTAATCTAGGAAATAGGAAATGATAGATAGGCCCTTCTACTTCTTCACAACACAAAGTAGGGTCTAATAATCTCCCCCTTTCGGAAGAAGCTAGAAGGGTGGCGGAAACTTCAACGCCGGCTCCCACTTCGAGAGCTGCAGATACTCTTCCCATTCCTTGATCGTCTTGGTCCTCATCTTCATAGCCACTTCGGCTTTTCTCAGCATCATTCTTTCTTTCAACTTCTCTTCAATCAGATCCATTGCCTCAAGGATCCTCGCTTTTCCATCATCGTGCTTCATCTTCGGAACCTGGTCAGCTAACAGTCTGCTCTTGAGACCATTGTACACGAAGAGGATGGTGCCATCACAAAAGTTCAAAAGTTCACTGAATCGCATGAACTTCCGTTCCTTCTTTTTGAGCGTGCAGTAGACAACACCATGCTCTGGGATCTTCGTTGGAAAGTAGAGCATGTAAGAGTGGATGGTTGGAGCTTCCAGGTTTGGTCTGAGGAGGTTGACTTTAGGCTGTCGGCTCTCAATAGCCATCTGGTAGTCAGACACTCGAGCAAACGAGATGGTGTGGCGGACATATCTTTTCAGTACCTCGAGACCATCGGTGAAGTAATCTGGACGGAGGATTGGACCCTGAAGATACTTGATCAGAGTGAGGAGATCCTCCAGGTCCAAGCGATCCAGATCGGCCTCAGTGAAGTAGAATGATTCAAGCTCACCGTTGAGTTGACCACTGCCGTACATCAGAACATCGAACTCCAGAAAGTACTGATACCCAAATTTGTAAGGTCTAACGGCTGTAACCTTGACAAATTGGCGGCATAATCTCTTTTTGCCGTTCTTTTCCCAGTTGTGCTTTCTTTGGAGGACATAGGCAATTCGACGGCGGAGCTTCTTCATGTGGGATATGCCATAACGAGCTTTATCAGACCACTCGTGAATCTTTTCCTATTGGAAGATTCGAGTGAATGATTCCTCCAGGAATGGTCTGAAGATGATTGTGTGATTCCATCCGAGCTGAATGATCTGAGGGCTCGGAGAACTCTGGACGGTTGTTGATGAAGTTGGAATCGGGTCGGTTTCCGGGAATTGGACCGTTGGAAGAAAAGAGTCATAATCGGCGCTGGTGATGACGTCATCCCCTCTTTTAAAGATTCGGAGACTCTGGGCAAGCTGGTGTAAGATCCTCCTGGCTTCGTTTGAAAGTTGTAGCTTAGTCGGTATGTCGGTGCCGTGTTAGGGTCAATCATCTCAACGTCCGCGGTCATCTTCTCATGAGGGAATTGTATCACCTCATCCATCGCTATGGCCTCATACACGAGCTTCTCCACATCTAGTGGTTGATCATCATCTGAGTCTGGATGGTCCGCGGTGGCAGCGGTCGGACCTGTTGGGGGAGCTTGTGGTAGCCGGTGGTGCTGAAGCTGATCTGGAACTAGAGGCTGGTGTGAGGTCGATGCGAAGTCTTTTGGACTGTTGCATCTCTCCCTCATGAGGACCTGCGCCCGGGTCATCAGAGTCATCATGTCCCTGTTTTGAGGACTGAGCTTGAGACCGGCACGCGACCTCTAGTTCCCTGATACGGCGCTGGGCAGTCTCCAGTTGCTGATCTCGGGCTGTGATCGTTGCGTCTCTCTCCCTGAGCTGAGCGGAGAGGTCATCTATCTGTGTGCTGTATGCAGCGATCATGAGCTGATGTTCTTGCTCAGAGACAAAACCTGGGATTTCTTCCGGAATAGTCGCCAATGTTGGTGGTTGCAGGCGGAGGACCGGTACTGAGGTACAGGGAGGAGGAACGGTAGACGATGGCTGAACTTCCACTAATTTGCCTTTAATAACTCGTCTGGCTTCCTGAAGCTTAATCTCCCTGTCCTTAATAGACTTCCGAAGCTCCTCAATCTCGAATTAGCGTGTTTGATCTCGGCTATCTCTGTCAGCTAGGGCTTTTTCGATCGCCTCTAGTCAAGCATTCTTTGCTGCATCCGCCATCTCCAGAGAATCCAACATGTTTTGGACGGCTTTTAGGATTCCGGCCGAATCCAAAGAGGCAAACCCAGTGGGTCTGACGCTCGATGCTCGAAGGCTATCGGTTGTCGAGAAGCTGCCGACAGATGTGGAGTCTCGGCCTGCAGATAGAGCTGGCATGGATGTAGCACTAGCAGGGCTTCCGGTCGATCCTCGAACGGCGTCTGACGACGCACGAACTACGCCCGTCCCGGCCGAGCCAAAAATGCTCAAGGCGGTCGATGCAGTGAACTATGGCCTAATAAACGAAGATACGTCAAATAATGGAACAAGTGGCTCTAAGACACGTGCATCAAAAGAAGGCGAGGGCTGGGGCAGCTGCTCTCTCATTTCAACACTAGCCATCTCCAACTTAGAGGTCAATGGAAGTTGTGGTAAATCCCCGTGAACAACTGAAAACGGCCATCTGTTGAGAGATGGCCGAGTGGGTGGCAAGGGTGTGCATTTGCGCCGGTTGGCTGCCGACGACTTGACCCGACAGCTTTGGCTGTCTGGTCTTTGATGGGGTAGCCTCTCTGTGGGTTTGACGCGAGCTGATGGGGGTTTCCGTTTCTGGCAACCTAGGTTGGGCCTCAACCTCTCTGGTCTCTTTAAGGGTATCTAACCTCTCCTCAACCTGACGGGCTCCTCCAGCTTCGGCCTCTTTTCTCACTGAGCCCTCACTATCACCCTCACATCCATCACCACTCTGGATCTTCATCCAGGACTCAACCTCCCCTTCTCCTTCGAGTTCTCCTCCGAATTCTCCTTCAAGCTCCATGTCGTCGGTGCCGCTGTAATCTACAAGTTCTTCTGTCCGTCCGGTGCCTATTGAGGAGGTGGATGCATCTTTTCCACCTTTTGGGTCCTCAGCATGTGGGGTAGACTCCGAGGAGCTGCTATCTGGATCACCGAATGGGTCACTTGGTTGACGAGAGGGGCTTGCAACTTGTGGAGGTGAAGGCACTCGTGCAAGTTCTTGTGGGCATGCTTTCGAGGTCCCACCTGCAGAGCTGGTTGTGCGGAGTTGCTCCAACCCCTCGGAGATCGGAGAGAATCTAGCTGTTGCTCGCTGCTGTCGAAAAGCAGGGTGTTCCTTGACTCTGGCACGAATCAACCCTAAGACATCATCATCAAGACCGGGTTCCGTTCTATGTCGACGGGTAGAAGTAGTCTGATGAGCTTGGCGGCTAGGGCCGGCATCAGAAGAAGATGTAGCGTGAGCGAAGGCGGATGTCCTAACAACTCTACCCGGGAAATCCCTCACGTCAACTCTCAACACGCCCTAGCCAGAGACTCCCCCACTGGAGCTCCGGCGCCCTACACCTAATGTACGAGGGCTACGAGGGACGGGTTACGCGCCTTGGGGAGGACCTTCTGGTTCGGGATGGTCCATAGGCGCGTCTTCTAATCCTATGGATAGGGATGCAAACGGGACAGGGAATCCCCGCTACCCGCGGAGATCCAACCCGAATGGAGAGAGGAATCCCCGCTTTAGTGGGTAATGGGTCGGGGATGGAGTTTGATTTTATCACCCGAAGCGGGGACGGGTATAATGGTATCCGCCCCGTTTAAGACCCGATATATATATATAATACTTATGATTTTATAATAGAAAGTCACATGCAAATATCTTTTTATATAGGTGTTTAACTTTATTTGTATGTTTTTATAAATTGTATAATTGATAGTTTTTGCTTTAGTTTTTATCAAACTTAATGTCTTAACCATCTTTTTTGTATCTTGAGGCGTTTGCGTAATGAATTGTGAAACTTTTATTTATTGTGATTCCATGTTTTCAAATTTATAAAAAAAAATTGAATTTTATTTACTAAATGGGTATCCATTGGGTTCCCCGACCCCGATGGGGATTTTCTTACCTGACTCCGATGAGGATTTGACGGGGCGGGGATGGGGACGGGTGTGGATATAGGAAGTCGGGGACAGGGACGGGTATTATAGTCCCCGCTACTACCCGCCCCCGTTTGCATCCCTACCTATGGATGCCCTATACATAATAACTACTTCCAACTCCTGATCCGCTATGTTAAGAACTTGACCGGAATGTGCATCTCGGGTTGCCCTTCAATCAAGTCACGTTTGATGACCCGACTGATCTGCTTCGGCTTGATCACTTGATGGCGTGATCGGCGTCTCACCTCGGGGCGGCGGTTCATGTGGTCACGAATAATCAGCTCCAGGAATCGCATCCATAGGATGGAGTGATCTTTGTCTCGGCCGCTTCCGATAATGTCCCGTGTGATATCAAGCCAAAGTTGAGCTGCAATGTCGATCCTCCTCCCGTAAGCCCGGGGAATGGTAGATGTGCCAGAATTGCATCGTGGCCCTATCGGTCCCCTTCGTCTTGGAGAACAGACAACGGTTCATCAGATTAAACATCTGAGACCAGAGAGGAGGGAGCATGCTCTGAGTGATCTGGGATACTCCATTGACGTCAGTAGTTACTCCGAGAGCTAGGAGCTAGCTGAAGAGTATCGGTCCCGAGACTGGTGGCTCGAAGTAAGCATGACCTTCGTCAGTAGCTGTAGGGAGACGTAGGATGCGACAGATGTCCTCCATGTTGAATGCTATCTCAGTCTCATCCACGCGTCCGAAAATGGTGAGAACCCCGTTGCGGGTCTCAAGCTGTGCCGTATGCCAGAGCTGCTACATGTAGATGCCAGGAACGTTTGTAGTGGCACTCATGGCATATGCGATTGGGTGAGCTCGAAGGATCTCCAAAATGATGGAGTATTGCACTGATAGGTTATCGAGATCCACGAACTCGTTGTTGTGGAGGATGGTGCGGATATGCTCTGGACTGATGAGAGCATTGTCCACAGCGTTGTCAATTGGCGAGGGGGGGGGGGGTTGTTCTCCTGGTTTGCCATTGCTAACAATACGAAAAACAAATTTGGAAGTTAGAACCCTGAAAGGAACAAGTGTCGGACAAAACATCGAGAAGGGGAGTGGCCGAATCCCGAGTCGGGATTTGTCAAATCCCGAGTCGGGAAACTACCACTCCCGAATCTAGTGTTTGTCTTAGTTCGAGTCGGGATTTTGACAATTTCCGACTCGGAACTTTACAACACTTAGAGAAATTTAGAACAAATTCAAAAACCCGAGCCTTTCAAAGACGAGTCAGGAAACTCAAAATCCCGAGTCGGGATGTTCAAGTTTTTCGAGTCGGGAAACATGTAGAGTCAAAGGTTCGGACCCAATAGACGAGTCGGGAAACCTGAAATCCCGGGTCGGGATTTTCAAGTTCCTTGAGTCGGGGGTTTTGAAGCTGGTTATGAGTCCCGAGTCGGGAAACATGAACGTTCAAGTTTCCCGACTCGGGATATATGAATATCCCGATTCGGGAAACCGTAACCCTTCGGTTTCCTGACTCCAAATCAGTCCCAAAACACGTAATTTAAGCCTATAAACTAGCACAATCTATCACTTTTCAGTTCTAAACAATTTTACAAGCATAAAACGACCGATTGAACGTCCGAATAACCCATTCCAAGGAGTTTGGGTTTCGGGGAAAAACCGAAGCTTTAGGCTTCGATTTAAGCAACAAAACGGAAGATTTAGACAGATTAGGAAGTATCATTGTGTTCGTAATCTTATCGTGAACGTCTGGAAGTAGTTGGATCGTGAAAAGGAGGTCCAACGAGCGCTCGGTGAAGCAAAACGCGATCGGGGTGGTAAGTGAGCTCTTGAGTCGGTTTAGAGAGAGAGGGGGAGTTTGTGAATTTTGAAAATCTGACATTGTGTTTGATTTGTTTAAGAAAGTCATCTTAAGTATAGGACAATAATTCTTTTTGTTTGGAAGAGAGTCAACTTATCCAAAATGGTGATAAGTTATCTCACTCAAACCCCATTTTACACTCTCAATACATCAACTTTGAGCTAATTACACTTAGGCCCTTGGACCAAGGTTTTCTTGAAATACAAACAGGCCCCTGAACTTTGTTTTAAAAAAGTTTCATTTTTGGTCCTTGAACTTAATTTTCATAAAGTGACAGACATGGTCCCTGAACTGTTTAGTTCTGAAATTTGTCATATTCACCCCCTGAACTTCCAAGTTCACAAAAGTTAAAAGTTCAGCCCCCAGACCTCAACAATAACTACTAACCTGGACATTCCTTTCGGGAATTTGTTGTGCAATCCCGAGACTGGATTTTGTGCGAGTTCTGATCTGAGTTAATCAGAAGTCGTACTTCTTGAAAACCGGGTCCCGAATTGAATTATTCAGAAGCCGTACTTTAGATCTACAAACTGCAATAAAGTAATACGAATGGTATCCAGTACAGTTTGGATCCACGAACGTTAGCACAAGACAACAGATAAAATAGCTCCCCCTAGATTGGTGCATTACCTAAGCTCCCCCTAAACACATGCATTGGTGAAACGAATTAGGCTCCCCCTAGACCTCAACCGGGAGGTCTAGCATTCCTATCTTACTTAGAAGATAGTAATGACGTTTCTCATCGAATGCCTTAGTGAACAAGTCAGCTAACTCACGTTCACTTTCAACGAAGAATAGTTCAATGTTACCTTTCTCGACGTGATCCTTTATGAAATGATATCGGATATCTATGTGTTTCGTCCGAGAATGTTGAACTGGATTCGCCGTGATCTGAATGGCACTGCTAGAGTCACAATACACGGGGATCCGATGCATGGTATAGCCATAGTCTGCTAGTTGAGTTTTCATCCATAGAACTTGTGAACAACAACACGCTACAGCGACATATTCTGCCTCAGCAGTGGAGAGTGAGACACAGTTCTATTTTCTTGAGGACCAACTCACCAACTTGTCCCTTAGGAACTGGCAGGCTCCTGAGGTGCTCTTCCTGTTTAACTTACAGCCTGCATGATCAGAATCTATAAAGGCTGTTAGTTCAAAACCAAAATCCTTAGGATACCAAAGGCCAAAATCTGGTGTGCCCTTCAGGTACTTAAGGATTCTCTTGACCGCATGGAGATGTGATTCTCGAGGGTCGCATTGAAAACGAGCACAAACACCCGTGGCGAACATAATGTCGGGTCTATTAGCAGTGAGATAAAGCAGAGATCCAATGATCGCATGATAATTCTTTTGGTCTACTGGATTTCCAGATAAATCAGCATCCGGTTGGAATGTCGTGGACATTGGAGTTAAGGCAGACTTAGGTCCAGAAAATCAAATCGTTTTAAAATATCTTGAACATATTTGGACACGTTTATAAAAATCCCTTGCGGGGTTTGACGGACTTGAAGTCCCAAGAAAAACGTTAGTTCTCCCATCATGCTCATTTGGAATCTGGACTTCATGGTCTCCTCAAACTTGGTGCAATACTCAGGGTTTGTAGATGCAAAGATGATATCATCCACGTATATCTGTACTAAGGTCAAATCATCACCTGAACTTTGAAGAAACAGGGTAGGGTTGACAGTTCCCTTTCGATACCCAGAGTCAAGCAAATAAATGGTTAGAGTTTCATACCAGGCCCGTGGTGCTTGTTTCAAGCCATAAAGTGCTTTGTCAAGCACACAGACATTATCTGGATATTTAGGATCAACAAACCCTACGGGTTGTTCAACATATACCTCCTCATGTAGGTCTCCGTTTAGAAATGCACATTTAACGTCCATCTGGAATACCTTCATGTTCTTGTGAGCAGCATACGCGAGAAAGATCCTAATGGCTTCTATTCGGGCAACGGGAGCAAATGTCTCGTCGTAGTCGATACTCTCTTGCTGACGATAACCCTTGGCGACCAAACGAGCCTTGTTCCTGATGATAAGGTCATTCTCATCTTTCTTGTTCCGGAAAATCCATCGTAAGTCAATGATAGATTTCCCCCATGGTCGTTTCACAAGGCGCCAAACTCTGTTCCTTTCGAATTCTGCTAGCTCTTCCTACATTGCCTTAACCCATTCCGGATCTGAGAGAGCATCCTGGGTTTTGGTAGGTTCAAACTCACTTAGGAATCCGCCGAACAGAATCAAGTTTTCATTCTGCTTAGAAGAGCGGGTTGTAACAGAAGCTGATGGACTACCGATGATGCTGGTAGAGGGATGACTTCTGGTCCACTTTCTTGTGTGGGAATGGGATCATAATCCATGTTGTTTCTTGCGTCGTTCTCATCACGAATAGCTGATAACTGCTGTGCATCAAGAGGTTCAATATCCAATACTATCTCTAGACAGGGCTCGCGTACCACTTGAGCATAGGTTCTTTGAGCAGTGCTCGGAGATGGTTGCGGAGAAACTTCAGGAATTGGTGCAAGGACAGGGTTCACTGTCTGTTCTCGGACGGAGGAACACGGGAATGTGCCATCATGAATCTGGCCGCTTCGACTAGAGTACGGTTCTTCCTTTCTATGACCCCGTTTTGTTGAGGAGTGCGTACGGCAGAGAAGTTGTGAGTGATTCCCACTTCTTCAAGGAAGGATCTAAGTTTCTCATTACGAAATTCCGTACCATTGTCGCTTCTCAATTCTTCACTTTACGACCCAAGAAAACTTGGATTCGTTTGATGAATGAGATGATTAGATCAGCAGCGTCTGACTTGGCTCTATGGAATTCGAGCCAGGTGTACCGAGAGTATTCATCGACAAGTACAAGCATATACTTTTTGTGAGCAAGGATTTCAACTCTCATCGGTCCACATAGATCCATGTGCAACATATCAAGGGGATGCTGACAGTTTGTCTCCATCTTTGGAGGATGCAAGCTTCTCTTCATTTTCTCTTTTCCGCAAGCTGAGCAAAGGGTATCTTTTATGAGCCACGTCTCCGGTAGACCCTTGACCAGGTGTTTGGACACCAACTTATTTATTTCCTTGAAATTCTGATGGGACAAACGTTGATGCCAAAGGCAGCTTTCTTCTTTGGTTGCCTTTGCAAGCAAGATGACAGATTCCACTTGTTGGGGAATTGCCAGAAACGTTGTAGTGTACAGATGTCCATTTCCACGAAGAACCTCATTTCCATCTTCATCTTTTACCGTGCTACCGATCACGAATTGAGTCACTAAATAGCCACTGTCACAAAATTGACTTGAGCTAAATAGGTTGTAAGGCAAGCCTTCGACATAACGCACATTTTTTATGGTGAATTTTCCATTTGTTATGCTGCCATAACCTAGGATTGGTTTGCGTCTCTTATCAAGAAGCTTGACGAAGCCTTCAGCTCGTTCGACAAAGTCAAAGAGGATATTCCGCTGTCCGGTCACATGCCTGAAGGCTCCAGAATGAAAATACCACATGTGACCATCCTACAAAATGAGATCATTCTAGTTTAGGAACCCATAGCCACATGGGTGCCTTTTCGTTAGTAACAGATGAAGCTCTTGATGAAGTCTCCTTTTTGGATTCCTCCTTAGGCGTAGGAGACTTCACAGATTACGAAGTACTTTGCTTCGACTTTCTTTTACGTCTTCCCCTTATGGGGTTTCCTGATTTTGGATTAGAATTAGAATTAACAGGCAAACCACCACGCATGTAATTATCAAAAAGAGAACATATATGATTACGAAGAGCATTAAAGTCATCAGAATTCGCAGAGCGATTAAGGTTTACAGACTTTTTGTTCAAATTCAAATTACAACTAGGAGGGTTGTAGCCAAGACCAGAATGATCATGACCACCCCTTTTAGGGAAAGCAATAAAAGAGTCCTTCTTCTTTCGATTTCTCGTCCTTGGCGTCTTCACATTTGCCGCACCATCACCTGTCCTCCCATCTGCATTATTAGCAAGGTGTGAGTTGGATGACAGTTTAACAGGAATGGATCGACTACTCTTAACAGGTGATGGTTTTTGAAAATCCGGTTTTGATGAAATCAAAGGTTGTTTAAGTTTGGAGTTCTCACCCACTTCAAATGAACTACAATTAAAGTCTAGTCCCTTAATGGGCTTTACCGCCCCACATGCATTTTTAGGCTTTGAATGCCGTGTCTGTGTTACTTTGGGTGCGTGCGGCTTAACTAACTTCCCTTTGTCAGTACCAGCACAAATTTCACCTTCAGTATTGTTTTTCATAGACAATGATGCAGTAGGTTTGGTGGAACTGGTTTGCTTTATAGGAGGTGCCTTGGCAAAACGGTTTTCCTTGGAATAAAACCAGAAGGCGGATCATTCTCATCAAGAAACACCTTCACATCATACATAACATTTGGATCTAACACAAGCTTAGGTTTGATTGGCCTAGAGTCTGGTATGAGAGATGCTTCACTTGTGCCTGGACCCCAAGGATCATCTTTTTCTAAGAAAGAGATTTCCTTTTTCAAACGAGCAATTTTGACATCCTGATTAGTAAAAATCTGTGCATACGTCATCTCGTTTTCATAAAAGAATTCTTTTTCAGTTTCATTTGTGACTCTTTGGATGATGAGTTGCTTTTGAAGATCCGCATATTTAGTTTTAAAAGATGATGTACAAGAAAATTTTGCGGTCTCACATTGGTTAGACATTCTTATCCTTTCGGCATTTGCCTCTTGATAATTATGTTCCAATGTACTAATCAGTTTATCCTTTTCTGAAAGAATTAGTTCAAAATTCATGATCTTGTGTCGACAGGCATCAAATTCTACAGCTTTGGATCTTAGATAGAACACTTCCTTCTCTAGACTAGTCTGGACAGATGGCTGAGTTGCGGAAACATCCAGGGGTTGGATAACTGCAGCTTCTGTAGATAAATCTATTTCCCTAGTTGCATAACTAGAGTTAAGGTTCTTGTAGTTGATGGGAGGCATGTCTACCTTAGGTGTGCGAGCTTTAATGCCTTCCCAATCAGGAGAAGTGTTACTGGGATCACGGGTAGGTATAAAGACTGGACCAGTGGCTACAGGACTAGAGGGAGGACTGCTGGAAGAACTATTGGCAGGAGTGGTGGTAATAGACACAACTTTTCCATTAATGATCTCAGTGAAAGTCACAGACTGCATAACATAGTTCTCAGTGACGTGTCCTCCTACAAGCCTAGGTTTAGGTTTGGACGCACTCATGTTATCAAAGTTATATACATTGGCTGGTGCTTTTTCAAGAACGCTTTTTTCTGCATGTCCTAACCCAGGTTTGGCTTGATGAAACGGATGTTGAGTGGTTTGCTTGGTAAGGAGGTTCAGAGTATGTTCAGATTGTCCTCTCTTAAGATTGGTTTCCTCAAGCTCTTCAATTTTAGAAAATAATTTTGTTCTTTCTTCAGAAAGAATATGAAATTTGAGCTTGAATTCCTCACGACTACTTTCAATTTCATCATGAGATATTTGGAGAGTGATGATCTTGTTTTCCAGGTTAGACTCTCTAACTCCAGATTCAAGCACCAATCTACAATAACTCACTGTGAGATCCTCTAAACAACTTTTGTAAACAACACAGTCAGTTCTAAATCTCGCAACGAGAGCTTTCTCCATTTGGAGATTGCTCTCAAGTCTGCGGGTTTCAGACTCTAACTTTTCAACAACATCTGATAAGTTTGGATAGGAAGGTACCTCAGCTACGTCCTCTGTAGCTTGATCTGAAGATTCTGCAGTGCTGGCTTCCTCAAAGTCTGCCATGAGACAGTGGCCTTGAACAGCATGTGGACCTTCATCATCTGAGTCTTCCTCTTCTTGAATCCAGTGTTCTCTTCAGCCAACAGTACTTTACCAAGCTCCTTCTTTTTCAACATAGCTGCCTTTCTCTCAAAGTATGCCGAGTCCTTGAGTTTTGTCTTACACTCAGAGGCATAGTGACCCGGGGTTCCACAATTGTAGCATGTGGGATTCTTTGAGGGATTTTTGTTCTGGTTTGCAGCCGGAGGAGCTTCAATAGCTAGTATTTTATTCTGTTGAGGCTGTTGGTTTCCACCAGTGTTGTTGTGGTTCTGGTTGCTTCCCTCTCCAAACTGCTGGTTCTGGTTGTAGTTGTTGTTGCCGTTGTTGTTCCAGTTGTTGTTGTTGTTGTTTGGACCTGACTGGTTGTTCCATCCTTGATTGTAACCACCTCCTTGGTTGCCTTCGTTTCCTTGGTAACCGGTGTTGTATCCATAGTCCCTTTGCTGATAGTTGTTGTACCCATGATCACGATTCTGATAAGATCCCTGATTGTATTGGTTACGGTTGTTGAACCCGGAACTATCTCTCTGATGATAGTTGTCTCTTGATCTCCCCTGATCATTTCTCTGAAAATTATCTCTCTGTGGGTATCCACCAAGGCTTGATTGACCTCCTCCAGAGTGAGGTCCAGGTTTGAATTTGTTGAAGCGTTGGGGATTTCCACGGAACTTAGCCATCAAAGCGAGTGAGTTCTCCAGCTGATACATCTCCTCTTCGGTTAGTCCATCATCAAGAACTATGGGTTCTTCCACAGAATATTTTTCCTGAAAGGATGAGGATTGATGGAAGTTTGATCCTCCAAGGGGCACTGCAGCTAGTGCCAGAGGGTCAATCTTCTTTTCTTTCTTACCGAACAAGGTTTCCTCATGAGGAAGCATCATGTTGTAGAGATCGTGAAGTTTGAGTTTGCCAAGGTTTTGGCTCATATCTGTTCTTTTCCAAACCAACTCTTTGTAATTCGTTCACATACGAGTTCAAGCGATTGTAGGAATCAGTCATAGTTTCACCGTCACGTGCACAAAAGCCTTCATAAGCATTCATTGCATTTTCCCTTTGGCTTTCGAGTGCCTTTTCTCCTCCTTGCATCTGCTGCTCAATACCTAACCACATGGATCGGGCATCTTTGCAGCTGTCAACTCTTGCGTACATGTCATTTGGCAATGCGATGGTAAGCAAGGTGAGGGCGCGTTTGTCGATGGCTGCTTGAGCACGTTGCTCAGTAGAGTACATGTCGTATGGTTTTTCGACCTCATACGCCGGCAAGTATGGAGTAGTTTCGGTTCTCTCGACTGCTGCTACGGTGACAGTTGGTTTTAGAGGTCCTTCTCTGATGGGAGTCATGAGATTCTCGTCTAGAAGATCGAGAAAGTTGATCATTCGGCGTTTCCATTGCTGGTATTCACCGACAATCAGGACAGGGGTCGGGTCTCGGAACCAATACCAATCAATTCCTTAGACAACTTGTTAAAAAATATAGAAAAGATCTTCTTCGAGTAGATAAACTTGGATTTTGAAAATGATTTTCTAAAACACACAAACCTTGAGCAACTCGTGACACCGTTAGCCTTTGAAAACTTTAAATTTTGAAAAAGTGGCTAAATGTCAAATTTGATGTAACGACCATTTTCATTTCTAACGACGTTTAACAGAAATAAGTAACCAAAATGCGGAAGCTTTAAATAAAAATGTAGATGTAACAATTTCCCAAAACGGTTCCGAAGGGATTAAACTTAATAGAAACCATTCCAGATTTATCCCATTTGTAACCAAAACATTTCAATGAAAATAATTAAAGTTCGTTTCCAAATCCTTGTTACGCCTCTGAACTGGACCGATCCGAGCCATCAAGCAGGTGCCTTTCCCTTATCCTTAGAAGAGGTACCTGTCACTAAACCACATAAACCACAACGGGTTAAGCATTAAAGCTTAGTGAGCACAAACCTAGGCTCTATGAATGCAATAACACAACCATAAGCATAACTGTAAACTGGACATGCATCATAACCAAATGACTCAAGGTATAAACACCAAGAGCACCATGACTTGAACTTGACATACCAATTACATAAAAGGGATAATTACCTTCCAATACTAACACCAACAATCGATCACCAATGCTTTGCTAACACCAATTGATGTTCTCTTCCCTTCCAAGTGCTCCAAAAATCGCCAAGGAGCTTTCTCCCTTCTCTCAGTTTCGTACACTGAACAAATGAGAGAGTTTAGGGCTTGAAAGCCCTCTTTTATATTTTCTACACAACCTTCATCTTTTTAAAATGACACCCAGGTCCTCCAACTTGGAATTTTTACAAACGACGCCAACTTAGCTTAATTTTAACATAACGCGTTAAATATCTAACTTTTCATCCCCGAAATCGCCTAGTCGTGAATAAGCTCCGGATTATTGGATCTTATATTCGCTTCCGGCTCCTAATACCATTCTGAGACATTTCCCGTTCCCATTGTACTTTCTCCAAACCTATTTGCTGAATTCTTAAGGATTTGGTCTACATTTCTAGGATAGCGATTGACCTCTCTACAGTCAAATCATTCATCAACCTGAATGCCTTCAAAAGATCATGAGATGACACCTCGACCAAATACTTTCTTAACCAAGAAGCTTTACCAGCGATGTGCTTCTAACTAAGCTCTGACGGTAACTCAAGGCGATAAGTTACCTGCCCAATCCATGTAACTACCCTGAATGATCCAATAACCTTGGACCCAACTTTCCCTTCGTTCAAAGCTGTGTTACCACTTCCCAAGGTGACACTTTAACTAATACGTCATCCCCCACATCCAAATCTAAGTCTAACCTCCCCCTAATTTCATAACGTTCTGACAACTCTGAGTAGTTTCAAATCTTTCTCTGACCATCCGGATACTCTCAGTCGTCTTCTGTACTAATATCATACCGTTCATCCTCATTGTCATACTTCTTCCCAAAAAATGGGAGTTCTGCACCTCCTCTCGTACATCATATCATACAGAGGCAGACCGTTAGTGGCATGAAATTTCTTATTAATAGGATCCAGCCAACGGTTATTAGGTGCCCCAACTACCTCCAACATACACAAACTCTTAACATATCCTCCCACTTTACCTTCACTCTTAAACACGCCCAACACCTTCCCACCTACTTGGAACATCTCTTTTTCATTCTTAGCTATTAGTAATCCGACCTTAAGTCCTTTTTCAATATAATAGCATCAAGATGAATAGAGAACTTCATCTAACAAGGTCTGACTAGCTTTAGCTGATACTGGTAGCCACACACGGCCATCCCAATCAAGGGACCATGACCATCAGGTATTGGCTGAGCTAATTGAACTCTGGTTCTTTCTTTCTTCCATTCTTCACCTTATACTACTTCACTTTACAACTGCTTAATCGTATTAACTAATGAGGTTATCTCTGACATCCTCCTTAAAGGTATTCCCAAGAGGAACACTATGCATTCTTATTCTTAACGCATATACCACTACATTAGCTATCCCCAAATGATAATGGGTACCACAATCATAACCCTCTACAACATCCATCCCATCCTCTTTGTCACTTGTTCAAATTTTATTGACTCATGAATTAATAAAGGTAGTATCGCCATATCTTACCATGATAACTACCCCTGTGAACTCTAAATCATGAGTCGCATAACTTACTTCGTACGTCTTTATCAGATGGAACACATAACTGTTCACTTTCTTAAACAACAGTTCTCCCCCACTTGGAGTTCAAACCATTATTCTCTATGCTTCACACTCTAAATGAGCGTGACCACAACTAAGCTAATCTATAATAACCATATCGTTAACTTATTTCATTACAAACTATTCATATTTGCTATTTTCGTGATTATCCAAAAACATATAATATTTTCACTCAATAGCTCATTTCTACCACATCACAATGGGTATTGCCTTATCTAGGCCAGTTACCCTATATATGGTAAAATAATATTACCTTCCGACTTTGCCCTTCTTGAATTTAAATGAACCACAACTTTCACGATTACTTCATTTGGCCCCAGCAACCAAATCCGACAATCTCTACTTGACCCTCGAAGCCTACGGGTGTAACCACCAGTGTAGGAAACACAAGAATCAAGCGAAGATCAATCTGGATAACAGGCTCGGCCTCCATAACTCTCCATACTCAAACTTACCTCAACTATCTCTTACCATCTTATATAAAACTGATCAATTAGTCAATCCAAAATTTCTTCTAAATCTACGTCTCCCAATAAGGATCTATTGAATCAGTCGTTAACTCCGTTAATCATGATAATGCATTAACGACATCCTTCATGAACTAGGTTTCCCAAATGAACCTTCCCCTTCCTGAATTCTGTAAACCACCCAAAGAGAGCATAAATTACTTTCTTACTAAATTTTAACGTCTCGGTCTTGAGACTTCACTTGTAAGCCTTCCTCTATCATAAACAACGAGGTATAAAATCGATCGTCATGGCTATACCTTTACATCTAAGTCTCGAAACTTTCCCCTACGCTTCACTCGATCCTTACCATGACCTAGTGAGTTCATAGCCTTCATGTATAATGTCACAATGTTTTAAATTATTTTTGTACACTTGGAAAATTTCGATATGCTCTATAACACGAAACAATTATAGTATGCATAGCACAATATTGTCATAAGTACATAGCCATTCGTCTGATGATTTCGAGAATCATCGATGCACACCACATGACATGACACCATTATGCACTGCCAAATGACGCAATGCTAGTAATGTGTGTTTAAATAAATTTTTATCACTTGAAAAATACATAATAAAATCTCTTACACCATGTGAGTTCGATAACTCTCCTACTCATGGGCGGGGTAACAATATGCCCAATAGTTCCAGTCATAAACTTGTGTAAATAAATGTTGTCGTATTTTTCCATAATTAATACAAAAATCATTCAATCTTGAAAAAGGTGAACATCTTTATTAATCACGAAATAAATAAATAAAGAAAATATCTTCAAGCGACAACATAGGTTTTCTAAAAACACGTTTTCTAAATACAAACTTTTCCCAAAAGGTTTAATAAGTTCTATGAGAAAAACAATACTTTTCATTTTTGACAAAATTACAATACATAAATTTCAATTTCAACATGAATGCTATTCATTCGGTCATGGTCAACCACTTACATTCCAACAATTTGCCAATTAGCTTGCTTTATTTCATCTATCTTGTTTCTCTAATTTAGGCTCTCTAGCCCAAAGCTTTCGTGCATCTGATGGAATTCAATCCACCTTACTATCACTACACATACTCTTATCTCTGACTCAAGTATCCGAATGTATCCGATCGTCTTTATTCCTTCGTTTAGAACATAATTCGGACAATAATTCCGAACAAGTGAGTGATTGCTCTAAAAGCTTGTCGGTAGTCTGATTCATTAACAATTCATATCATCAACGTCACTGATTAACTTATCTACCTCTAACTATAGTACTTATCATTTCCTAACAAAACGGAGAATGACTCCCACACTATATTTTCTACTTGCTCTAAAAGACTGGGAAGTAACTTATGGAAAACTCCCCTTATCTCATCCACTACAACGACTTCCTTTAAATCGGAAGTCTCTGAAGTCTCTTTACTATGTAGTATGTCACCTTGACTTCTCACAGTCACCATTCTAACCCATGAAGCAGTACCTCCTAAGAGGGATTGCTTTCTGCAGTTTCAACTCACCGCTAAGAAAAGCCATAAAGGTTTTCTTTTCACTATCCAACTTAACCATACTGATTCAATAACATGACTTCTTAGACACTAGATAATACATCGCACACAATTGGGGATAATTCCCTCCTAAAATCCCTATCAGAATCTCAAGGTTCCTTATGGTTCTGTCAAAACCAAACTTGTGTCGGCAATGTGAGAATCGTGCTTCGAACCCCTAGGCAACAATTAAACATGAACATGCCAAAGAGTTCTCCACAAGATTCCAATCCAACAATACACAATTGATCCTCATTTCACCACTTGGCATCCTGATTTACTGATTAGCTAACTAAGTCTACTGACTGAACGCATGCAATCTACTTATACAGTCATATCCATTCCCAACATAACGAGGACACCTTGGTCCATAACCCATGCTAATCCATCGTACTTAGCTATAAAAATCAACATGCTCATGATCCCACCAATCCAACCTCGTTTGGTTCATAAACTGTTCTCACAACTTGGTCAAACCCGAATGGTACAATGTAATTGCAATGGTATGGGCCCTTATACCATTATAATTTACACCCTACACATTTAGCCTTTTCGTCATCATGATAGAGTCATTTACCAAACTTGGTTCATACACATAACACATAAAACATGTACCACTACTTGCACTCCTAGTAGCAGCTAACTGTACACTAGAATGTCATAGGCATTTCACAAAAATCTCTACTAGTTTACATACACATGTCATCAACATACTTATTTCATAAAACTTCAAATGTCAACATATCATTCATAAGAACATCTTACATGCATAACTGAGATTAACATAAACATCGTAACGATTCATAACATCATATTACCCATCAGGGTATCATAAGCTAGAATTACATAACCATTGCATTCATATCAACCACACTTAACACCTAACGGTGTTCATACATAATCAACATGTCATACTTAGTACTCACTCAATAGAGTTTAGGGTGCTCACCCCCATCTTGATGCTCCGGATCCCAGTTTAGCTTTAACTCCTTCCTCCTTAAACAAAAATTTTATTTTCTTTGGTTACTTTGTTTTGAAAACACGAACTCTTGGGTTTGAGTTCAAGTATTCACTACTCGTGAACACCCGAATCCCTCAAACCAAGGCTCTGATACCAATTGTAACGACCATTTTCATTTCTAACGACGTTTAACAGAAATAAGTAACCAAAATGCGGAAGCTTTAAATAAAAATGTAGATGTAACAATTTCCCAAAACGGGTCCGAAGTGATTAAACTTAATAGAAACCATTCCAGATTTATCCCATTTGTAACCAAAACATTTCAATGAAAATAATTAAAGTTCGTTTCCAAATCCTTGTTATGCCTCTGAACTGGACCATCCGAGCCATCAAGCAGGTGCCTTTCCCTTATCCTTAGAAGAGGTACCTGTCACTAAACCACATAAACCACAACGGGTTAAGCATTAAAGCTTAGTGAGCACAAACCTAGGCTCTATGAATGCAATAACATAACCATAAGCATAACTGTAAACTGGACATGCATCGTAACCAAATGATTCAAGGTATAAACACCAAGAGCACCATGAGCATATACCCGACTCGGGAATGGTTCTCCGACTCGGGAATTTGCAATTTCTGATTCGGGGAACACAATTTCCGGCTCGAGAAACGTGAAAATGAGTCCCAACTCGGGAAATTCAAGCTAATGAACAGCTCAAATAAACCAACTCAGGAAACATGAGCAGAAACTCCGAAAACAGCTCCAAAATGGCCAAAAATCACTTAAAGAATCAGTGAAAAATGTTCCAAATGTTCCAAAACTTGTAGAAAAACTTTAACAAACCGCTTAACACTTAAAATAAGCCATTTAGAGCACTTTTTAAACTCAAAGTGAGCAAAAGGTAGTGAAGAAAAATTTTCAAAAAGCTTGAAAAACCCAAGTAATCTACCAAAGATTCAGCTCTGATACCAAATGTGAGTCCGCAAACTATTGTGAAACAAGATGAAAAGACATTGTGAGCAAGATAAACAAAATAAGATCTAACAATGTGATGCTTGCTTGTGAAGAAGATGAACAAATATGGAGAAAACAAAGTTTACTGATATGGGAATTGTAGGCTACAAAAGTGATCTCCAATATTGTTGGAAGCAAAAGCATAAAGCGAACCCTAGAGCCTAAGTATGCTTATATAGCATCTAGGGAGACAAAGTTACACAAATAGTCCTTGAAGTTTAAGACTTCACAGAAAAGAGGACTAAACAAAAACTAAAGCTAATCTAGGAAATAGGAAATGATAGATAGGCCTTTCTACTTCTTCACAACACAAAGTAGGGTCTAACACTTGTATATCACATAAAAGTAGAAATGCTTTTTATTAATTAATATCAAGTATATATATATATATATATACAGGTTTTTATATTCAGTTGTAACAGAATTATAATAAAGTTTTTTTATGCAGGTTGTTCATAATAAAGTGTAACATCCCAATTGTATAGAGATTTATTTTTAGAATTTAGTAGTGTAATTTTAGAATTATTAGGATTTGGGGGTTCTTTTTATAAACTTAATTGAAATAAAGGGGTTAGTTGTGATTGTTGGCATAATTATCTAGATTTTTGTTGGTAGTCGATTTCTCTAATCAAGATTATATATATATATACATCTATATATACATAGAATTATGTATCCTTAAAAAAACCCTAAGAATCAAACCTAGCTTTTATCGACTTGCAGCCAACAAACCCCCACCCCCTTCGTCGCCACCACCTATTGCCGCCAGATCCTGCAATCGTGACCAACCGTACAAGCCGACAACGGCAGCCATTTGATTTCGGTTCTACGTGTCGGCGTTGTTAATCTTTGTTCAAATTAAAACGCCAATAAGAGAGGTTGCCGGCAGCGGTCGTTTCGGTTCCGTGATTCGATTACCGGCGTTGTCAGACAACTAGTTAGAACACCAACGATCTTTGGTTGTTAACCGCGCCTCAATCGCCTTCATATTCGATTCGGTAAGTTGTTTATGAACTGTCTTATTAAAGATTATAGAAGTTCTCTGTCATTAAGTCTTTAAGCAACATATTAAGCTTATAGTTATAGACTAAGTTATTGTTTAGAAGAAACCTTTTATGGCATGGTTACGTAGATGGGTATTTATTTAAGAAAGAATGTTGTGAGAATTTACATGAATTATGGGTATTATGTATGTGTGGCGTATGAAAAAGAAGTTAAAAAAAAAAGAATTGGCAGAAGGTTCATGGCTTTATTTTTGACACCATTAATTAGTAAGTGTCGCTAAAGATCAATTAGAGTGCATGGCTTATTTGCAACAGTTGGATTATATATTGTCACCAAAGGTTCATGCACTTCTACATGCCTTTAGTGACACATAGTTAATTCAAAGAATGAGTCAACATGTGTGTATATCTTATCGGAAAATCGTGTAATTAGTCGTAACCCTTTTGTAGGTTGACTTATAAATCGATCAGTGTATCAGTTCACGATATCAGGTTTCGTATAACGGGTTGATTATCAGGTGAGTTACACTATATATGTTTTGCGTTGTTATGTGTTTATATATGTGTAATAGTGTGTGTAAAAGGGAACCACATGCCCTTGATGAGTTGTGGGGGCCGACCCGTGTCCTAACTGACGGGAGAAAGGGAATCCACATGCCCTTGGTGAGTTGTGGGGGCCAACCCGTGTCCTAACTGACGGGAGAAAGGGAATCCACATGCCCTTGGTGAGTTGTGGGGGCCGACCCGTGTCCAAACTGACGGGAGTTATATCGATCTCATGAGAGTCGGGTGTACGTTGAGTCTGTTGATTGTCGACATGTTATGATGTGATTGTTGTTGATTGTAATTGGCACCTGTTATGGTATGTAACCATGTGATGATGTGAGATGTGTATAGTGTCAGCTCACTAAGCGTTTTCGCTTACCCTTTTAGTTGTCTCCCTTTTTCCAGGTACCAGTTCGAGTGTGGATAAGGGCAAGGCCCCGGCTTGACTTCCGACAGTAACAGTTCAGTTCGTTTCGTCTTGCATGGAAGTTTTAAAACTTTTTAGTTAATTATTTTTAATAAACCGTTTGAACTTGATTATTTATTTGGTTTTCAGTACTTGAACGGTTTGTTCTATTTACTACTGAATTATGGATTTTCTTTAACAATTAAATTTTTTGGAATTAATCTATCAAATTAATTATTTTTGGAGAAACGGTGTTACAACTTGGTATCAGAGCCTAGGTTCAAGAGAATCAGCACACACGCTTGCAAGTGTGTGTGTGTGGTTGGACTTAAACTAGGAGATTTTGGGAAAAAGGAAATGGTCAAGGGTTGGAACTGTCAGCGGAACTTCAAGGCGGGGGTAAGCAACACTATCTATATTTTGTTGTGCTAGTTGAGATATTTATTCACGATGACATGTTAGGTTATGTAATTAACTGTTGAGTATGCGATAAATGTGAATCCCCCATGGGGTATGTTTGGTAATTGATGTTTATAGAATACTTACTTAGTCAATAGGATTGGGATTGTTTTAGGGCGGTATCAAGCTCAAATGTATACACCATGATATGTCGGTGAGGGGTTGTCGGGCATGTTCTCGTTTGATTGTTGCCTCGTAATCTTAACCCGGCTATCATTCTTGGTTGGTTATAGTAGTACGGGCCCAAATAATAGTACCACTATAAACACCGGTGTAGATTTGAATTTGATTAAGTCTTGGGAATCTCAATTTGATTGACGACAGTTAGGGAACCGATGAATGTTTGAACTGTTTACATGACTGAATGCGGCTATTTGATGCTTATGGTACTTACATGAATGAGGTTGTGATCTAGTCTATAGGGTGACATGCGCACTAATGACTAGTAATAGGTACCTGCGTGAGCGCTGGTTAGGAGTAGAGAGTGTAGTCAGGCACTCTAGCTGTGAATAATAAAATTTCCTTTTTTACAGTCATGTTCTAAAAGTAGCTTTCTTAAACGTTAGTATGGAGTTGCATTGATTAAGTTTTGGGAAATCCCAATTGATTGATGACAGTCAAGGGATTTATTGGTGCGTTGATTGTTAGCATGGCTTATTTAAGCTAGAATATATACCGTGTATGTGTAAGTTTGCGTGTGCACTATTAGTTAAGCAACGAAGAAGGATAGGACTTGTGGTAATCAACTCCTAGTCTTTTGCCATGTTTTTTTAGAGTGTCATGTTATTGGATTATTACGAGGTGTGGACCATAGGGTGTCCTAGTTTTGATGAGGATTGATAAGACTGTATATCTATGATCAATAGATTTAGTTAACCTTTTAGTGAATGGATGCGTGTTAAGGATACGTTATAGGTTAGTTGACCTATAGAGATACTTTGCAGAGCAGTCTGACTCTAGAACATTCATTCAGATGATGAGGATCATAGAGCAGTACTGATAAGAGGGTGTATGTGCCTGTCGTAAGACATGGTACTAGGATTACGTACTGTGAAATTTAGATTTTGGTGCTCGTTGGAGAGAGACCTAGGACAGATCGTTTTCCCGAAGAGATAGTAAACCCGGACTTAGGGGATGTTTGTGTGTAAGGTTGGAAGGACACTCCAATAGTCATGGTTAGGATAGTCTCTCTAGTTGAAGAGAGATGTTAGTCGGAAGTTAGACCCGAAGATAGAGACAGCTCTAGCAGCTAGGAATCTGGAAGCCAAGGTCTACAGCAGCGGTGGGATTGAGGACGCAGCTATGTTGATGTCAAAGCGATTCCAATTGCCCTATTAAGGGAAGGAAGAACCCGGTGGTTGCTTACATGGTGGATAGCAGGAGCGAAAGATGCTCCCTAGGCCAGTAAAGATAAGGATAAGTAGAACAGAGAACTGTGTTTTGGATAAGCTAGCAACCTAAACCTGAAGCTACTCTATGTAGTTTCTTAGAGAGCAGTGCTTGTCGCATATAGAGTTTGCAGCCGAGGAGATTCGGGAGGCAGAGAATGTCTACAAGGAGTACACCGTAGAGATTTATGAAGTTGAATTCCGGGTCAATCTCATACCAATTCCCATGACAGAAGGCAATGAGGTGGTTGCTATGGATTGGTTGAGTCGGAACCGAGCGAATGTGGATAGTGCAGGCCAATTGGTTCGTATCCAACCTCGAGTGTGGAAGAGATGGTCGTGTATGGTGAGAGGGAGCAGACCGAGACGATGTTCTGTTCAATTGCAAAGATGAGAAAGTACTTGCACCGTGGATGTACGGGTGAATTGGCTTACGCCATAGTCTATCAGTTCGAGGGGAAGTACCGGTAGTCAGTGGGAATTTCGGACGTGTTTCCGGCTGATTAACAGGTTGAGTTAGGGATTGACTTGATACTCAGATCACCACCTGTTGCGAAGACTCCTTATTGTTTGATACTACTGAGCACCAAGAGCTATCGAGTTAGCTGCATGAGCTTTCGGAAGAAGGATTCTTTCGCCCGAGTAGCTAGCCTTGGGGTGCGCCATTTTCGATTCGTAAAGAAGGACGGGAGTCACCGCATGTGTAGTGACTATCGGAAACTCAAGAAGGTTACTATCAAGGATGAGTATCTATTGCCTAGAATTGGTGACTTGTTGATCAGTTTCAGGGAGTGGCGTGGTTGCAAGAATTGATCTTCGTTCGGGTTAGCACCAGCTTAAGGTGAAGGAGGAAGGCATCTGTAAGATAGCATTCAGAACCAGTTACGGGCGCTGTGAGACCTTGGTGATGCCTTTCAACCTCGCTGCTGCCCAGCTGCATTTGTGGATTTGATGAACCGAGTCAGTAGGACGATGCTTGATAGGTCGGTGATCGCTTTCATTGGTGAAGGTTATTGTAGTAAATTATGGAACGGACGCCCGTTTGTTCGAAATGGTTGTTTGAAAAGTGTTACGAATGAAAATAAAAGTGAATGTGATTACATGTGTTGATATGTTGGAGTCGGAGATAAGAAGGAGCGTGATGGTAGTGAGGTGCATTAAGTTACAGAAAAATGCACGAAGAAGTCGAGCATGTGGTCCAGACTAATCTTTACTTGATTCTTGTGTTTCCTACACCGGTGGTTACACCCGTAGGGTTTGAGGGTCAAGTAGGGACTGTCAAGATTGGGTGTTTAAGGCTAGATGAAGTAATGAGTACAATGCTGTTAATGTTGAAAGGAGTTGTTGATACAAATTGCGATAGAAATAGAAGGGGTAGGGGATTATATAGACCCTATAACAGTTGTGTATTTAATTGGTGTTAAATAGTGAAGTTATCGTTGCACCCTATCGATTGTGAAATGCAAAGAATAAGGGTTCGAACTCTAAGTGGGGGAGAAACGATTACCGGGGTAAATATTGTGAGTTCCACTATTCACAACCAACAAGTGAGACAATGAATGGTGAATAGTGAATAGTGACCAGGGAATAATGAACAGTGTTATTGGCAAGGTGTATAAGGCGGAATTTTCCTAAATTGTCGTATGAATTGCCAAGCGCACATGGGGCGTTGTAAAATTCATGACGGGGTAGACGGACCATTATTGGATAAGTCAGTGATTGTGTGCTCTAACAATATATTTATTTTCAAGAAGAACAAGTGGAGTAAGTGGAAAAGTATTATAAACGTAGGATGGATGTGGGTGTATTGAATATTCTCTAAGTGAGAATTCTGAATTTCGGGAAAGTTCTCGTCGGGTAGTTGACGGATATCTACGTTGAGAGGTCGGTTGCAGTGTTGGAACGAAAGGTGAAGAGGCTACAGATCAAGGAGATTGGAACCGTGAAGGTTCAGTGGCAGCATCAGAAGGGCTCCAAGTGGACTTGGGAGCCAGAAGCCGAGATGATTGAGAAGTACCCGGAGCTGTTCGCAGATTGATTTCGAGGACGAAATCATGTTAGTGGGGGAGAGTTGTAACATCCCAATTGTATAGAGATTTATTTTTAGGATTTAGTAGTGTAATTTTAGAATTATTAGGATTTGGGGGTTCTTTTTATAAACTTAATTGAAATAAAGGGGTTAGTTGTGATTGTTGGCATAATTATCTAGATTTTTGTTGGTAGTCGATTTCTCTAATCAAGATTATATATATATATATACATCTATCTATCTATATATATATATATATATATAGAATTATGTATCCTTAAAAAAAACTCTAAGAATCAAACCTAGCTTTTATCGACTTGCAGCCAACAAACCCCCACCCCCTTCGTCGCCACCACCTATTGCCGCCAGATCCTGCAATCGTGACCAACCGTACAAGCCGACAACGGCAGCCATTTGATTTCGGTTCTACGTGTCGTCGTTGTTAATCTTTGTTCAAATTAAAACGCCAATAAGAGAGGTTGCCGGCAGCGGTCGTTTCGGTTCCGTGATTCGATTACCGGCGTTGTCAGACAACTAGTTAGAACACCAACGATCTTTGGTTGTTAACCGCGCCTCAATCGCCTTCATATTCGATTCGGTAAGTTGTTTATGAACTGTCTTATTAAAGATTATAGAAGTTCTTTGTCATTAAGTCTTTAAGCAACATATTAAGCTTATAGTTATAGACTAAGTTATTGTTTAGAAGAAACCTTTTATGGCATGGTTACGTAGATGGGTATTTATTAAAGAAAGAATGTTGTGAGAATTTACATGAATTATGGGTATTATGTATGTGTGGCGTATGAAAAAGAAGTTAAAAAAAAGAATTGGCAGAAGGTTCATGGCTTTATTTTTGACACCATTAATTAGTAAGTGTCGCTAAAGATCAATTAGAGTGCATGGCTTATTTGCAACAGTTGGATTATATATTGTCACCAAAGGTTCATGCACTTCTACATTCCTTTAGTGACACATAGTTAATTCAAAGAATGAGTCGACATGTGTGTATATCTTATCGGAAAATCGTGTAATTAGTCATAACCCTTTTGTAGGTTGACTTATAGATCGATCAGTGTATCAGTTCACGATATCAGGTTTCGTATAACGGGTTGATTATCAGGTGAGTTACACTATATATGTTTTGCGTTGTTATGTGTTTATATATGTGTAATAGTGTGTGTAAAAGGGAACCACATGCCCTTGATGAGTTGTGGGGGCCGACCCGTGTCCTAACTGACGGGAGAAAGGGAATCCACATGCCCTTGGTGAGTTGTGGGGGCCAACCCGTGTCCTAACTGACGGGAGAAAGGGAATCCACATGCCCTTGGTGAGTTGTGGGGGTCGACCCGTGTCCAAACTGACGGGAGTTATATCGATCTCATGAGAGTCGGGTGTACGTTGAGTCTGTTGATTGTCGACATGTTATGATGTGATTGTTGTTGATTGTAATTGGCACCTGTTATGGTATGTAACCATGTGATGATGTGAGATGTGTATAGTGTCAGCTCACTAAGCGTTTTCGCTTACCCTTTTAGTTGTCTCCCTTTTCCAGGTACCAGTTCGAGTGTGGATAAGGGCAAGGCCCCGGCTTGACTTCCGACAGTAACAGTTCAGTTCGTTTCGCCTTGCATGGAAGTTTTAAAACTTTTTAGTTAATTATTTTTAATAAACCGTTTGAACTTGATTATTTATTTGGTTTTCAGTACTTGAACGGTTTGTTCTATTTACTACTGAATTATGGATTTTCTTTAACAATTAAATTTTTTGGAATTAATCTATCAAATTAATTATTTTTGGAGAAACGGTGTTACATAAAGAGAATGGCTATTTTGATTGAAGTTATTTGTTCTCAATACGGTTTGCTATGTCAACATATATTTTGTGTTTTAAAGAATCTTAGCATTGAAGAGATACCATTACAATCGTTGACGAAAAGACCTTATTTCTTCTGAAATGTTTAAGAAGCGTGATTGGGATGGCGAAGGAAATGAGCATCGTGATAAACTTGAAAACGATGCTCAAGCCGTGTTTGATGATTGTATCGGTCTAGTAGTTAATGATATGGAAAAGGTTGAAGGTTTTGTCTCAAAAATGCAAAATTTGAAGAGTGAATTGGAGGCTGCTGTATGTAATGTTCCCCAGCGTAATAAAGAAGAGGTGATGGAGTCGTTGTTTGGTGTGACAAAGCCAGAAAATGATGAAGTTTTTAATCCGAAATCAATAAGAAACAAACGGTGTGGTACAGGTAATAGGCTGAAGAGTGGTAAAAAATAGCTATCGAAAAGAGGGAAAATGTGAAGAGATTATGCAGGGAAAATGTGAATAGATTTTTTTTAGTAGCAAATCTTGATACTCATAATGATTTTGTATTCATTCATAATATTGAACAAAAACTATAGTTTAGATAGTCTTTTTATTTTCATAAGTTTTATCTTATTCAGTTTAAATATTGTGTATTATTCATTCTGAATAAAAGGGGTTTTTGTTTTTATGTGTTTAATATTTGTTATTTAATTACTGGATAAAAGTTATATTCACTCTAAATAAAACACATTATTTCAAAGTGAATAAACGAATAAGTTATATTTATTTCTTCATAGTCTTCTTTTTATTCATTGATATACAAATCTACTTGTTATTCAGTCTGAATATCAAATGGAGGGAGCTTGACTTCGGATATCATGCTTTGTTATTCAGCATGAATAACAAAGCATACATTGATTATTTAATAGAAATTAACTTGTTAATCTGTCTGAATAACAAGCAAGGATTCTTTGTTATTCAGTCCGAATAACAAAGGAATCAATCTAAAAACAATAATCCAAAAGCACCAAACTAAAAGCAACAATATAAAACAAACATCCTTTTGTTATTAAGATTGAATAACAAGTAGACCATGGATATCATGAATGAAATAACAAGGCATACATTGATTATTTATTTAATACAAAGGTGCTTTGTTATTCGGTCTAAATAACAAGTAGACAATGGATTACATGCTTTGTTATTCAGTCTGAATAACTAAGGACGTTTCCTTCTTTCATTAAATTTGGTGTTGGCTTTGTGATTCAGAATGAATAACAAGTAGACCATGGATTACATGTTGATTGAAACGACTTGTTATTCACCCTAAATAAAGCTTTATATTTAAATTGAACAAAACTGTATATTTAGACTGAATAAAACTATGTATGTAAGTTTAATAAAAGTTTTGATTGGGATGACTTGTTATTAACTCTGAATAAAGCTTTATATTTAGACTGAATAAAATTGTATATTCAGACTGAATAAAACTATGTATGTACGTTTAATAGAAATGTTGATTGGGATGACTTGTTATTCATTCTGAATAGAGCTTTATATTTAGACTGGATAAAAAACAGACATTATTATGTATCAACATTTTTCTTCATATCAGTAAAAAGACAAACATCACTCTACATTTACTAATGAATCAAAAATATACATCAAGTAATAAATTTACATATACCTGAAAACAACTAAAACCAAATAAGACCAAGCATTTAAAAACCAGATACTAATTGTTCAATTCTTGTCCAACATCATAACAACCAGAGCCAAATTCATAGAAAAACAATCATAAATACATACAAAAACAGTCAACCATAGCTAAATTCTTTTTCAGCAAAATCATATCAACCATAACCAAATATTTACCTTCCTCCATCTTCTTCTTCCTTCACATAATGAAATTCTTTGGTGATGTTTACATCTGTAGAGACCTATATTCTTTGGCGATTGACGTTGTTTCTCTTTTTACTACATTCTCTCTCTTTTTGAACCTTTTTCTTCTTTGGTGTTGTATCTTTTTTACTAGCTTCTCTTTCCGCTTCAACTCTTTTTTGGTTGATGTGTTAGCTTCTTCTTCAATTTTTATTTTCTTTTCTGTTTTTTTAAATAGTAACAATTAATAAATATATTTATTCATATTAATATATTTAAAATAACAAACATGCTTGCTATTTCCTCTGAATAACAAGTGAGCTTTAAAAACAAACCATCCATTTCTAACACATCCAAAAGACAACTAAAATACAATAGAAAACATGAAAATCGTTACCAATTTTAACACATTTTAAAGCATGATTATTTGATCAAATTCACATCTTTGAATCCACCATAATTACCAATTTTTTTGTGCAACTTTCTACAAGCTTCATTCATGGTTTGAACTCAACGATTTAATCTCTTCATCAACTCAAGGTTCTTTAAAACCTCATCCATATTCATTAATACGAACTCTTCCCGTCTCTAGCCAATGTGGTTTGTAATTCTTTCAAAGTCAATTATAGAAGATTGTTGGCTCAAAGATGAACTTTCTGTCATCTAACCACAGTTTTTGAAATTGATATATGAGCTCATGGCTCAAATCATCCAATACCTAGAAGAGTATAACAAGATCAAGTTATCCCACTTGATTTCTTGATAGTTGATAACCACATGCAATTCATTATTCACCATCTTGAATATCTACATACAAAAGCAGAAAAAGTTACATTGTTGAGTTCAAAAGATGATTGGGAATAACTAGTGATGACAACACCACACATTTTGAAGTCGAACACAAAGATCTACAGAGATCATGGAGTCGATCATATTCAAAAGGGTCTAGAATGTTCAAAGATTTCATGGATACACATCAAAGTTGTAACTCAAAGTTCACGAACCATGAACCACCATGATATGTCTGCCTGAAAATTTTCCATATTACACAACTTCAGAGTTGTAACTCAAACTGAAGACTTCTTTATTTAACATATATGAGTGAGCTAGTGCATATGCCCACAAGGTTGATTGGCAATGAGTGAAATCGGCAAGGCCATGCCGACTCCTTAGACTACCTGTTGGTCCCAAGGGGTGACCTTCAAGTAAGGATAGTGTATGGGATTATAGAGGGGGGGGGGGTTGAATATAATCACACAAATTTCACTTTTAAATTCTTTGTCGTATTAACAATATGAATCTACAGATTGTTGCGGAAATAGAAAAGACTACAAGTCTAAACTAAACAATCTAAGTTCTTTCACTATGCACTAGAGTGAGAAGATAAGAAAAGATAAGAAGATAGAGGAAATAAGAAAGAAAGGATTAGGGTATTTTTAGGATGAAGAAGAATTATGGAGAACATCTCTTCACGTCCTATTTATACCCAATGCATTAAATGCATGCAGACTCACTTTTGTGTACGTGTCACACTTCAAGTGGTCTATTGTACTATTTACTATAAACAAATACCCTTTGCATGTTGTGCAAAAGAGGGTTTGTGTAAACAGTTGCCTTGAGGTCTGATAAGTACGGAGGGAACAGAAAAGAGACTGTCCTTATGTACTTTTGTGTCAGTAAAGGCGGATAATCCTTTTGTGCATTAGATTAAGACATTACACTAATCCTTCAGGATCAGGATACTGATCAGTGAGGAGAGTTCTGATACTGATGTAGATCAGGAGTCACTGTATCCTGTTGAGTCTTCAGGATGTCATACGAATTTGAGCAGCCTGCTATCACTGAGTTCCGTCTTCAGATCACGAGCATGCTGTTCCTGTCATCAGCTAATTCTTCGATTTCCCTGATGGTTCTTTGAGTATGATCTTAACGTCTTCAGGAGGTCTTCACTTCGGTGGTCAGGATCAGTAGACTACAGAACAAACTTGTTCATCTCCTGATCCTGATCCTGATGATTTAAAACTACAAGTTACAACATAATTAACAAGGAATAACACTGAACAAACTCAGTGATAATTCCTCAAGCTATAACTGAAAGTAAAGACCTATTCACTAAGTGAAGTTACAGGATCATTATCATTTCATCAGGTCTTAGGAGAGCTGGATCAACACTACCCCACCCACCCTTTCTCTCGTTTCTCTCTATCTCTCTCTTCTTCCTCTCTTCTTTTCTTTTTTATTCTTTTTTTATTAATTATTTAGATTGGTATGGGAGTCAAGACCATTGTGGTTGAATTGGTAAAAATTGGAAAGGTGTTGGTAAAATAGTGAAAAGTTGATGTGGCGCTGATATGGCAACTGGTACCATTGGCAAGAGTGAAGACCATTGTGGATGGTATAATTTATAATTAACCAATAAAAATCAAAGAGGTGTAGCTCAAGTGGCAAAAGGCTTGGGGCTAGTGGATGGTATCCATTGGTCTCAGGTTCAAACCATGGGAGTAGCACTTCGGCGATACCCAGACTTTGGGCCGGCCTTCGGGTCGGTTCGGGTCCAGGTAACGGGCATGCCAGTCTATGGGCATGCGGGCTCGACCATAGGTCGGGCTTAGTCGTGCCTGGGCGGGTCCAGTCTATGTGGACTGGGCCAGGTCGCCGCGGATTAGTCGGTGCTGCCCAATTGGATGCCCGGATACCGTGGGTGCGTGTGTGAGTTTATTGTCGTACAAAAAAAATGTATTAATAAAAAAAATATAGTAAAAAGTAACAAAATGTGAACTATGTAATTTAAGAATAAAAAATATAAAAATGGTCTATTATAATAACCAAATATGTAATTAATCAAATATTTTTTGGATGAGTTAACCACTTGATTTAACAAAGTTGGATGGAAGGATGAAAGTAGAATGAAAATAAACCCATAGGGATGAAAAAACAATTTTTAAAGATCAAAGATAAATACGGTATAAATATCAAACTACAAGGACTAAAGTTGTAATTTTGTTAAGTGTATTGTTCATTTATCAAAACTACAAGGGTTAAAGTTGTAAATTTGCTAAGTGTACTGTTCATACTTCCTGGTTATTGTTATATATTATAATTACGGATTAGGTCCCTCAAACACATTAACTACACTTATGGTTAAGAGCATCTTCAACAACATTGTTAAAATAGATTTTTTTTTCTTCCTATATTGTTCCAACAACATTTTTATATCATTTGCTAAAATAGAAAAAATTGAAGTTTTCCTTAAATAAAGAGATTTCTCCAAAATCTCTAAATGATGAAACAGAAATAGGGATGAGCATATAGCACCGAAATCCTGAACTGAACCGGGACCGGACCGGTACCGATATATGTTATACGGTACGGTAAACGGTTCCTGAATTTGGCCCCAATCGGTTTCGGTACAGGAAAAAAACCAAAAAAAACCGGTCCGGACCGGTTTAGGAAAACTTATGATCATTTTTAATTTGTTTGTAACAATTCATTTTCCAACCATTCATTTTCCCAACCATAATTCACATAATATAATTCAATTAAATCAAATCAAGCTAAACAAACCATCCCAAAAAATCAATTCCATTAATCATACCCAAAAACCGATTTTTGATTTAAAATTTTGATTTGTATTTGGTGCCATCAAGTCTACAAAGAGAATACGTTTCCATCAAGTTTTTTTATTTACTTTGTTGAATTTTTAGTTTTGTTATAACATTGAAATTCGCACTTTCCGTAACTCCTTCCAAAAATCGGTCCCTACCGGTACTTGAACCAAATTTCCTGGAACCGAACCGGTACCGAGCCAGTGTATACGGTTCGGTATTCGGTCCTATGAAAAACATTTTAAAATTTTTGGTCCGTTTCGGTCTAGGATTCTAACCGAGTTCATCCTTAAACAGAAACATTATTTTAATGTATTCCACCAAGCACCAATGACATAATTTATTGTTTAAAAGTTTTTAAAAATTTTATTGGAATAATAAATACAATGTATATTTTTATAATATAAATGATAATATATTATATAACAAAGCTGTTGGAGATCAAAAGATAAATTTTTAGAATATTTGATCTTCTATTCTATATTTTAGAAGAAAAAAAAAAGCAAAATGGTTGAAGATGCTCTAAAGTTTATATTTCATTTACAGATGTCGGATTTGTTCCCTGTCCATGTTTGACGTCCAAGTGTAAGCACGTGTCCCTCACATAAGGGGAATATGTCCCTTTACCCTTCCTCTTCCTCTCCGGTCCCTTTCTTCGACCCAAATGAACATGATGATGAACCTAGAAATTAAATTAAACTGAAAGATTAATATTCTTACCTGAAAGTTTTAGATTAAGGGACTTCACCAGGGAGTGAAGTGACATCAAAGCCCTCTTAACTATACTACATCACATTATCAATATATATAGAGGAAAGTTCAAATGTGAACCACTTTTTGGTTGTGAACGTGAGGACAACCGAGAGCGCGACACGTGGCGGATGACTAAGCGTCACGTCAGATTCACGGCGGATGACTAGATGCGATTCATGGGAGGGCATTGAATTAAAGAGGGGAACCACATTCAAAGGCGCCACGTGTCGCGCTCTCGGCTGTCCTCACGTTCACAACCAAAAAGTGGTTCACATTTGAACTTTCCTCTATAATTCAATGCCCTCCCATGAATCGTGCCTAGTCATCCGCCGTGGACATGACGTGGCGCCTAGTCATCCGTCACGTGTCGCGCTCTCGGCTGTCCTCACGTTCACAACCAAAAAGTGGTTCACATTTGAACCTGCCATATATATAGGGTCATGTTCAAATGTGAATTCAATTTTGGTCAACACATCTTCCGTTACGGTGGACGCGATCACGGAGGATTCACGCGATTCATGGGAGGGTGGAGATTATTAAAGAGAGGGGGGGGGGGGGTCAAAGCCGCCTTTATTGATAGGATGAGTGGCTGAGATTCGTCATCATGTTCACAACCAAAATTTAGTTCACATTTGAAACTCCTATATATAGGCTTGAAAGTTATTAAGGGCGATCAATACACAATGGACATAACCGCCGACCAAGATTCAAGAGTAATTACAAAAATGAACCTATAAAAAGTCATTGAAGCGCATTCACGGAAAGAGGAACACACAACAACTCTCTCTCGGCCATAAAGAATTACATCGCTTTGTTCTCTCTAGTTTTACTCACGATCCGTTGTAACTTTTACATGACTTGTATTCAATTTCTATTTGTAACATACGACCAACTACTATAACATCAAGGACATTAACCATGCTTGGTGATATATAGTGCAACGTCGGCTTAATCTTAAGTTGACCGCATGTTTTTTCCTCTGTTAGAGGTTTTTCCTGCATTATCAAACCTTTTGTTTTTTCTTTTACTTTATTCGCACTCCTTTATCGGATAAGTTTCTTTCTTTAATTGGACAAGCCTCATAAGTAACCTTAAGTCGTCTTAAGTGCGATTTTTGGCATTAACACCAAGAATAAATTAAAAACGTCCATTGGTTTCCGTCATCCGCTTGGTACTCTTTCGGCTTGGTTTTGAACTCTCTCTAGATCCTTGCCCATACAAATCAACCTAGCGTTCTTCGGTTCTCTTCCATACAAATCAACCTAGCGTTCTTTCGTTTACGATATTGAACCTGATGGGAATCCCCGAACCCAAAACTTTTGGTACGGGATTGGGCCGGGTAAATGGTTATGGGACCGGGTATGAGATTTTTTTCCAAAAAAATTTCATGGGTTTGGGACGGTTATGGTTTTAGTCAATACCTGTCCATTTACCCGATCTCATACTGGGATTATCAAATCAAGCTAAACAAACCATCCCAAAAAATCGGTTCCATTAATCATACCCAAAAACTGATTTTTGATTTAAAAATTTGATTTGTATTTGGTGCCATCAAGTCTACAAAGAGAATACGTTTCCATCAAGTTTTTTTTTATTTACTTTGTTGAATTTTTAGTTTTGTTATAACATTGAAATTCGCACTTTCCGTAACTCCTTTCAAAAATCGGTCCCAACCGGTACTAGAACCAAATTTCTTGGAACCGAACGGGTACCGAGCCAGTGTATATGGTTCGGTATTCGGTCCTATGAAAAACATTTTAAAATTTTTGGTTTGGTTCGGTCTAGGATTCAAAGCGAGCTCATCCTTAAACAGAAACATTATTTTAATGTATTCCACCAAGGGACCAATGACATAATTTATTGTTTAAAAGTTTTTAAAAATTTTATTGGGATAATAAATACAATGTATATTTTTATAATATAAATGATAATATATTATATAACAAAGCTGTTGGAGATCAAAAGATAAATTTTTAGAATATTTGATCTTCTATTCTATATTTTAGAAGAAAAAAAAAGCAAAATTGTTGAAGATGCTCTAAAGTTTATATTTCATTTACAGATGTCGGATTTGTTCCCTGTCCATGTTTGACGTCCAAGTGTAAGCACGTGTCCCTCACATAAGGGGAATATGTCCCTTTACCCTTCCTCTTCCTCTCCGGTCCCTTTCTTCGACCCAGATGAACATGATGATGAACCTAGAAATTAAATTAAACTGAAAGATTAATATTCTTACCTGAAAGTTTTAGATTAAGGGACTTCACCACGGAGTGAAGTGACATCAAAGCCCTCTTAACAATGCTACATCACATTATCAATATATATATATAGGAAAGTTTAAATGTGAATCACTTTTTGGTTGTGAACATGAGTACAGTCGAGAGCGCGACACGTGGCGGCTTTGAGTGTGGTCCCCCCCCCCTTTTTAATTCAATGCCCTCCCATGAATCGTGCCTAGTCATCCGCCATGGACATGACGTGACGCTTAGTCATCTGTCACGTGTCGTGCTCTCGGCTGTCCTCACGTTCACAACCAAAAAGTGGTTCACATTTGAACCTGCCATATATATAGGGTCATGTTCAAATGTGAATTCAATTTTGGTTGTGAACGTGAGGACGAATCTCATCCACACATCTTCGGTTACGGTGGACGCGATCACGGAGGATTCACGCGATTCATGGGAGGGTGGAGATTATTAAAGATTCAAGAGCAATTAATACGATATGACCGTTACGATCGTTGTCATTAAGAGCATTAACTCTTAAGCGATTACAAAAATCAACTTATAAAAAGTCATTGAAGCTCATTCACGGAAAGAGGAACACACAACAACTCTCTCTTGGCCATAAAGAATTACATCGCTTTGTTCTCTCTAGTTTTACTCACAATCCGTTGTAACTTTTACATGACTTGTATTCAATTTCTATTTGTAACATACGACCAACTACTATAACATCAAGGACATCACCCGTGCTTGGTGATATATAGTGCAACGTCGGCTTACTCGTAAGTTGACCGCATGTTTTTTCCTCTGTTAGAGGTTTTTCCTGCGTTATCAAACCCTTTGTTTTTTCTTTTACTTTATTCGCACTACTTTATCGGATAAGTTTCTTTCTTTAATTGGACAAGCCTCATAAGTAACCTTAAGTCGTCTTAAGTACGATTTTTGGCATTAACACCAAGAATAAATTAAAAACGTCCATTGGTTTCCGTCATCCGCTTGGTACTCTTTCGGCTTGGTTTTGAACTCTCTCTAGATCCTTGAAGTCCTTCTCTAGATCCTTGCCCATACAAATCAACCTAGCGTTCTTCGGTTCTCTTCCATACAAATCAACCTAGCGTTCTTTCGTTTACGATATTGAACCTGATGGGAATCCCCGAACCCAAAACTTTTGGTACGGGATTGGGCCGGGTAAATGGTTATGGGACCGGGTATGAGATTTTTTTCAAAAAAATTTCATGGGTTTGGGACGGTTATGGTTTTAGTCAATAACCGTTCATTTACCCGATGTCATACCCGATCCTATTTACCTGACCCCGAACCATATATATATTTAATAAATTTATAATGTTATTATTAATTTAATATACATTACAATTTTATTAATATATAGAATAATAGAAATGACGGACTGATTTTATTAGTATAAAAATATATTTTTTTAATTTTTTCAAGAAGATTAATCTAGTAATGTTCCCACTTCTATTGACACTTCGTTGATAGTGCACTGAGCCATAAACGTCGTTTTGCATTTTTTTTAAACGTTAAACTTATTGAATGTTCATATTGCTAAATGAAAGTTTAAAAATAATCTAACTCATTGTTTGACTTGATTCGCATATAGTTTTAGGAAACGAAATTTTATTTAGTAAATTTTAATCGACTAAGAATATAAATGGGATACCCGATGGCCGATACTCACGGGAATACCCGCGACCCCGATGGTTATTTGGTAATGGGATACCTGACGGGACGGGACCGGGTATGGGATATCATTTTATAATAGGTATGGGACTGGGATTATCAATACCTGTCCCATTGTCATCCCTATATATACTTGGCTAGTATGAGAACTCGATTAATTTTTCCTAGTTGAGTCGAGTCGAGTCGAACCATTCGAGCATAGACTTTTTCCATCCAAAAGATTTATCATATATTCGTACAATCATTAATTACACAAAAAGTTATAAAGTTATCGAGCTCAAGGGAATAAACAAGGCAAGAGTTCGAACTCAAGCTTCTTAGTTCAAGAAAAAAGTTGAGCTCGAGTTAAAGCCCTACTTTTGAAAAGTTATTCGAGCGTGAATCAAACTCAAGTCTTCGAGCTCATAATTTTTTTAGTCGAGCTTGAAACCTACTACTCGATTTAACTCAACTTGTTTACATTCCATTTACAGGAGCTAATAGAAAATTTGGTAAATAATCCTAAATTAATAGACAATCCTTTTGTATAAATAAGTTTTTTGACATTGTAAAATGTAAATACATTCTTTTGACTATAAACAAGTGAATATTATAAAATCATTTAAAAAAGATAAAAACCCAAAGGATTTTTATAATTTGAGAAATTAAGTATTGAATTTTCGAGCTAATAAATTTATGAATTTTTAGAACAGATCAAATAAATTCTTAAATATAGATGTTTAGCTTTTCAGATATTTTTTTCTTTTTAAATTTATTTTTCCAGAGATAATGTCGAAACAAGCTAAGTTCATAGCAAGTTATAAATCCTTATTTCTTTTCAAAAGGACATTTAATTGATTATAAGAAGTCTTAAGGATTTATTTATTTTAAACAAAATGTTCAAAATCATTTAAATTGAAAAAGTTTGTTTGATTTTCAGACTTTTCTGTTTTAGTCTACTAAAAGTCTTTTTTGTAGATGTTATATATTTGAAATGTGGTACAGTTGACCTCCTCTAACTCAGTATCTCAAATGAGGGTCACAACTCAACCAATTAAGACTCCCAAGGCCTTCCATAGCACAAAGGCTTTGAATCATCGACCTTTCATGTGACATCAACTTTTCACTTTCTTCCCCTCAACCCTCACGTTATCCTCAAGTGGAATACCACCAATATTTCATACCCTCACACCCAAGAGAGAGACGAAAAGTATCTCATGGTTTTAACGGGTTTCCAAACCCTCACCCACGCCCTCCTACAACCCCCCCCCCCCCCCCCTCTTTCCACAAATAAGAAGCACCAAACCTACCTACCGACCCTTACCTTCGCCTTACCCACCCTCAACCTTTCTTGTGATACAAAAGGCCTAATGGCTAACGATCACCCTTTTCATGTAAAAACGCCATTGAAAAAAAAAACACACACAACTTGCTACAATGAATTAAACTTTCTTTTTCAATTTTTTAGTAACCGTCAACCCGTTAGTTGTTTGGATATAACCAGCAGAAGGCTATAAAGAGTCTATCTACCAACATAAACCTAGTAAGCACTAAGCGGGGAAGAAACACCACCCCACTCACTTACCTTACCAGGTAAGATTCTCAAAATAGTGTAACATAAACGTCTCTTGTCCAATAGACATAACCTGGTAAAAATCACCACCCTTACTTACCAAGTAAGAATTTCAGTGGGCAAGCAAAATGGTACGATATAATTGTTGGTAAAAACCATAATCTTTTACATGCTAAGCGTCTCTCACATCAATATCAATCAGTAAGTGTTCATTTGCCCGGTATCAATGAATAAGTGTTCAGTAAACAACCCCAAGTCTCTTTACCAATATGCAAGATATAGTAATTCTTGAGATAGAAGTAAAACTACTCAACTGAAAGCAAAGATGGGTTAGAAGAACCTTTTCAGTTTTGTAAAAAAGGTCCATGAAAGTGTCTACTACTATGAGGTAGATACACATAAAAGACTCTTCTTAAGGCATTTCAGTACAATTTGAAAGGATACCATTGGGGGCATAGGCCTTCCTTTTGTGGTCTTCATCCTGTTGCAAAATGATAATGAAGGTGTGAGCATCAATCGAATTCAAATCATATACACGGTAGAGAGACTGTATATCCCATGTTTGGGTAAATAATTTATTATTGAATTGAACCATAAAGGTGAGTTTGGTACACCGGGACTGGACAAAATAGAACAGAACACGGATCACTATTCCGCGTTTGGCAGGACTGTTATGTGGAACAAACAGGAACATAGTGGAATAGGTGTGTTGGAACAAGGTGGAACAGACCTATGTTTTACCGATATAACCTCAAAATAAAATCTCGGTTCTCTTCTAAAACATCAAATATACATTCATCTTTACATTTATTCATTTTTTAAATTTTAATTATTATATTTTATACTCTTTAAATTTTCACTTTATTGTCCTAAAATGTTATTTCTATATAATTTATATATCTTGATTAATTTATATAATTTATTACATGTTAATGATAAAAAAAATATAGAAAAAATATAAGAAACTACTTAAATTTTTCATTTTGGTGTAGTTTTAATCATTTTGACGATAAAATTCTAACGTTGTATTTGTTTTACAAAAATTATTTTATTACAAGTTCATCAATTACATATTAGTCAGAATATATAAATAATTCATTAGGGGTAAATTGGTCATTTTAATGTTCTATCCTATCAAGTTTTGTCTTGCCAAAGCTGGATGGTTGTTCTATTCTGTTTTGTTTGGATACCAAATACACACTAAACAACCCGGTATATCCCAGATTTGGGAGGGAGCCTAAAGTGATAAAAGAGCTAAAAAGATGTGCTAAAAATGCTTCATCATGGGTCAAAAATAGCGTAAGCTGAGGCACACTAGCACACTTTCAAAGACAAGGATTAACCTCATTATGACTCAAATAAAATGTAATTTTGATTAATCTTTTTGTTTTAATTGGTTGAACCTTTAAAATTTTAAAATGTTTGAAACCAAAATATCCTATAATATATTAGATTATAAGATACCAAAGTATAATTTAACTAATTAACTAACACTAACGAGTATACACAAAAAGAATTTTTATGGTTAAAAATATAAACCTCAACTAATTTATTTAGACAAATGAATATACACTAAAAATGATTATAGTTAAAATGATAATTATTACATATGTCAAATATATAAAAGTGCTATAATTTAGGTTAGAGATAATTAGAGCATCTCCAACAAATTATCTAAAAATTCTCAAAATAAAGAACCAAAGTCCAAAATTTCTATAAAAAAATGCATTCAACTCCAACAAATTCTCTATTTTTGAAATAAGATCATTACCTATATTAATAAAATATTATTTTCTCTCTTTAACATTTTATTTCAAAAATTCTTATTGGTAGAATATAAAAAAATCATTTCTCGTAATCAATTTTGGAGAGTTCTCCAAATTTGGAGATTTTGCCACTCTCTCCTACTTTCTCTAATTTGGAGAAAGTTTTGGAGAATCTAATAGAGCAAAAAAATGATCCAAAATCCTCATTTTCTTCATTTTGGGGAAGTTGTTAGAGATGCTCTCAATATTACTAAGGTGAATAGTGAAACTTTGAGTGCTAAATTTAGCACACTGTGTTATTTTTAGCACATTCGGTTGGAGATGGTATAATTGCACAAGAAGCGAAAAGGTGCTGTCAAGGCTTATTCATTAAGCTTATGTTGACCAATAAGCTTCCAAAAAGCTTTCAAATAACCACCAATGTGGATGCTCTTACCTCTATCTCATAAGATAGAGAGAGACTGCTTCTGAGAACGCCCCTCCAACTTGCAAAAAACGTAAGTAAAACAAATAGAAAGCTACAGCTGCAAACGAGAAACTTACTGGAAGTTTTCTACGATGATGGCACATACGAGCACATGTTATGTACAGGTAATCATGATATGCGATCCTCCACTGCTTGACGTCTGTATAAGTGGAGTTGAAGAAAGTAGAACGGTAGCGAAAGTAGGCCACAAGAATGTGAAATATACAAATTCCCGTTAAGCCTGATGTTATTATGACACATCCATCTCGTCTTGCAAAAGGATCTCGTAGACATCGGTCCTCACATTCAGCTCTTTGTCACGCATAACTTCCAAGAGATCCGAGAGCTCTTTTGCAGTTAACACAGAGCTTAGTTTAGTAAAACCATCAATCCATAATCTTTTTGACCTGGAAAAGGTAACGTGAACAAAGGTTAGTTTAAGGGTGCATTATGACAGCACGAACACACACACAAACACATACATATATGTATATATATTCATTTGTACAAGGCTATGTTTGGCAAACTAGTTGATAAGCTAGATGTTAACTGAATAACTAGCTATTGGCTAATAAGCTAGCTGATAAGCTAGTCACAATTGGTGAAAACTAACTCATAAGCTATATGACAATGTAAAAGGACCTAAAATGACATGTTGAAAATTATTCAATTCTAACATAAGGGGCATAACTGGAAAAAATGTCCCTCAGTCTTATTAAAGAGTTAGCTGAAGTAGCTTCATTAAAAACTAGCTTATGGCTTTACCAAACGGGCCTTGTTCAATAAGCTCAAAAAATAAGCTAGCTTATGGGATTGATATTCAAGTATTTCTTTTTAGAGCGTAATCGCATAGACCCCATCAATGTCACCACTAAGTATAACCTTGTATGTCTCGTGGATAAGCTCAAAAGATAAACTAACAAGGCATTATCGACATTACTGCTGTTAACTCCATTACAGATATATCGTTGTCTCCAATCATCTTAAGTTCTTAACAATGAAGTTTAAACTACTTACAGATTTTAGACAATATATAAATATACTTTTTCAAATCATCACTTTGCACGTCACTGAAGTACGGAAAGTTATAGGATACATCCAATTGTGACAAATGGAAAGCACCGAAAAACAAAATGCTTCAGTCATAAATGATCAAGATCTCACCATGGGCATGTGTGGATAGCACGGAAGTATATTCGTCTGGCTGCAGACAGGTCGCTTACTACATGGATCTCATATGATATGTACAAACGCCACAGAAGTACAGAATTTCGTAACCTGTTGTCAGCCAATGCTCTTTCAAAGATTCTATGTACTCTATGATGGGAACTTCCTTTAGTAATCTCATATGACAATGCAAATAGACAAAGTGTTACAGATGGTTTCCTGAAAAAGTAGTGGAAGAACAAGATTTAGTATTAGCACATAAGGCACAAAGTTAGCACAGATTATTTGCTTCCACATACGATAGATAACCGAGGGGATTACATTGTTGGTCCCTGTGTTATGTTCAAAATTACGGATTAGGTCCCTCAAACGCATTAAGTACATTAGTGGCCACTAAGGTTTACAATTAATTATGGATGCCGGATTGGGTCCCCTGTCCATATTTGACCGCTAAGTGTAGGCACGTGTCCCTCACATCACATGAGGGCAATATAGTCCTTTACCTTTCCCCTTCCCCTTCTCCTTCCTCCCCTGTCTCCTTCAACCCAGATGAAAATGAAGATGAACCCAGAAATTGAAATAACAAACAGATTAACAACCTATCCCAACAGATTTAGAATAAGGGACTTCACCGGGGAGTGAAGTGACATTAAAGCCCTCTTAACTATGGTATATCACATTATCACTATGGCAATTGTATTGCAAATCAGGAGAACCAATGTCGTAGGAAATCGCAATTTGAGTGCAAAAGTTTATAGTAAATACATATATTGTCAAATAAAGAGGCAACACATCTTATCTTACTTGTGTAAGTAGTCATCAATGATCCATCGCAGCTTACTAGGTGATGTGTGAAGATGTCCAATTTGAACAATTGCATTGTGGAGTTTAGGGCTGAATGGATATATCTGCAACCCTTGGACAACAAAATTCCAAACATTTGCTAATTCTGATTGAGAATGATGCTTCCACAGCAAGCGCACATAAAAGTTGAATAATAACTCAAGTTCATGAGTTTGGCTTCTTCTTTCTGCATTTAGAGAGATTATGTTAGCCATGACTAGACAAATTCACCCACTTCCGTGTAACGGTCAACATGATTACCTCATCAGTAGATAAAGTCACCGAATAAAAAAGTACAATATCATGTAAACTGAAGGCCTGTTTACTATCTAAATAAAAAGGCTAAACAAGTTTTCACAAGTTAAAGTCCTCTTGGATTAATATAGCTTTTGAAATGGTTAAGTGAGATGGGATTTCTAACAGTAAAACGGAAGGTTCTCGAAAAGCATAATTGTATATATGATGGAAGTGGAAAGAGCAAAGGACCAACTAACAAAATATTAAATGGTTGCGTCTCCTTTTTCATTCTACACATCATACTTAAAGTTGTTAATGTTTATCATGGCAATAAGTTAAAAGGACAAGAAAATTAAAGAAAATTGCATATACCACGAAACTGCACAGTAAGCTCTGAATCAGGCATATATGGATTTAATAATTAGTCGTCAATTGAATGAGTGCAAATCACCGTATCTCAAGTGGAAAGACGCTTTGATAGTAATGGCTGAATTTACTATGCAAGTAGCGTACTCAGATGAGGCAGCATCTCTATAATGGCACACAATGCATTTTTAAGTTCCTATTTACCAAAATTACAAGTTCCTGAAATCATATATATATATATATATATAGAGGGAAGTTAATTTGCAAACCAAAAAAAACTTGCAAACCGTGCAAACTCATGGTTGCATAGATTAAATCAGTGAAATTGATTCATGAAGTTGTTTAATATGATGAAAATGTTTCATAAACATCAAATTTTGATGAAATTGTTTCATATTTTGGTGTTTTTTATTCATATGAAACTTTTTTCTCGTTTCTGTGAAACTTTTTCATTTCTACGTAAATAAACACCTTCATATGAAACATTTTCATCAAAAAATTTAGTATATGAAACATTTTCATCATATTAAACAACTCTACAAAAGATTTTTCGTTGATTTACGTGTGCAACCATGAGTTTGCACGGTTTGCACCTTTTTTTTTTGGTTTGCAAATGAACTTCCCTCTCTCTCTCTCTCTCTCTCTCTCTCTATATATATATATATATATAATAATATCTTGTTTGTGCAGATAACTGAGATAAGGCTATAATAGATGTTCTTTAGTAGGAAAATGTATCGCAAAGGGTATTTCAGGAAGAATGTAGGCAAATTGTTAAACAAATGAAAGTCCGTCAAATCACCTGGAAGCACTGTGGAAAGAGCCTGATTGAGAACTTCCATGCTAGCTTCCCATCCAGTAGTCAGCTCTTCGAACAGAGCAGCTGAACAAACAGAAGCAACAGAATTATCATCTATAGTCCCACGTATCCATGTCGCCTGTATCATCCTTATTTGTTCTTTGAACCCTTGGCGTGCCCTCAGCAGTTGCAAACTTGATGGTTGACTTTTAAACGGACTATACTTTATCCCACATCCCAAGCAAGAAAGAATGTGCAATGCACGTGGTAATGATTCTGAGCTCCCAGAAGAACTACTGGCAAGCTCCACTTCCGCATACCAAAGAAATAAAAGTGACGCCTTTGAATTAGCATCCTGCTTGGAAAAAGAAATCAATAAATTAGTAATATCTCCAGAATGCAAAAGGTACAACGATATAGTTTTGAAGTAGTAGAGAAAAAATTAGAGAATAAAATGTATTTTATTTATTCAAGCCTTTACTACATGTGTGAGTGCCATGAGCAGTAAGCCATTGTCATCCCAAAGCTAGCCCAAGGAAATTCACTTACAAGTAACAACAAACAAAAAATTGTCCTTACACAGCCCATTGGCCGACTACACACTTCAAAATTGGCATCCACAAAAAGCTTTGAAACCATTATCCAGACCAATATGTTTTGTAAATCCTCGCATAAGGGCATTTAAGCGGCCGCCCCACCGCTTTGATTAGTTAAGCCTCTTAAATGGCCATCTAGAAGTTACATGTCCTCCATGTCGTCAATTAACAAATAACAATTGGATTTTTCAAAAAAGCACCCAGGAATTCATAAACTTTTCTAAAACTGGGTTCGCTAAATAGACGCTTCTCAACTAGAAAGGAACCTTTTCTGTCTTCCTCAAGTAATTCTATCGAAGGGCAACAGAGTCACATTGTTAGTACTTTACATAAGCTACTAACTCAGTCACGTGAAAATTGGATAATTTTCATTTAATATCACACACTAATTGCAATATCTCCTTTTGAGGTAAATTTATAAGCTAAAACTACCTGCTTCCAAATTACTTCCATTACAAAGTATTTCCGATTACAAATTTCGTCCACCATGATTACCTTAATAAAAAAATGTCGAGATAAAACCTCCAACGCCCCCACCCAACCAAAAAACATTTGTCATGATGAAAGGGTGCGTTAAATATTTCACTAATTTTCATATGCTTCTAAACTTATATTAATATGCCTTTAGAGTCTATATTGTAGTTTTCATGAGACTAGGAAGCATATTTGAAACGATATACACTAAGCTACAGATATACTTATGGAAACACAGAGAAGTTATCAAGATAGTGTTCTAAGTCATTTACCCAAGGAAGCCCTTCAATAGATAGCAATGCCATGTCGAATGCCCTTCTTGCATAGTCTACATTCCCAAATGCAGCCTCCCTTCTCGCATAAACACCACATAGATGGACATCCTGTCCCAGCAAGGTCAAGTATAGACTGAGTTTACAAGAGAAAGATTTGAATATGACGTTGCTAGGAATTAGAAGGAAAACAAAGTGTGAAAATACATTACATATGTGATATCACAAATATTTTATGATTAACCGTCTTGCCATGTAAATAATGTCGGTAGTGTTGTTTCAGTATAGAGCTGGACCAGGCCTTGTATTCCGTCATCTCTTTATAATTTGTGGAACATACTTTTTACTCAAATCTCAAAATAAATGAAATGATACAGAAGAAGTTTGATTTTATGTACATGGCTCCAATCCAAATTAAAAGAGTAAGGATTGGAAGAATGCAATCTAATGTGGAATCATGTCCTCCATAAAAAGTTGGTTTCCAACTAAAACTAATCAAACAAAAAATGATCGCTATTCAAACGTCTACTAGGAAAAGTTCACATTTTGCTATTTATTAGTATGACGGTTAAAGATAGCAACATAATATTTCAAATTGAAAATAGGGATGTCTTTGGTACCACTTTGATATTGAGAATAAATGTTGAATACCTGACGGTTGCTTTTTATGAGGCTCTTTGCCAATGTCCGACACGGAGTGATCGCAGAGCTACAAGAATTCATCCTTGTATTTGATAGCTCTTCAGCAACAAGTGCAACTTCTTTTAAGATGTGATCATGTGGAAATACATTTAAGCATTGCAAGGTAACATTTCGAACAAATTTCATCATTTCACTCCTCATATTTATGTTATCGAAACTACTCAGAATATCTTCTACACTGTAACTGCTGTGACAGCCATCTGTTTTTCTCAACATCTCCTGAACTTTTCTCAAGTCATCTAACACAGAATCTGGCAGTGACTCCATCATAAGTGTTCCCTCAGCACAACTTGGACTGTTACTTGAAGACCTACAGAGAATGAACACTTATTTTCTTTAGTTAGCTGTTAGCCACAAGTGATGTGTATAGATGGTGCAAAATGAGTTCACCTGGATTCCAAATTGTGTGATATAATCATCAACCTAAAGTTTTACATGAGTTCATCAAAACTGACCTCCTCATAAGGAGAAAAGCTATTTGAGTTGCCCATATCCTCACTTTAAAATTTGACTAGAAATTTCCTAAATGTCACATTCTTCATTATGATTCAATGTTGGCAAACAACGCTTTATAAGTTTCTTCCTTGAGGTCGTCTTAAAATGGGTTCTACTTCTATTCCTTCTCTCTAATAATGCAGGAAACCGACTAAACTTCTGTGCTTAAAAAAAGCAGTAAACATATATTGAAGAAAGGGTAGAAGCATAAACAAACAAAGAAGAAACAGAACTTTCTTAGAAGGTATAATTGGCATTAGTTATAAGATACCCTCAGATGGTGAATAAGTGCAATCAAAATACACATGTAAACAGCTGACTGAAGTAAGAAATTATGAAACTCACCACTGTGGAATTCTTCCCCCAAAGAAATCAATGAACTGGTACACCAATGTCAAACGGACTTCATCTGTAGTTATTGAGAACAAGTACTCACTGACATCCTCAAATAATACTGCTCTCAGAAGTTGCTCATCACCTTCTTTATCTATGAGTCCATCTGCAAGTGAGTTCCCTGATTTTTATAATGACAAACCACTAGTTATCATGCTGGCAACAGAAAAAATATGTATACGTTTTTATTTATGCAAGCGATATGTAACGGCTGAATAGTAACAATGACGCATAGTCGCAAATCAAATCTGTAAATTGAAAATCCTCCAACCCCCGCAAAAGACCCACCCAACCATGGTTTTCAAAAGCGTGTGAGGCGTACGCCTCGAGGCGCACCTTGAGGCGAGGCGGTCCAAAATCGTACTTGAGGCGCCGCCTCTCAACCCCCAGACGAGGCGTACGCCTTGGTTGTCTGAGGCAGTGACCGAGGCGGTGAGGCGTGAGGCGGTGGTGAGACGTACGCCTCAACACAAAGGCTAAAGTATTTAAAGAAATGATTGAAACTTTCTCTATTTTCTTTCTGAAAGCCTTATTCTTCTCTAGTTCTCCTAAACCCTATTGGCTATTCGTCTTTTGTTGTTCATGAATTCCAGTTTTCTCCCATTCTTTTTTCATTTTCTTCGATTCTCTTCCGTTTACCAGACTACGATGTATACGTATACACCGGATATACTTCTTTTATGTCTAGTCTCTACTACATGTCAAAGTCACAATCACACTTCTATAGTTCTATTACTAGTATTTAGTACTTTTTATGTTATTCACACACACACACACATATGTTATTCATAGATAAATATTTTTTCTTTTTAATTATATCTATATTTCATGATTGAAAAAAGTGTATATTGATTGTATTGGTAATTAATATGATATATATAATACTCAAGTGTGAAGTGCGTGTATATATATTACACATCTTTCTTGAGTAGAAGTGGTGTGTACATATATTTTTCTATAGTATATATTTCCGCCTCGGGGCTTACCTCGGACCGCCTCAAGGCTTACGCCTCGCCTCATTGAGGGAAAACGCCATGAGGCACGATTCCGTTTTTAAAACCTTGCACCCAACAGGGATATGTCACAAGCTAATTAGGGTAGGCAAGCAATGTTTGAAGAGTAGGATTCTTATTATGATCAATGTTGCTTTGAAAATTTTGCAGGAAAGCCTTAGAGCATCCACAATGTACAGGTTTTTCACCAAGCTTTTTCACAACTTTTTTCTTATGTATTATTGCCACCTCAACAACCTAAAAACCTCTACATACCTCCACTATGTGGTAAACCTGATCCAAGCCTTTTATAGTTTTTTCAAACTTTATGCTTAAAGTATGAAAAATAAATTTAATATATGTATAAAAGTATGAAAAATAAAATACAAATATTAAGTTTAAAAGTATTTACAATAAAAAAGTTATAAAATATATAATTAATTTAATATTTTAATAATGAATAATCAAAATTAAATATGAAAACATTACATATATTAAGAAATAAAATTGATTAATAAATAAAACTGATAATACAAGACTTTTAAAAAAATTTATGAAGTTAAAACTGATTAAATACAAAAAACCATGAAAAAGCAGGTCGTGCAGTTACTAGCTATGACGCAAAACCTCACCAAAAACCTCAAACAAAAAACCTCACCACTATGTGAAAAACCTCCAAATAAGGTTTTTGCTTTTTGAAAAACCTCTCAAAAACCTTTGAAAAAGCTCTCAAAAAGCACATTGTGGATGCTTAAGCTTTGATCCTGTTTCAATTTAGGCAAAATCTTCAAAGTGCAGAACTTTTTTGGCCAGTACCTGTTAAACTAAGGCCTTATCTCCAATCCCCAAAATAGTACTAGAGTGTTAAGATCATTTCGTACAGGATACTAAATGACATTAATTTCTCTCCAATTGCCCGTGTTTGTCTACAGAAGAAACATGATCTATGGAGTACCCAATACAAAATTTAGGGTATTGATCTCTCACTCACTTTGAACAAATCTTGGCCTCTAGCGTCAACTTCCCCATGGGAAAATTACATTTATTCTAAGATAACAGCTAAGAAAGCACAACTAGCATTAATAAGTGAAGTAGAGAAAAAGAATAGAAACGCACCAGATTCTGCGCGAACAGGCATCCACTGATCAGAGTCTCTTATTAACTCTTCTTCTGACCATCTAACCCACGTTGAAACATCCTGGACCTCACCATTAGCTTCAGTATCAGCATTGATACCAAGCAACTTCATCAAAGCCTCGGTATCATCTTTCTGTTCCATATCATCTGTGTTACGTTCATCGTCATTTCCTTCCATACCCACATCATCAACTGACACATTCTCTTGACCTTCAGTACCACCTTCACTTTTAGGTTCATGCCACCCTGTCCATCCCCCTTCATCAACACTAGTGGAAGACTCCTTAGACTCCTTCATCATTACCTTTTGGCGTTGTTCTTCCTCTTTTTCCAGCCAAGTTGACCAGCCGAGAGCCCCATACTCTCCGATTCTTGCACCAGTACTATTCCAGAAGTACTCAAATAGTCTGTGCTTACCGTGCTCAGAAAGAAGTAAAGATGGGCAGAACAAACTGTACTCTATCTCCGCCTGAAACAAAGCTGTAGCAAATTCTTGATGGCCCGTCTGCCACTCAAACCGACATAAACTGACGAACACGTTAACCAGTCCAAGTTCTTGTTGAACTAGAAGAGGGTCGGAAGAGGGTTTAACATTCTGGAGAGCCTGCATCAATACATGCCAACAAAGAAGACCAAAAAATTAAGAATTAGCAGCATTCAGAAAACAATAAACCGTTCCAGATTTTCCATCATTAAGATGCTCAAGAGTGAAAGACAATAGAAATTAGACAGTAAAGGGAAGGAAAAAATATGCTTTGATTTAGATTAAAGAAAGACCAAATTCCAACATCCCAAGTTTTTTAGCCAATTCACACCATATCCTTGTTTATCCAATTTGTTTGTAGTAACATATGAGTTTCAGGAAATGGGGACTTCAGTTCTGATTGACTAAATTTGGTTGACATGTGTCCTTTGTTTCAAGGAGCCCAATTTCTCCATGTGTCCTTTGTTCTGCAAAGCATTGACGCAACCTTTTCAACTATGAGCACTTAAACAATCTTGACCAGTACAAATTGTTGCTGAATCAACCAACTAGGTTAGCAATGATTATATATCTCAAACTACTTCTCATCCAGAATAGTGTTTAAAACTCTCCAAAGTACAAGAGCTCCGTCCAGTACATAGGATAAACATATTATTATTTAAGATAAGAAGTATCACCTAAAAATTGAACGTTTAACATGGGCTGTTTGTGTAGAGCATATTAAAGATAGATAGATAGATAGATAGAGAGAGAGATAGATAGAGAGAGAGAGAGAGAGAGAGAGAGAGAATGAGGGGTGTTTCTCAATGCCAAAGTTTTGCTTCTTGTATTTACTGATGACCCAATTCACTATTTTATCAGTACACGTAAGATTGTCTTAAAATTCATGAATACTTGTGGCTTCCTATAATTGAACAAGATCACTGAACTAGACAAACATAACCAGTTTTTCAAATGACCCCTGAACTTTCTGGATTAGAAAAACACACCATAAAAACGGATTACTTATTTCTATTCTGAAATGATGTATTGTGTTGTAAGGATCAACCAGGTTTTCAACTTATTCTTACTATAAAAGATTCAAGCATGCCATGGGAGGATTATTACTGATTTAACTAGAAAAATGTCTACTCCGTCCAGCTAGTTCTAGTTTTGAATCCCAGGCAACCAGTTATCATAGTAATATCATATTACATGTATACAAATGTTCCCTTACGGTATGAATTTTAGGACCTACTTTGTTTCTTTAAACAGTGAAACTTGGGCCAGTGTTAAGTCTTCCTTCCAAATTTCTTAAACTCCACTACAATAGTAATACCGAACTGCAATTTTAATGAGAAAAACAAACAACTTATGTCAGCAGTCCACAACAGTAGAGCTGTTTTCAGACCACCATAACTGACAGGACTCTTTATCTTAAAGAAATAACAAGAAGCTAAAAGGAGTTGTTAATTTTTTTAGCACCAAGGAGTTAGTAAAGATGATCAATTGTGTTTGAAGTTTCCTCAAGACAACAAGCAAGAAGCTTTTTACAACTTCAATTTCATGAAGAAGCTATTGCATAAAATCTAAAAAATGTGCACCTGCCTATGCTGCTTGCTGCACGCAGCTGACAAAGCCTGTATAGCATTGGCAAACATCTTCCTTACTTCAGAAACCTTGAATCTGGAAAAATCCCCCTGAACAAGATGCAGAAACTCCCTCCACAACTTGTAACTCCCTGAATGATGTGTAAGTAGCTTCTCCCATCTACCAATCAATACGTCATTATTATCCCTTCTTTGATATGCGTTCATAAGAGCTAGAAGCAGTTCCTCATTATCGGGATTAAGCTCCGCTGCCTTCTCCAATATGCTGATCTTCTTCTCTAATGTTTGTAAACGAGCACCTCTTTGTGGCTGCCTGCTTTCAACCTTATCTTGGAAGTTGGCAAATTCTAACCAAATTTTTTCATTATATGGCTGCTCCCTAGTCATTCTATTGAACTCCTTTGTCTTCCGTAACACCTCATCTTCCCATGATTCCTCAACCAATGAGGGATCTCTTTGTTGACCATCGGAAGAAGTTGGCTCATCCGGCAGTGGTATGAAATCAGCACCAGTTTCTGGGGCTGATTCTTTAGGAGCAACAATTCTAAACCGCTTAAAGTTCTTATGGTGCTCTAAAGCAGCATACTTAGCAGACCAGTAACGACCTTCGGACCTAAGTTTACTTTCTAATGCATTTACATCGGTATCCTTATCAAACTCCCAATTCCTCATATTTGAAGAACGGTTTGCATTGTAGCTAAATCCAGAAGACTTGCTTCCATCAAACAACTTGTAACGGGCAACATCCATTCTGCGTTGTAGTAACAAAACAACCATTTCAAATCAAAAACAGAAATACAATTCATACAAGCAATCTCATTCTAGGGTTAGGAGGAACACATTCCAATAAGCTGTATTTCTTTATAGGAACAAGAGGGGCAATTCGACTTTTGAACGGTATGATTCTTTAATCATCACAAAACCCCTTTAATTGAAAAACTAGTGTGTTAAGTTACTGTTAACGATATATCAGTTTCAATTTCTAAAAGTACAAGTTTTAACCCCAAAATGTGAAAGTCTGTCTCATTTTACCTTTCTGTTAAATGATTTCCATGCAAAAGAACATAACATGGGGTGTTTGGCCATGCGTTTAAGGTAAAGCCACAATAAGCAGTTTAGTATTTAGGTACAAGTGAATATAATTTTCTGATTATTTACTGTCAAATAATCAGATTTAGAGACACAGTTAAAAGTTTCTGCAAGAAAAAAATATTATTAATGATAAATGTAAATTACCTTCTTATATTCAGCTTTATCCGATTATATCTCATTCCAAGTTTTAATAATCACAGCCCATTTTCAATTGTTTATCCCAAAATTACAGAAAAGGATTCAAACATCTAGCAAGAACATATAGAACAATACAGATTTGATTTTGAAGAATCTACAGCACTCAATAAATGATATCTATACTCATAACCATTATCACTCCCATATATAACAAAACGATGAGTTTGATGGTAAGCTAGGTGGTTGGCACATATTTATCTAATCACAAAACCCTGAAAACTTTTAAAAGGAATTAGTAGTTTCACCTGTAAAGAGAACCGAAAGCCAAGTTATCACGATCACCACGAGAATCAAAGTAATATTCTTTATTTGCAGACGAATTGGAAGCATTATTTGCCCAAGATTGAATGTTCTGCTTCCTAGACGTAGGTCCATGTTCGTAATCACCGTGCGCTCCCTTCTTCCGCTTTTTCCGTTTCCGTTTCTCCTTCTTGTTGCTGCTTCGGCCACTCTCCTCAACGTCCTCATCCTGATCCGATGCTGACGAATCCACCAACTCGTAACGAGCCTCCGGCCGCCTCTCTTCCTGTTCTGCCGCTGCTTCTTCCGTTTCTTCTTCAGGCTCGCTAAAATGGTAGACACGAGAGGGCAATACGGTGGTGTTGATGGTTGAGAGGTCTGCGGTGAAGCTGGTGTTGCTGAGCCAACCAGGTGCGACGGATTTGGAGATTTCAAGATGGTTTATTGGGTGGGATGGTGTTGTAGGTTTTTGATTGAAGACAGGAAATAATGTTGTTGTTGATTCCAGTGGCTCTTCTCCTACCGGTGATTCGTCCGCCATTATTGCTCCTAACTACTTCTCTTCCTAGGTTTTCTAGTGTAATTCAAATGTTTTCATGCCCTAAATCGCTGTTTCCATGCCTCCATTCATCTCTGTCCAAATTAAGCAACAAAATTAAGCATAAATTCACATTAACAAATACATACACACACACACACACAAATAGACATCCGTAAACACACACACACACACACAATGAATCATTTCTATACAGTAATTCAACTGAACAGAAGAACTATAGTGCAAATGCAGTTCGATAATTGAGTATGAAATTAATCGTAAAATAACTGAGCAGAAACAAATCATTGATCAGAAGATACCGATTGTGAATATGATTGAAATCAAATAGCAGAAGTTCGATAGCTACCAACGAAGAACTGATTAAAATCCAACCAGAAATTGTCTTCTGAGGTTTTGCAATTTACGGAGAAGAGAGGAAAATCTCCAATTTCAATGTTGGCAATTAGCACTGGGATTTGATGAGAACTAGTTATTAAAAGCCCGGGTTTCGCGCCGGGTTATAAATTGTGATAGATTTTATCATAAGTAGTTTAATAAAATTATTTGATTATTTTTTTTTAAAGTTATAATAGTTTATAATTAACCAATAAAACAAAATATCGTAATAAAATAAATAAATAAAGTAAAGTAACAAAATGTGAATTGAGAATAAAAAATATAAAGATAGTATACTATAAGAACCAAATATGTATTTTAATCAAACATTATTTTGGATGAGTTAACCAACTTAATTTAACAAAGTTGGTTGAAAGGATAAAATAGAATAAAAAAACTCTTAAGGATGAAAAATACAATTTTTAAATATCAATGACTAAAAACATTCTAAATATCAAACTATAGGGACCAAAATGGTATTTTATTTCATATCTTTATTGTACATTTCATTTTAGAAATTATTAAACTATAAGGACCAAAGTTGTATTTTATTTCATATCTTTACTATTCATTTCATTTTGTCAATTGATATAAGGGATTTTAGAAATTATTAAACTATAAGGACCAAAGTTGTATTTTATTTCATATCTTTACTATTCATTTCATTTTGTCAATTGATATAAGGGTATAATGTATAATGTCCGGAAGACCCCTAAACTTTGAAAAATGACCAATTCAGTCCTCCATTTATGGGGTTCATCTTTCGTCTATGGTTTTAGTAGGAAGGGGGTGTTTGTAGGTTCCTTTCGAACCCCTATTGTAACTTTGAGAATTTAGGTTCTTAATGTTTATTCGGTAAGTATTTACTGGGGCATTTATCTTACCAGGTGAATGATGTTCGTTGAAACTAGTTATCAAATTTAATTCATTTTTCATTTTTCACCAATTCTAGACTATTATGAAAATTGCCAAGCGTGACCTAATCGCAAATAGATAGTAAAGATAAGCTAACAATTAAGCTAATTATGATTACTATAATTAAATTGACTAATTTGAGATTAAATTGCAAAAAGGGGCTTTTGTGATTAACTACTAAGGCTGTGTTTGGCAAGCATAAGCTAGCTGATAAGCTAGCTTATAAGCTAGTCCACCCAAACATGTACCAGGAAGCTAGCTTATCAGCTAGCTTATAAGCTAGCTTTTTGAAACGCTACTTTGAGTAGCTTATGAGGAGCTTATTGTAGTTTTTTTTCCAATTATACCCTTATTAATATTAATTATTAAATTCAAATATACCCTTTTTGGTCATTTTACATACACATAAGCTAGTTTTTGCCAAACATAATTTGTTCAACAGCTAGCTTATCAGCTACTAGCAAGCTTATCAATCAACAGCTAGCTTATCAGCTATCCGCTAGCTTATCAGCTACCAGCTAGCTTATAAGCTACGCTTGCCAAACATAGCCTAATTAACTTGAAAATCAATAGAAATAAAACTTAAACTAACTAATCTTTGATTAATAAGAAACTAGTTGTGCATCCGTGCAATGCGGCAGGAGGTAAAAGTTGAACAAATGCAAACAAATATGCAAACGAAAAATATAGTTAAGTCAGAAAACAAAAGAAAAGTGGTTTTGGGTTGAATTAGCGAGGAGCTCTAGTTTTACAGGTTATTAAGTACCTACCGGTAAAAGCCGACACTAACCGTATGCAAAATTTCTCAATAAGCACTAACCATGTACAAACTAAGACTCTAAAACCTTGCCATCACCATTACTGGTTAAATTTTTTATAGTCTCTGTCATGTTCATCAGTAAATGGCTTAATAAGAGTTTACCGAGTTAAAGTTTGGTAAACAAACCCTTAATTAGACCAGATCATAAAATTTATAATACACCACCACAATGTCTTCAACTTCCTTTATATATGAACACTTTTGTTTTGATATATCTTTTATCTTTGGAGTGTTGTTTCATGCCTTTAGAGCAATACAACATGACGTTTAAAAATTAAACAAAACAGATATCTTAAACTAATTGGATTGCTAATAAACTTGTGACTTCAAAATTCAATCAATAGTTAGGAGTACATTTTTAAATGAATATTTTAAAAACTATTACCATGGCTAATCAAACGGAAAACACTTGTAGTAAAGGTTCAAGAAGTTCAAGGCAAGATTCAATTCATTAGTCATATAGCCATAAGGATTTAAATATCAAATAATTTTTGGAATTAGGAAAGAAAAAATTCATCATTCTCTGCTAAAGATAGAGACCATGTCAAATGATTTCTGGACAATCTTCAAAATTCCCCCAATTTAGTATAAAGTTATTACTCTTTAGTTCTTTTGAAGTCCAAGTGAAAAGTTGTCCTTGCTTACATACAACTCAACGCAACAACATCCATCAATAACCTACAATAAATCTGTTTTGAGAGTATACAACACATCTGCAGCATAGAAGTATTTTTCATGGTACAAATTACCATTATTTTTCATAGTTACTTGATAAACGTTTGATAAATGCCCGCTAGTTTGGGAAATGACCCTAAAGTTTGTTTAAGAGGGTGTATAGATAGGCGGGAGATGTAATACAAAAGGGAATGAATAAACAATAACATGTAAATCTAGAAAGCCATATGTGTGCATTGTTACTTTGGCAAGATACTTCCATGGTTTGCACTTTAGCAACATAGTTAAGTGGGAGCAAAAGATGTTTGCATGCCCTACCCTAGTTGCCTTCCTAACTAATCTAATTTGCTAAATCATGTTGATCCAACTCTCCTAAAACCTGATGAAATGATAATGATCCTATACTTTACTTAGTGAATAGGTCTTTGTTTCTATTACAGCTTGAGGAATTATCACTGAGATTGTTCAGTGTTATTCCTTGTTATTTAAGTTGTAGTTTGTTATTGAAATTATCAGGATCAGGAGTTGAAAGAGTCTGTTCTAGAGACTACTATCCTGAACATCAAGCGAAGACCTCCTGAAGACATTAAAGATCATACTCAAAGAACCATCAGTGACGTCGAAGAAATAGCTGATGACAGGAACAACATACTCGTGATCTGAAGACGGAAGTCAGTGATAGCAGACTGTTCAATTTCGTATGACATCCTGAAGAATCATCAGGATAAAGTAACCCCTGATCATCATCAGTATCAGAGCCTTCCTCACTGATCAGTATCCTGATCCTGAAAGATTAGTATAATGTCTTTACCTAATGCACAAAAGGATTACACGCCTTTACTGACACAAATAGTACACAAGGACAGTCACTTTACTGTTCCCTCCGTACTTATCAGATCTCAAGGAAACTGTTTATATAAGCTCTCTTTTGCACAACATGCAAAAGAGATTGTTTATAGTAAATAGTACAAAGGACCTCTAGAAGTGTGACACGTACACAATAGTAAGTCTGCATGCATTTAATGCATGGGGTATAAATGGACGTGAAGAAGATGTTCTCCATACTTCTTCTTCATCCATCTTTCTACCCTAATCCTTTCTTTCTTTATTCTTCTAAGTTCTTATCTTTTCTTAACCTTCTCACTTAGTGCATAGTGAAAGATAACTTAGATTGTTTAGATTAGACATAGTCTTTTCTATTCCGCAACAATCTGTAAATTCAAAGTATTTATATACAAAGAATTTAAAAGTAAAAATTTGTGTGATTATATTCAACCCCCCCCCCCCTTCTATAATCCCAAACACTAATCCTTACTTGAAGGTCACCCCTTGGAACTAACAAGTGGTATCAGAGCAGATTCAAGCTCTCTTTTCTTCTTAGAAAAATCTTGTGATCCTTCTCTCTAATTCATGGCTCTTCAAGCTAAGGATAACTACTTTGATACTGGCTCTACTGGAAAACCACCAAGGTTTAACATAGACAACTTTGCTCTTTGGAAAACTAGGATGGAACTCTTTCTATTCGGTGCTGATCCTCAAATCCCATACTTCCTGGAACATGGACCACATGTTCCCACTAAAACAGTTCTTGATGTTCCTGCTGCAAATGGCCAACCTGTAATACCCGCAAGGGAACTAGAGAAGCTAGTGACTGATTGGAATGATGAAGACAGACGCCTGGTCAATATTGACACTAAGGCGAGGTCTCTTCTTGCAATGTCACTCCCTGATGACGTATTTCATTATGTATGTCATCTAAGGTCTGGAAAAGAGATATGGAACACCCTATGTGTTCAATATGAGGGTACTGCAGTCCTCATGGAATCAAGAAAGATATTCTTGGTTCGTCAATACGAAAGCTTCATTCACCAGAAGGATGAAACTCTCTCCCAGACGCATCAGAGATTCAACTGTCTACTGATCGACCTGAAGACTATCGGTACTGTCTACTCTAACTCTGAGGTAGTCACCAAGTTCATGGAATCTCTTCCTTAACATTGGAAGATTTATACCTCCTGCTTAACTATGTCCAAAGACATAAAGATACTCACTCTAAGTGAGTTGTACGGTATTCTTCTGAACCATGAGCAACAGAAGAAACTGAAAAATAATCTCATAAGAGATACAAAAGATACTAAGAGCACTTCTCTTGCCTTGGTGTCTGATTCAGTTCCTCTTGTCTCTGCTCCTTCTTCTTCAGTAACTATTACTGAATTAGAATCTTCTGATTCTGACATGTCGAAATCAGATCCTAATTTTAATGAATCTCTTGCTTTTCTAACTCGTACCTTTAAAAAGTTTGCCAAAAAGGGAAACTACCAAAGAAGGAAACTTCTTACCTTAACTGACAAGCCTAAATCAGAATCTATTGATAAGGCTACTGCTACTTGCTACAACTGTCAGGGCAAAGGACACTTTGCTAATGATTGCAGGTACAAGAAAAATTAGTTTGCTCCTTCTTCTACTACTTCTTCTTCTAAAAATCCCAAATACCAAAAGCTGAAAGAGAAATACAAGAAGATGAAGTCTCAGCGAAAGGGCAAAGGTCTTATTGCTGAAGACTATGACTGGGATGATGTCTCTTCTGATAAGTCATCTGATGAAGAAGACACTCAAGTGGCACTGATGGCCATTACTGATGAACCTAGCTTAGCCCCGATGGCTAAGATAGAAGAGGTCCCTGAAGAGGCTCCTGCTAAAGCTCCTGAAGCTTCCACCTCTGCGACTGAATCTTCTAGTCAGGTACCTCCTACTTTTGTCCCTCTTGAAAGTCTAACTCAACTAGACTTACTGACCATTGATCTCTACAAAGCCCTGAATGGTAAGACCTCTGCTGAAAAAATGAACATTGATCTTCGTGATCAGCTGAAAGAATGTCATGAAAAGATAAAACAACTTACCATTCTGGAAGAAAACTATAAGAATCAAGTTTTAGTAAATCAGACTCTATGCATTGAAAGAGAAAAGGCTCTAGCTGCTAAAGAAAGAGCTAGCCTTGGCTGAGTTAAATGCTGAAAAAGTCACCATCAAGGGATGGAGTGACGCTTCTGAAAAGGTTGATGAAATATTAGCCTCAGGAAGAAACTTTAAAAACAAAAAGGGTCTTGGATTCACTCCTGGATGTCCTAGACCTGATCGTTCCATGCTTAAATTTGGAATGTTTGTTTCTTCTATCCCTGATCCTAATGCACCTGAAAACATCTCTTCTTCTGCAAACTCTCACACTGAAGGTGCTCCAAAGAGCAAAAAGAAAACAGTTAAAGAAAAATAAAACTGTATCACCTTCAAAGACCAAAAACCCCAAATCCAAGGACAATAAAGTTCTTGGTGGTGGACAATCAGTCTCAGGAACAAAATCATTTTCTCAAAACCCAACTCCTAGGCTGAAGATCGACCTCAGGCTGAAGGCTTAGGAAAAGAAACCTATTCCTCCTCTGTCTGATGCCAAGGGTGTACTTGGTGCTGGTCCTGCTCACTTGAAGTTCAAAGACTTCTTGGACCCCACGAAATGCTTTCTATATCGCAAATGCTATCAATGTGGATTAAATGACCATATTGCGAGTAGGTGTCCTGATGCTACCAAAGCTGAAAAATCAGCCACGATAAAGAAAATTCCTAAGGCTGCTAAATCAGTCAAAGGAAAGAAGGTTGTCAAGACTGTTTCTTCAGTCAAGACTCCAGCCACAAAAACTGACAAATCAGTTGATGTTGCCACTGACTCTACCAAACCTACTGACAACTCTAGATCCATAGTCTTATGGGTACCAAAGAAAACTTAAACTCTAAATCTTACAGGATAAGGGCATCTGGTACCTGGACAATGGATGCTCAAGACATATGACTAGCTCAAAATCTTTCCTCTCTGACTACCGAGACGAAAGGGGTACTTTAGTGACCTTTGGTGGAACTGGTAAAGGCCAAACTCGAGGGTATGGCACCCTGACCAACGGAGTAACTACTTTCAAAAGAGTTGTTTATGTTGAAGGCCTGATGCACAATCTTCTTAGCATCAGTCAACTGTGTGATAAAAATCACAAAGTTCTTTCTCGAAGAAAAAGTGCAAAGTCAAGAACAAACACAAAGAAGTTATTCTCACTGGTGCTCGAAAGGCTGATGTCTACATCATCAACATGAATACTTCTACTGACAACTTTTGTTTTGTATCACGTGCTTCTACTGATATAAACCGGCTTTGGCACATGCGTCTCTCTCATCTCAACTTCAAGACGCTGAATCAACTATCCATCAACAAGCTTGTTACTGGTATTCCTGACTTTCGCTTTACAAAGGTATCTCTTTGTTCAGCATGTGAGAAAGGAAAACAGACTAGGGCTAGCTTCAAGTCCAAGCATATTTCCTCCATCAGTTCTTCTCTACATCTTCTCCACATGGATCTTTTTGGACCTGTCAATGTCCAATCCATTGGTGGAAAGAAATACATTCTGGTGATTGTTGATGAATATTCCAGATACACCTGGGTATTCTTCCTTCGATCCAAGAGTGATGCTCCTGAAGAAATCATCTTGTTTGTCAGGAAGATGGAAAAGCTCAACAACCTTTCTGTTCGTTCTATAAGGAGTGACCATGGTACTGAGTTCAAGAACAGTACCCTGGAAACTTTCTTTGATGACAAAGGTATTTCCCAGAACTTCTCTTTTGTAAGAACTCCTCAGCAAAATGGTGTTGCTGAACGACGAAACATAACCTTGATTGAAGCTGCATGATCGATGTTGAGTGAAGCCAACCTTGCCACTCAATTCTGGGCTGAAGCTGTTAATACTGCATGCTACACTCAGAACAGATCCCTGATAGTCAAGCGCTTCAGGAAGACGGTCTATGAACTGTTTCGAAATAGGAAACCTTCCATTGAACATTTCCATATCTTTGGTTGTGGGTGCTATATTCTGAACAACAAAGATAACCTAGGAAAGTTTGATTCCAAATTTGATGATGGAATCTTCCTTGGATACTCTTCTATTTCCAAAACTTATCGTGTGTTCAACAAACGAAGACAAACCATAGAGGAAATGATTCATGTTCGTTTTGATGAATCGGGTCCTACCTTCCCTCACCCTCAAGACAATGAAGAAATAAATCAGTGGGCTGACTTCTTCTTTCAAGTCCCTGATATTCCCATTGTTGATCCAACTCCTCAAAACCTATCTGATGGTTTTGAAGAAACTTCCCCACCTACTCAAACACATGTTCCTGCAGTAATTGAAGCTACCCCAATTACTCAAATTACACCTGAACATGATCAACCCATTAGCAGTGAAGACTTATCTGAATCTGCTCCTGTTCCTTCAAATCTTCTCCTGATCCATCATATACTGAAGCTTCCACTTCAGGACAGGCATATCAACCTCCTGCTCTTCGATGGACCAAAAGTCATCCAATTGATCAGGTCCTTGGAAATCCTTCTTCTGGTGTTAAAACTCGACGTCAATCTGGTAATGTTTGTCTTTATGTTAATTTCATTTCTGAAAATGAACCTAAAGAGATAGATGATGTCATGCGTGATCCTGCATGGGTCTCAGCCATGTAGGAAGAGCTAGCAGAATTTATCAGGAACAATATCTGGCTTCTTGTCCCTAGACCTCGAAAACGTACCATCATTGGATCCAAATGGATCTTCAGAAACAAACTTGATGAAGTTGGTACTATTATCCGCAATAAGGCTCGACTTGTTGCTCAGGGTTAACAAAATGGGGATGTTAAATCCTGATGAATAAATTTTATCAGGAGATAATTCTATTCGGTACTTACAAAATCTATGTTCAGTATCCTGATACTGATGATTCTCTTCAGGTAAATATCTCTGCACTTCTAAACCTTATCGCATTTAATGTGATAAGAGGATTTACCCAAAACAATACTTATCTGATAAGTACTCGTATTCCAAGAGATTTTCTTATTCACCAAAATAGGAATTGTCTCTCCTAAAAAGGTGGTTTCTATAATAAAACAAACTTTTTCATCTTGCCAGACAAGTAATGGGACATTTCCGGTTCCCCACTACGTGTGTCAAGCGCGTGAAGGCGCATGAAACTTCTTTTCTCATCATTACGTTTGAAATTAGCCGCTCTTTTCTCTCTAATCCATTTTCTCTCTACCCACGAGGTATAAAAGCCTCACTTGTAGTCTTTTCACTCTTTACGCTCTCTAAATTCTCTCTAAGAATTCAAGCAAGAAAAGCAAGCATACTTTCGTTTTCACCAAGAACACACACTAACCTTCTTCACCAAGAATCAACGTAAGTGTGTTAATCTTTATTTGTTTCTACATTTAAGAGTTGATCTTTCTTCAAAAACAACTCTAAATGCATCTAACGTTTTTCGAAAACCAAGATCACTCCGTTTGATCTTGGACAAAAACCATAAATCTTTATGGTTTATGTTAAAACTGTTCACATAGTTCTTCTTATTTCTTTTAAGAACAACTATCAAAACTTCTATTTTTGATATCTTTCATCAAAATAGAAGTTATCTTGTTACCAAAAACACATTATTTTTGTGATTTCTAGTCTCTAATCTATTCCTAAGTAAAAGGATTTCACCACTTTTATCATAAACAACTTTTTATGAGAAAGTGAAGAAAAGATACATATTTTGGATATTATAATCATCCATTTGTGTTTATCTTTTAATTCTTTGTTACAGAATGGCCTCCACATCAAGCGTCTCTCTTGACACTCATCTGAGCAACGAAGCCACTACCATTCCCACTGCCACTGGAAAACTACTTGTTGTACTAGACCCATATGAGATCCAATGGAAGCCCAACAACCATGTAGGGCTTTTTGACCTTCCAAAGGGAAAAGAGTACCTTCAGGCAGCCAAAGACTTTATGCTCTTCTGCCCGCTGAAGATCGCTTTCACCATCAACCCAAAGCCGTCCAAGAGGCTGCTCCTTCAGTTATGGTCTACAGCCATATTCTCTCAGCAAACAAACTCCAAGGGCGATCGGCAGGAAGTCATCAAGTTCCAATGTGACAATGAGATTGTTACTTTTGGTATTGGCACTCTCCGCAAGATCCTGAAGATCAACGCCAAAGCCAAATATCATGCTCCTCCCACCAAGTCTGAAACGGTGGAGTTCTTGGAAAGCATTAGCTACAGATGGCCAGAAGTCAAGGGGGTTATCAACAAAAACCCCTCAACTATCAAGAAGACTGGCCTAAATGCCACCTTCTACTACATTTAGACCACTTTTGGTTTATGCTTGACAGGGAAGACTGGCAGCACCGAGCAATTCCCCACTACTACACAACAGATGGTTTACTCTACCATCAAGGCAAGGAAGTTTGACTACGTCAAACACATCTGGGACTACATGGTGAATAGGATCAAGGATGATAAGCGAGTAGTCAACCTTCCCCACATTCGCTTCTTCTCGGCTATCCTGGAGCTGCACCTACAGGCAAGGTATCCCATTGATGGAAACTTTCAAAACTACTCCATTGGTGCAAAGGTAATCGATCAGGTCCTCCCCAAGAAAGATGATGTATCTCTTTCCGCAGTCCTGGTTCTTCCCAAGGAAAAGGGCAATGCATCCATTGATAGGCCCCTGCCTCCTCCTCCTTCAGGTATGCTTTCCTTCATCTCATCCAAACCACCATCTGCTTCTTCTTCGTATGCTATGTCAATAGCTAACCTCCTTCAAGTATGCTCTCCTGAAGCAACCCCCTCCATCTGGATCTTCACCACCTCCTCCCCCTCTACCAAAGCGCGCCAAGACTAAGGCGTAGAAGAAAAACAAGGGAGCTCCTACTGGTAAGAAATATTACATTACGCTCCCTAAATTGTTTAACAAACCATCCCCTTTGTCTAATTCTTCTACACACTCAGATACTGCTGCTTCAGTTCCCCCTCCTACAAATGAACCTGAGGTTGTTCTTCTCGAACACTCAGAAACTCAGGATGGCAATAAATTGGATGCCATCCATACCTCAGGTAATAATCTTAAGCAAGTTATTCCTATTTCTTCTTCTATGAAAGCTTTTGAGACTTCTAGTGCTCATTTAGCTACTTGTCTTTCTACAGGTTCATTTTCTGAGCAAATACAGGACCATCAACGCATCCACCACGATGCTGACATTTTTATGAGTTCGAGCTCACTGAATCGAAGAAACAACTAAGTGTCTCTGAGCTCCGCCAACAATATGCCAAGAAGGCACTCCAAGATGCCAAGGCTGCACTTAAGCTTCAAGAGGAAGCCACTGCTGCACGCCTTCAGGCTCTTGAGAAAGAGCTGGCCACTGCCAAAGCTGCAGCAGCTGATGCTGAAGCCAAGGCCACTGCTGCTGCCACCCCCTCCACGGGCGTCTACATCAACATTCCTTCGTTGGATACTCTCCGATAGAAGGTGACTAAAATAGCCACTTCTTCCACTAACCTTCAAGAGTCCATCACAAACGCAATAACTTCAAGCTCCACATCCCTTACTTCATTCCAAAATGAGGTTGTAAGGCGATTGGATGCTCAGGAGTCCGGGCAGCGGGCCCTTTAGGAAAAGGTTGCCGAGATCTCCAATGCTGTCAACCTGATCTCCACTGCTGCTCCTCCAACACCATTGTTCACCTCCAAAGATAGGGCTCTGATTGAGTCCTTAGTTTCCGCCTGATAACACCAAAATTATACATGTTTTGGTCGAGCTTAATCGTATGACTTTACCCCATTTCTCACCCATTTCTGATCATTTCACTCACCGAATGAGCTTATTATTGCTTATGTAGGATTTGGAGGCCGTGGAACAGAAAAGTACGAAAAAGGCGAGAAAACGTGAAAAATGTGCAAAATCAATCCAGTAGCCATCTGGCGTCCGCGAAGTTCAGGATCTGGCGCCGCCAAGTTCGACAAAGATGAAGACCAGGGTTTGACCTAAGTGCTTGGCGCCGCGAAACCAGCAGTCTAGCGATCGCCAAATGGGCCCTGGACGTTTTCTTTTAAATACCAGCCTCCTCCTTCGGTTCCAAAACACGATTAGAAACACGAGAAATAGATGCGATATACATGGAGACTCACAGAGACGTATATACGGGGAGAGTGAAAGTTAGAGTGGTGACGATACGCTGCGGGGTTCGATCTTTGATCATCCGTCGTTGTATTGTCGGTATCATGTCTACTATCATGTTTTCTGTTTTCATTATGATTAGTGAGTAGTCTTTTAATAGTGGTACTCGTTATGGTCGATGAACCATTGTGGATGATGATTTTATAATTAATGTTTATTGGTTTGTTTCTGGTTGATTGAATGTGTGTTATGGTTCCGTTCTGATTATTATTGTTTGGTTATTTGAACTCATTGGTTGGGTGTATCTGTTTGACCAAAATAGATAGACTCCGATAGGATAATCAACCTACCTTAACCTACCCTTTGACCAAGAGAGTTGTGTTAAGTGGTTACTTGGACCGAAAGTGACCTGGAGGTAAAAAACCATACAATAGAATTAGGATCGGATTTCTGGTGCTAGGTTGCCTGACAAACGACCTAAGTATTGGAGCTAGGAGGACCAAGACCTAGTTAAAGACCATAATCACTGCATGTTAGGGTGTCCTAGACTTAAATTCCTACAATAACCAAAACAACCAAACCTTTGGCCTGTTTAGATCATCCACTTGGGGATTCACTATACCATGATAAGTGCTACTGTTTTCTTTCATATAGTTCTTAATTAATCTTTTTAAATCGCTTTCTTAGTTCGTAGTTAATTTAGTTGTCTTTTTAGTATGAAAACCTTTTTCATAAAAACCCCCCAAAAAGCTTTAGGTTAATTAAACTGATTTAGATTAATAGTCTACGATAACTTGACCGTTCCCAGTGGTAGATACGATACCTAGACTTTCCTACACTATATTACTCACGATCAGGTACGCTTGCCTGTATATGTGGTAAGACAGTGGCTAGGCATTAGAGGTTAAAACTTGTTACGCTTTTTATGTATGATAATTACCGTATCAAGTTTTTGGCGCCGTTGCCGGGGAACGGTAGTTGTTAGATTTTAGTCTTTATTAGTTTTGTTAATCGATCCTTGTGAGGGATTCTTTCCCTTGCAAGTTTTTCGCTTTCTAGTTTAAATTAGTTATTTTTATTTTTATTTTTTATTATCTCTTTGTTTCCCGCAAGTTGCCCGTAACCGTTTGTTGTGGTTTCAGTCACGGCAGACTTGTTAGAGCCATTTGAGGAGCCGGAGAGAGAATTCAGAAAAAGAAACAAAAAGAAGTCAAAAGCCGACAAAGTTCACCCGAGAACTTTGATTTTTGAGATGGGAGACGAGGCACCGATGTGGACCTCCAGGAGAGCCGCTCCGACCGTACCCACCAATCCGATCACGAAGCCGGGCCTAAACAAGGAAATCCCGGGGAAGCTCCTTCACATGATCAAGGACCTTACCTTCGATGGGAAAAACGATAGCAATCCTATCGTGCATATGGAAAACTTCGTGGATATATGAGATCTGTTCAAAACGGAGGAGGGCCGAGATGATGCGATTCGCCTCCGAGTCTTTCCTCTCACACTTACCGGAGAAGCTAGAGCCTGGTTGCGTTCGTTAGAGCCAAGCTCGATCACCACTTGGGAAGGACTTCGTTCAAAGTTCCTTTCCCGATTCTTTCCACCGTCTAAGATCGACAAGTTAAGAGCCGAAATCCGATCCTTCAAACAAGATGACGGGGAGACCATATCCGAAGCATGGGAACGTTTCAAGCACCTTCTAAATTCGTGCCCGAGTCACGGATTGAATAAGAGTGAACAAGTCCAAACTTTCTATAGTGGGCTTGCTTATTCTTCACGCGCTACATTGGATTCATCTGCCGGAGGTGTCTTTATGTACAAAACGCCCACGGAAGGTTACAAACTCCTCGAAGACATGCTCATACACAACATAGACCGGAGGACGGATAAGCGCTTGCAAATTCCGGGGATGGCCGGAAAAATCTCAACCGACTTCGATCCATCCGATGAACTAGCCGCTATGAAAAACCAACAGGTAAAGTTTGAACGCAAAATCGAAGAACTAATTAAATCCGTTCATGCTTTGCATGTTGGATGCGAGGAGTGCAATGGACCACACTTGACTAAGGATTGCCCGAATCGACCAATGATGACACCCGAGGAGGTGAACTATATCAACCAAGGCGATTACCAAGGGAGGTGGAACAACAATCGTAATTTCATCCCGAGACCTCCCGGTTTCTTTGCACCAAATCAACAAAACCAAAGACCGGATGGAGAACCACGTGTTTCTATCGAAGATCTGATTGTCCAATTCATGGATATGGAAAAAAAGCTAAACGATGAGGTAAGTTCATACTTACGTAACCACCAAAGTACTATCCAGAATTTGGAATTGCAGGTTGGACGTGTTTCGCAAATGCTAAGTGAAAGGACACAAGGGGAGTTACCGACGCAAACACAAGTCAACCTGAAGGTGGAAAACGTGAAGCCGATGCTCATGATGACCAGAGAACCATCAAAGAAGAAGTGGACGGACATCTACACGAAGAAGTATGTGGAGAGCGATAGTGGTAGTGAGCCCGATTATGCCACGGATTATGACTCGGAGGGGTTCACCATTTCGTTCGAACATCTAGGACTTAAAGGACCCGTTGCTTCAAGTGATGATGAGGAGGAAGATGGAAAGCAAGGTGGATACACGGAATTCATGATACCGAAGAAAGAGGATAAAGGCAAGGAGAAAGAGAAGGAAAAGGCACCGGAAGATGACCTCATCTACATTGCACCTATCAAGCATGATCCAGGAAGCTACAACTTACCTATTTCTTGTCATAAATTTAAGGGTCTTGCTTTGGTAGATTCAGGTGCCGCACTTAACATGATGCATGTTAGTTATTGCAGGAAAATGGGAGTTAAAAAGATCATTCCAACAGACTATCAATACCGAGGAGTGAACGGATACATGACAAAGCCGTTAGGAATAGCGGAAGGAGTCCCAATTCGCATTGGCAACTTTGTCTACTATACGAACTTCGTTATAGCTAATCTACCACAGAACACGGAGATCCCGATAATCCTCGGGAGATCTTTCTTGCACACCGCTCAAGTGAATACCGATATGCGAAACCAAGTCACAAGCTTAGGATATGGAGAAAATCGGATTTACTTTGATCCTAACGGAGAACCGGTCACACATCTCGATGAACCATATGAAGATCCTTCTCTAGCCTACAAGAAGAGCATGAACCGCCCGTTACTCCCTCATGAACGTGGAAAGAAAACGGAGGATTATCCGAACCCGATACACCAAAAGGAGCAAACAACCAATGGGTCGGGACCCTCAAAGAGGGAGTACAGGAAGAAGAAGGGCTCGTCATCCCGACGTGCCAAGAAATGAGCCGAAAAAAAGGGTCGAGCTCTAGACCCATTCAAAAACGAAGCGCTTCTCGGGAGGCAACCCGAGCTTTTTCTTTCTTTTTGCATTTTTAGGTTTTTCGTGTGTGCTTTTACTAATCTTTTTGTTTTTTATTGCTTAGGTAACCATATGAAGGGAATAAGAACCAAAATTGAGCAAATCCGGCGTGCGATGTGATTTTTGAAAAGTTGGAAACAGAAGCCAACTCGCGATCGCCAGATTTCAAGTTTGGCGACGCGAGGTTAGTAAGTCGTGGTAACAGGTAAAATTTTTGAATCTCGCGACGTGAGGGGGCCGTTTCGCGACGCGAAGCTTAAAAAATTAGGGTTATATTTCAGAAACTGCCTGTTTCGCGACGCGAAACCCTGGGTTTGGCGACGCGAAGTCGGGACAGACGGGTTTTTAACCCTCTTTTCTCACTTTTTCAAAAGCACACAACCCTAATTTCTCATAGGCGCCGCAAACTCCTCTCACGTCCTTGCGAAATCCGACCTTCTTGAGCTTCAATTTCATCATTCATCATGACTAAGGTATGTTTCCCAACTTTAATTTCATGAGGATAGCTTGATTTGGTAATTGTAGATCTTGCTTTGGGCATCAATGGTGTTTGTATGCTTATATGAATTGGACATTGTTCTTGATACACCATTGATTGTTTAATACTTATTGATTGATGCATGCACTATATTGTGATTGAAATTTTACTCTAGCATGCTTTTGGATTGTTTAATCTAGTGATTGTGCTTTGATGATAAGTGTGGGGATTTTGATGACATCAAAATCCCCCATTCTTGTTTTAGAGAGCTAGATTAGTTGTCAATGAAGTTGGACTAAAAGTTCAAGTGTGGGGATGTTCCACATCCCCTTTGATCTTTGTTCTTGGTTTATCATTTGCTAGTTGAACTTTTTAGTCATGGAAGTTTTGTCTCGTTAAGCTTTGACATGAATACACCTTGTCTTGTGTTTATTGCTTAAAAAGTTTCTAAGACAATGGTATTTGGATTTTGTAGAGACAAAGAACCCGATCGTCAACTTCCACCGCAACCAACTTCTATGCACCGGATGGGAGCCACATTTTCACCTATTTAATGAATGACCCAACTTTGAACGGTCTGAAACGGGAGGAGTACCGGGATACCGTTAACCGACTTCTCACCCGTCAGATTTTGTTACCAAGGAGAGTCGATTGGAACCTTCTTCGATCGATGAGTGTTGAGAACACAATCAAGGCGATACTCGAGAAGCACGCCTACGATGAGGATGGCACCGAGTACTATATATGCCATGCATGGGAACGAGTCTTCGACATTTCCGAGACCCTCTATCGCGAGCTTATCGTTGAGTTCGTAGCCACGTTCCGTTTCGACGCAATCAAGGCCCTTGAGGAGTTCTATCAGTCGTGCATGACGTTCCGACTCGGTGGGGTTTGGAGATCGCTTTCCTTGGTCGAATTTGCCGTTGCCTTGGGGATATATACCCAAGATGAGGTTGATGCTCCCGGATTCGTGGAGTACATGTGGGCGACCGCAAAAAGGCCGGATGGTTTTAATCCTCAGTTGGCTTGGGCGATTCTAGGTGAAGGTGACTATGGTGGTAATCTCAAGGTGAAGGGTTTTCTTGCTTCTTCGGATCGACTTCTGCACCGTATGCTTATTCAAGCGGTGAATGCTCGTTCTTCGAGTGAGGAGAAAGTTTCGGTTTATGATCTATGGCTTCTTGAGCAACTCACCACGGATGACAAATATCCGAATGCTCCGTATCTCATCGCCGTTCAACTTGCTAAAGGAGGTGGGTATCGAGAGGGTAGCCGAATGGTTGGTGGCCAGTACGTGACGCTCTTGGCCAAGCATTTCGGTATCCTTACCGAGGGTGCCATTGCCTCGATGACGAACCTTGGGGAGATGGGATTGATCGACATGGACCAACTCCGTGGCATGGGTGTAGCAAGGGTTGAGCATATGACCGGAAGGGATTATAATTCATGGATCCATAATCCTCAAGCTTATGGGACGAGGAGTCAACCGTGGGATCAAGCAAGGAGCACGCATGAGATCGGTGGAACGAGTGGGACGAGTGCGGGAGAACAACCGGCGGAATGGACGGCATATTCGGGTTACCAAGACTTGAGTAACCGACTCTCGGAGATGTCGTTATCTTATGGCCGTCATCATCAACATGTGGAGTACAACACCGTGGAGGCTCTTCACCAAGCCAACTGGCAAAGTGGAGTGATGAACCAGATGGCCTCCCACTTCGGTATTCAACCGAATACCGCGTACGCTCCATCACCTTTTTGGCCATACTCCGAGGATGCTCCGCCCGGTTACCCGACATTTGAGGATTGGAAAAACCAACCTCGTGGCCCTTATTGATCTCTCTCTTTTAATCTCTCATTCGATATGGTTGTCGTAAACAATTTTATTTTTCGTTTGTGTGGTTTGGTTGAACACTTTTTATTTTTGTTTGGTTTGTTTAGGATTTTAAGTACTTTTTAATTTCTTTAGTTTGGTTTACTTTGTTTAGTTCGTTTTTACGTTTTTATTTTTTCTTTTTGGTAGTAGATACAGCGATCTATGATCTTTGATCGAGCACGATACTTGGAACACTCTCTCAGATCAGAACAGATTTCATCACATAACCCGGGAAGTTTCTCTTTTTCCCAATTACTCCATAATTGTTTTGATTGTTGCATTGAGGACACTGCAAATTTTAAGTGTGGGGAGGGGGTTATGTAGACTTATCTGTTTAAATGGGTTCACTTTTTGCTTTGTGGATTGTCGTTTTTCAAATTTTTGAAAGCTTTGAGATTTGACCCCAATTTTTTTCGAAATCTGAGATTGTTTTTGAGACTGAGTTGCTTGCATACGAGAACACTGAATAGGATTAGTTGAGTAAAAGGATGCCTTGGAATACTGATTGCCATGAGTGCCTCACCCAATTCCATTGAGAGTTTGAGCCTTAATTATTTATTTCGTGAGGAATACCGACTTTGACCCAAGGTAGAACTTGTCATTTGAATGCTTGTCGAGACCACATAAGAGAAGTATTTATCACCATTGCACTGATAGAGGCCTTCTTTTCTAACCCATTTAGCCTTCGTCAGATAACCTCACCATAAGGTTATTTGATTTGCCTAGCCTTTGATTAAAAGTACTCATCATTAGTACTTCATCCCTAGTAACCATTTTGAGCCTTAGCCTTTTCATTTTTTTGCCCACTATATCTTTTATCCTAATTGTTTTATCTATCTTCTGGCCATAACTTAAATTTGATTCTTGAGATGTTTTGATCCAGTTTTTCAAATCTGACAGTTTTTATGGGATTGAGATTTAAAAGAGCCCAAAAGCAACATAGTTGCTGCTCTGAAAAAAATAGAGGAAAAGAAAAGAAAGAGAAAAATATTTGAGACTCAGAAAGAAAAAGAAATATCAAAAGAGTCGAGAATGTTGAAAAAAGAAAAGAATGTGAGCTGAAAAGATTAAAAAAGAATTTGTGCCCCAAATAAGCCATAGGCTTAGGCCAATTCTAAAAGAAAAGAGAGGAAATGCTCATCCCAAAAGTTTCATTGTTCGAAAGTCAGATTGTTTTACTGTTTGGATCATTACTGATTGAGTTTTCAAGTTTTTGTTGCAAAACTCTTAGTCACTTATATATCCTTTATCCTACCCTTAACCCTTAGCCTAATTTTACAACGCTAAAGTCCTCTTGATGGTTGACAACTTCTCAGTGGTGGAGATTAGATTTAGTGACAAGCTTATGCATGCGGGGATTAGTCGAGTATTGGTGTGACCACTTACATATACACTTTTACCCCCGAGAGATACACTTTATATGATTGTTCATACTATGTGAGGGTAAAAGGTTGATCTTGGTATCCGATTGCTTGACGAGTCTTGTTTGTGTGTTCGATTGTGTGAGTATTCTTTGTTCTCTTTGATGATCTTGGGTGGAGATAATTTTGGAGTTATCTTTCTTATCTTTCAGTCTTTTGATTGAGGACAATCAAAGCTTAAGTGTGGGGATTTTGATAACACCAAAGTTATACATGTTTTGGTCGAGCTTAATTGTATGACATTACCCCATTTCTCACCCATTTCTGATCATTTCACTCACCAAATGAGCTCATATTGCTTATGTAGGATTTGGAGGCCGTGGAACGGAAAAGTACGAAAAAAGGCGAGAAAACGTGAAAAATGTGCAACATCAATCCAGTAGCCATCTGGCGTCCGCGAAGTTCAGGATCTGGCGCCGCCAAGTTCGACAAAGATGAAGACCAGTGTTTGACCTAAGTGCTTGGCGCCACGAAACCAGCAGTCTGGCGATCGCCAAATGGGTCATGGACGTTTTCTTTTAAATACCAGCCTCCTCCTTCAGTTCCAAAACACGATTAGAAACACGAGAAATAGACGCGATATACTTGGAGACTCACAGAGATGTATATACGGGGAGAGTGAAAGTTAGAGTGGTGACGATACGCTGCGGGGTTCGATCTTTGATCATCCGTCGTTGTATTGTCGGTATCATGTCTACTATCATGTTTTCTGTTTTCATTATGATTAGTGAGTAGTCTTTTAATAGTGGTACTCGTCATGGTCGATGAACCATTGTGGATGATGATTTTATAATTAATGTTTATTGGTTTGTTTCTGGTTGATTGAATGTGTGTTATGGTTCCGTTCTGATTATTATTGTTTGGTTATTTGAACTCATTGGTTGGGTGTATCTGTTTGACCAAAATAGATAGACTCCGATAGAATAATCAACCTACCTTAACCTACCCTTTGACCAAGAGAGTTGTGTTAAGTGGTTACTTGGACCGAGAGTGACCTGGAGGTAAAAAACCATACAATAGAATTAGGATCGGATTTCTGGTGCTAGGTTGCCTGACGAACGACCTAAGTATTGGAGCTAGGAGGACCAAGACCTAGTTAAAGGCCATAATCACTGCATGTTAGGGTGTCCTAGACTTAAATTCCTACAATAACCAAAACAACCAAACCTTTGGCCTGTTTAGATCATCCACTTGGGGATTCACTATACCATGATAAGTGCTACTGTTTTCTTTCATATAGTTCTTAATTAATCTTTTTAAATTGCTTTCTTAGTTCGTAGTTAATTTAGTTGTCTTTTTGGTATTAAAACCTTTTTCATAAAAACCCCCCAAAAAGCTTTAGGTTAATTAAACTGATTTAGATTGATAGTCTACGATAACTTGACCGTTCCCAGTGGTAGATACGATACCTGGACTTTCCTACACTATATTACTCACGATTAGGTACGCTTGCATGTATATGTGGTAAGACAGTGGCTAGGCATTAGAGGTTAAAACTTGTTACGCTTTTTATGTATGATAATTACCGCATCACCGCCACCGTCACCAATGCCTCTCTCCAGGAAAACATGGCATCTCTCCTCTAGAGGTGTATCACAATAGCTGCCATTTTTAAGGCAAGGGCACCTGTTGAGGGGGAGAGAGAGCCACCTTTGAATCGCCACGTTCAAGGCGATTACTCTACATACTCTCCCTCCTCCAACTGCGCAGTAAATTCAGATTTGGATCAGAAGGAGGGAACCAACGACGACGACGACGATGATGACGACGACGTTGAAGAGGAAGAACTTTTCTCTATTGAAAAGCTTCCTGAGGTTACTCCAACGCCCACTCCAGGACCCACTGAAAACCCTTCAGTGGATGCACCTTCTCAGGAGGAGAACCCTGAAACACCTGGTATGTCTCAAAACCATTCTTCTCCCTCTAATAATTCTGATAAACTCCCCATATCCTCTCTCTTCTCTAAAAACAAACAAAACCCTCAAACCGAAACCATTACCCTAACCGATAGTTCATCTGACTCTTCACCAAATCTTCAGATTATCCCATATCAACCTCCTGAAAACCAAGGACCACAAAATCAAGAACAAGTGTGTAACTATGGCTCTGTTACAGGAGACATTATTTGTCTGATGGAAAATAGTGTTTCTGAAGAAACAAGAGCCAGAGTTAACACTTTAACCTTTGTAGTAAACCCCATCACCCCTGAACCCACTCCCTTAAATACTTATGATCCATCCACTTCTCAACCTTCAATTTCCCAAGCCATTCATGATCAACGTGGTCCCTCAAACACTATTGATCTATCATCTGATGATGATTTTCTTTCTGATGACTTTTCAACTCCTCCTTCTTCTCCTAGATCCCCTCCTTCTAACTCACCTAGATTAGAAGGTGAAAATTACATCCCTAACACTTATTCTAATCTCGATAGGGATGGGCGTTTAAACGAGGTGATAGAGCGACTCGAGAGTACTAGAGTAAAAATTCCTCTTTGTACCTCTTGAGACTCCGAGTTCGCCTATCTGTCACAAGAGGAATACCTCGAATCAATAAAGGCTCAGGAGGAGCTAGAAAGAAATAAAAGAGAAGTGTTCCTCTCTACACAAGCTGCTAGAAAGCTTGCTTTTGACTTCGTCCAAGAAGACGAAGAAATAAGTGCAGACTCCCTGCTTACACAGAAGGCTGCCCTGAAAGTCTTCAACAGGAAGAATGAAGAACAGGCTGAAGAGGTGTCTGAAGAACTTAAATAGTGTAGAGACCGACTTCATTCAGGAAGCATAGTGCTCAAATTTCAGGGGTCTCTCTCAACAAAACTAGAGGCAAAAGAGGAGTCCCTGGAAAAGTCTGGATCACCATCAAGCGCTCAGGAGTCAAAGATGTTCAACACACTCTCGACAAGTTAGATAGATATAACGTGTCAGAGTGGAACGAAATCAGAAGCCTACTTCCCAAAGCCAACAAGATTTACAAGGCTGAAGTAGAAGAAGTCATTAATGGACTTATTGCAAGAATCAAAAGAACAACTAAAATTCCTGATGTCCTGCTCCAACCTCCTTTAGACTTGCCTAAGCCTCCTGTTAGACGATCAGGTGGCACTTCTACAAGGAGATACACTCCTTGTCTTCCAAGATCAGGATCTTCTGTTCCTTCGACTGATCTATCAATGCTTGATCTCTCCTTCCCAACAGGAGTAAAACTCCTAGAAGGTCAAGTCATTAAGGAACCAGTCCATGGAATTTATATAGCCAACAACATCATCATCCTACGCTTCTTCCAAAGGTTCGATGAGCTACACAAAGGACCCTCTGAACACTTGTTTACCATTCTCCTCATCGCCAACAGAGACAAACAAAATGAAGATTGATGCGGTAATTATCGTATATAAAAAGCGTCACAAGTTTTAACCTCTAATGCCTAGCCACCGTCTTACCACATATACAGGCAAGCGTACCTGATCGTGAGTAATATAGTGTAGGAAAGTCCAGGTATCGTATCTACCACTGGGAACGGTCAAGTTATCGTAGACTAAAGTCTGAATCGGTTTAATTAATCTAAAAAGGGGGTTTTGTATGAAAAAGGTTTAAATACTTAAAAAGACAATTAGCTAAGTAAAAACTAAGAAAGCAGTTAAAATAATGATTTAAGTTTATAATAAGGAAAAACAGCAGTACTTATCATGATAAAGTGAATCCCCAATATGGATGATATGAATAGGTCGAAGGTTTGGATGTTTTGACTATTGTAGGAATTTAAGTCTGGGACACCCTAACATGTGCAATTTATGGCTATGAACTAGGATATGGTCCTCCTACTTCCAATCCTAAATCGTTTGGTCCACAATCTAGAATCGGTAAATCCTTCCTAATCAATATCACAATGGCTCTTTTACTATCTGGTCACTATTGGTCAAAGTAACCCCTTAACACAACCTTTTGGTCCAGGTCAAGCTAAGGTAGGTTGATTATCCTTTCGGAGTCTATCTGCTTTGGTCTAACAAATACACCCAACCAAGTGAATTCAAATCGCCATAACAACATTAATCAGATAAGAACCATAAAAGACATTCAATTAATCAAAACAAACCAATAAACATTAATTGCAAAGTATCATCCATAAAGGTTCATCGATCATGACAAGCACTACTAATAAACTACTCACTCATAATAAAAACAAAAAGATAAACAAAAGTAGACATCGACATGATACCGACAATACAACGATAGATGATCGGAGATCGACTTCCGCAGCGTATCGGCACCTTTCGTACTCTCACTCTCGTTCCTCTGTACTTCCCTCGTGTATCGGACATGTTTAGAACTGAAGGAGGAGGTTGATATTTAAAGGAAAACGTCCAGGCTCCATCTGGCGATCGCCAGGCTGCCAACTTGGCGACACCAAGCACTTAAATCAACCCTAATCTTCAATTCAGTCGAACTTGGCGGCGCCAGATTGAGGACTTCGCGATCGCCAAGTGTCTTCTGTGTTGACTTTGTGCATTTTTCACGTTTTCTCGCCTTTTTCGTACTTTTCCGTTCCACGGCCTCCAAATCCTTTACAAACAATAATAAGCTTATTTAGTGCATGAAATGATCATAAACGGGTGAGAAATGGGGTAAACTCATACGATTACGCGCAACCAAAACATGTATAATTTTGGTGTTATCAAAGATGCTCAAGAATTCATTCGTGCTGTTAGGTCCATTCTCAACAGAAGAATTGCCACTAGAGAAACCACTCTAATCATTCAAGTCAAGGAGGAAGTTCCTGATAGTTAGGAATTTTGTTTATCTAATCTTTCAGTATTTCATTCTTGTACTTATGTATTTTCTTTACTCTTGTAAAATCCTTATGAGATTAATGGAAATTCATTTTAGTGCATCGTACTTTTTTTTAGAAAAGGGGACAGTACCCACTCCATCATAGTACTGAAAAAGATCCCTCAAAACAGTAAATGAGACATGTATCTTTATGAGTTCTATTTCCTACTGTTTCATCTAGACTTATAATTTTTTTTAAGTTTCTAGACTTAGACAATTTCTTTGTTGTCTTATCATTATCATTTAGGGGGAGATTGTTGATCCAGCTCTCCTAAGACCTGATGAAATGATAATGATCATATACTTTACTTAGTGAATAGGTGTTTGTTTCTATTGCAGCTTGAGGAATTATCACTGAGATTGTTCAGTGTTATTCCTTGTTATATAAGTTGTAGTTTGTTATTGAAATTATCAGGATCAGGATCAGGAGTTGAAAGAGTATGTTCTGGAGACTACTGATCCTGACCATCAAGCGAAGACCTCCTGAAGACATTAAATATCATACTCAAAGAACCATCAGTGATGTCGAAGAAATAGCTGATGACAGGAACAACATGCTCATGATCCGAAGACGGAAGTCAGTGATAGCAGGCTGCTCAATTTCGTATGACATCCTGAAGAATCATCAGGATACAGTGACCCCTGATCATCATCATTATCAGGGTCTTCCTCACTGATCAGTATCCTGATCTTGAAGGATTAGTATAATGTCTTTACCTAATGCACAAAGGATTACACGCCTTTACTAACACAAATAGTACACAAGGACAGTCACTTTACTGTTCCCTCCGTACTTATCAGACCTCAAGGTAACTGTTTATATAAGCTCTTTTTTGCACAACATGCAAAAGAGATTGTTTATAGTAAATAGTACAAAGGACCTCTAGAAATGTGACACATACACAATAGTAGGTCTGCATGCATTTAATGCATGGGGGGGGAGAAGATGTTCTCCATACTTCTTCTTCATCCATCTTTATACCCTAATCCTTTCTTTCTTTATTCTTCAAAGTTCTTATCTTTTCTTAACCTTCTCACTTAGTGCATAATGAAAGATAACTTAGATTGTTTAGATTAGACATAGTCTTTTCTATTCCGCAACAATATGTAAATTCAAAGTATTTATATACATAGAACTTAAAAAGTGAAAATTTGTGTGATTATATTCAACCCCCACCCCCTTCTATAATCCTAAACACTAATCCTTACTTGAAGGTCACCCCTTGGAACCAACAAATCCACATATTTGTATTTTAGGTGAAGATATGCATTCATCTATTCACTTGTTGTTTATACCAAAAACACATAACTAAAGGGCCACATGAGACCGATTAAACAAAATCATAAATATCTAAAATGCCAAGGTAACCACTATGACCGATAAATCATGATGTCTTATACCAAATAGACCTAGAGCACAGTTAACATTCTATATACAATCAATCTAATAAGAACCAGAGACCAAGTGCAACCACTTAAACCCCAGCAACCAATCAACAACCTGATAAAAGAAGGATCTACAAAATGAGCAAATCCCGACTAAAGCATTTGATAAAACCAAACTTCAAGCTAAAACTCAAACACAAACAACACAAACTAAGCAAACCGTTCTTTTAAGGTAACTTAGTAAATTATATATATATATATATATATATATGGATATACAGGGGCTGATACACCCTATTGAAATGGGGGACATATGACACCCCAAAATTTTGAAAGAAATGAGTAATTTATTAATAGTTTTATATTGTAGATAAACATATTTCATTTTGACACCCATCTAAAAATGGGTTTGATTTCTGATTCCAAATTTTCCATCCAATAAAAAATAAAAGAATCTAGCCCACTCACAAATCCTATCTAGGAGTCCATCCCATTCAAATCTCATTTTTTTGATTTCCAAATTTCAATAAATATTAAGCTAATTCAAGATACTTTTCCAAATATTTTTGTATATTTTTTAGAATGGTCAATTAATAAACTTTTTTAGTTGTTTAAAATTAAGATCTAGTTCAATAATGATTTATTTTTTTTTGTTAATTGTTAGGGATTATTGATTAAAAATACATTTTTTCTTTATGTATGTTGATTAGAATACTCCTTTTTCGAAACGAAAAAGAATTGCAGACTATCACCCTTATCAAATAGAGAAAATAATGCTAAAACATTTTATTAGAACCCCCTTTTATTTGACTTTTATAATAATTTATATGAATTATGTTACTTAAATTTGGACCCCCATTACCAAAACTTTTGAATCCGCCTCTGTGGATATATATATATATATATATATATAGGAAAGTTCAAATGTGAACCACTTTTTGGTTGTGAACGTGAGGACAACCGATAGGGCGACATGTGGCGGCTTTGAGTATGGTCCCCCTCTTTAATTCAATGCCCTCCCATGAATCGCGCCTAGTCATCCGCCGTGGACTTGACGTGACGCCTAGTCATCCGCCACGTGTCGCGCTCTCGGTTGTCCTCATGTTCACAACCAAAAAGTGGTTCACATTTGAACCCACCCCTATATATATGGGTTGGGTTCCGTAAGAAGTGGTTATTCAACATTGGGTGATATCTAAACGCACATTAGAAACACAATTCATTGGAGGGCATTAGATTAAAAGCAATCAATGGTTCAAATCGACTTTATACCACTTTCATTTCAGGCAGTTTAGGGCCTGAAACCCATAATCCAATAGGATTTCGTATGGAGGTTGGAAACTCCGACAACCGTTCGCAAAACTCGGATACCCGCCAGGTTCGGGTGACTCGGATTTCGAGTGGTTCGAATCGGACCACAAACCCCCGAATAAATTTCTACCACTAAAAAAATAAGGTTCACCCACTTTAAGCATAGGTAACCCTTAACTAAACCTTTACTTACTTGAAACCATGCCAAAAAATATTGGCTTATGGAGGATTAAGCCAAGCCAGCTCTAACCTCATGCCAAAAAAATAGGGCTTAAAGAGGCTTCACTAGCTAGCTCAATCCTTATGCCAAAAAAGAATTGAGCTTACAAAAGAGTAAGCAAGAAAAGCCTCTATACAAAAGGTTGAAGAATTAAAGCTAAGCCTCTATACATATATATAGTAGTTGATGGAAGCAAACATTTGCTTATGGGGGCGATGTGGGATGAAAAAAACATTTCCCACTCCCCTCCCCCTCCCTCTCTTTCACGCTAAATGGATGGAAAAAACCAAATGCTTGGTTATGAAGGTGTCCTACATCGAATTTTTAGAGAAAAAGAAAGGTATGGAAGCAAGTATATAATAAAGAGAGGGGGTATCCTATTGAACTCGCCAGTATTTTGGGTTTCAGTTCGGTTCGGGTTCCCGTTTTAGAAACCAAAACGACCCAATAAAACCGACCAAGAGTTCGGATTCGGTTACTCGGATCTCGGATTTCTTGGGTTGGTCATTTTAGCGTTATTTCGGTTCGGGTTTTGGATCAGATCTCGGATCGATCGGGTTCCTTCTTGAAACCTCTTGTTTTTTTTTAAAGGCAAGCAACAATTTATTCAAACCTCATGTTTTTTAAAGGCAAGCAACATTTTATTCAAACCTTTTGTTTTTTTAAAGTTAAGCAACATTTTATACAAACTTTAACCACATACAAAATCACCATTCCATTAAAACCACAATAAATACATACAACCAGCCGATAAGCCATAAAACTAAACGAACACGAACTGACAACGACCGTAATGCCCCTGGAACTATTTACAAAGCCCACGTTAATAGCCAGTTTTGCGCTGAAAAACGCAGATCCAAACAGTCTAAGTCAGTCCGCCTCAAACCAGACAATTGCACGTTGCAGAAAGCCGAAGTCAGTCTGCCTCAAACCGTCTGCAACAGATCCAAACAGCCTGTCGAAGAGACCTCATGTGAGCTGTCAACATCTACCACAACCCCTGATACGAATCTTCCTCTTAAAAGCATCCACGAATCAAACCAAACTGTAAAGAGCTAATCGTAGCTAGAGAGAATATTAGAATTGAACAGCTCCAAGTAGCGCTACTTTCAAGGGAAGTCAACCAACAATTGAGTTTAGCATTTTTCCCGTAATTCTCCTAGAAATCCATTCAAAGCTGCATCTTTGAAAATTCAGAATAAGACCCACGATGCCAATCTTGTAATCCGTTTACTTATCATATCTAACTACCAACAAACAAAAAACAGTAGCTACAACAACAAATGACGTAACATAAAACAACAAAACAAATGTTTACGACATTTTTATTGAAGCGAAGCAAAGAAGAAACAAAAAATTAAGCAACATTTATGTTGTAGCAAAGAGAAGAAGAAACAACATATTATTACCATATCAAATGCCTTACTATCATAATGTCATCTACATCGTACTAGTGGTTTTGAGTTTTGACTTATTCCTTCCAAATCAACCTGCTAAAAAAATCAATAACTTTATAGCACCACAAACTAATCATTCCCTACATGAACTCGATATAAGGGTCACGAATGCCACATTATCTAAGATCAAGTGCCAATCTCTTTGGCATTAATAGAATTTTTCCATCCAACTCCGATTGAAAAAGTTAAAATAGTAAATTTAGTAATATCTACAGTTGTCAAGACGAGAGTTCGGTGTAGATTACACGACCAAGGAAAGAAGTAAGAAGGAAAGGCAATAGAACATAAATCCAGAAAAAAATTAAATTAAGGGCTTACCATAGTTTCATCTAGGCAATAGAACATAAACCCATAATATTAAAAGCATATATGGTTAAAGAGACAATTGGATTGCTTTGAAACAACCACACAGAAATCATTTGTGTTTTTACCTTGTAACCATAATCGTTAAGTGGTATAGACATCTTCTAGAAGCAGCAGGTGAGATGATGATGGAACCCTAAAAGACATCCTCAACAGAGGGATACTCAGTAAGTTGAAATCTGTGAACTAAAATTCAAAGCAAAATCAAAATATTTCAAAATTGATTTAGAAAGATGAAGATGAAACTAAATTCCGAGAGACACCTGAAGGGAGAGATAAGACAAAGATGGAACCTAAACGATTTTAACCAGGAACCTAACAATTAGAGAATGCTTAATGATGAATGTCCTCTTTGAAACACTGAATTGGCATCTTGAATGGTCATCTTAGGAGATTCAATAGTCACTTTTTGGGAAAAGGAAGGGATGTATTTGTAAGCCTCTTTTGTAAAAAGTATGGTTAGAGCATCTCTAACAGCATTGCTAAAGTTTTTTCTAAAATAGCGAAAGCAAACTAAATCTTTAAAAACATTTTCTATCATCTCCAACAGCTTTGCTATTTTAGAGAATTAATTATATTATTAAAATAGAGAAAGGTTCATGCAAGAATGAAATCTTTTTAAGAGAATACGAGCATGATTTTTAGTCACCCATTTTTGTAATTCAAATACATCACCCACACCACCTTTATGGCCACCCACTTCCCCCACCTCTACCACCACCTCTGCTGCCAACGCCATCGCCACCACCACTGTTGCCACCACCGCCTCCGCCAGCAGCACCGCCAGCACCGCCTCTGCCACCACCAACAACAATAGCACCACCACCCACATCACTTCCACCACCACCACCACTACCTCCACTACCACACCCACCACCACCACCATCACCGGCACCGCTGTCGGCACCTCTAACACCGTCGTCGGTACCTTCGGCACCACCACCGGTAACTTCAAAATCACCGTCAGTACCTCCGGCACCACTGAAACCACCTCTGGTACCTTCGGCACCACCATCGGTACCTTCGAAACCACAACCGGTACCACCTTCGCCGCTGGTAGCAGCACCACCACCATCTTCGCCGCCACCATTATACATATGATTTTGCATTGAAATCACATATGATCTTGTGATCACATATGATCTTGTGATCACACATAATTATGCATTGAAATCACAACTTATATTAAATCACATATGATTTTGCAATGAAATTATATATGATTCTTCATTGAAATCACATATGATTGCATTGAAATCACATGTTAACCAATCAAAATTATATTAAATCACATATGATTTTACATTGAAATCACATGTTAACCACATTTGCTACCACCATCTACACCACCACCACCACCACCCACGCCATCTCTGCCACCACATTTGCTACCACCATCTACACCACCACCACCACCCACACCATCTCCGCCACCACCTACAACACCATGGCCACCACCTGTGCCACCACCACCAACACCACTCTTCCACCCACACCACCTCTGCCACTACCGCCACCACCGCTACCAGCACCGCCACCACCAACACCACCGCCACCGGACCATCGCTGCCACCACCACCACCACCACTACCGGTACCACCACCAGCAGAGGTGGTGGTGGTGGTGGTCTTGTTGCTGCTATTGATGTTGGTGGCGGCATAGGTGGTGGTGGCGGCGGCATACGTGTTGGTGGTAGTGGTGGAGGTGGTGTCGGTGGTGGTGCTACTGGTGAAGGTGGTGGTGGTGTGGTAGTGGAGGTAGTGGTGGTGGTGGTGGAAGTGATGTGGGTGGTGGTGCTGTTGCGGTTGGTGGTGGTAGAAGCGGTGCTAGCGGAGGCGGTGGTGGCAACGGTGGCGGTGGTGGTGGTGGCGACGACGGTGACCATGGCGGTGGTGGTGGAGGTGTTATGGATGGTGGTGGTGGCTATAGAGGTGGTGTGGCTAATGTATTTGAAAAGAAAAATTGGTGGCTAAAATCATTCTCGTATTCTCTTATCTCATTTAAACCCACCCCTATTTAGTATTTCAATAAAAAATTTAACCAAATTTTAAACAATTGGTGTAAGGGATTAAAAAATAGTTTATCTCTCCTCATATAGAGATTTTAAAGAAATCTCTAAATTTAGAGAAAACCCAAACTTTTTCTATTTTATCAATCACTTTAGCAATGCTGTTGGAGCATTTTAGAAGAAAAAAACCTTAATTTTTCTATTTTAGCAATGCTGTTGGAGATGCTCTTATAGCATTTGTGAGTGAGAGCATTGGAAAGTTGTACAATTTTAAGAGTTTTAAGAGTTTAAGCTTTAATTTGTTGTAGTTAAGAGTTTTTCTAAATTTGTTTTATAAAGGAGTAAAGATATGTTGGATTAGGATACTCACTATGACTAGAATTCCTTTAGACACTAGTTTGCTTGATTAAGCACCGTTGGTTATGAATTCTCTAGGAGTAGGTTGATTAGATTTCTCTAAATCTTCCTTAACACTAACACACAGTTCCTAGGTTTTCACATCTAATCCTATGTAATTAATATACTTCAGTTACCGTTTCAAATATTTTGGTTCGGTTTTCATGTCACCACTAACCTTAGAACTTCCGTAACAAGGATTAGGTTTTTCAAGTCAACAACCCAATTATTGGTATTTGACTTCGGCCTTTGTTTTCAATAAGCCGATTGCCAGGTCACCTAAGTGAAAAACATAATAAATTAAATAACCATGGCAATCACTTGTCTTAAAGATGAACTAAATCAACAAATCAATTTATCAAAAGTTAAAGCTGAAAACTTATATTAATTGCAAAACCTGATAATGTTCAAGAAAACATAAGCAAACCAAATCTAATCTAGGGTTCATCAAATCATAGCGAGTACAAGAATTTTAGCACATAGACATGCTATACGTAGACAAAATCAAAATAAAACATAAATCCAAACACATATAGTAGAACGAATGAACGAACCGTGTAGAACTCGATGTTTGAAATCCATGAATTGTAACACCATTTTTTTTTAAAAAATCCATATTTTTATAACTAAAATAAAATCAATTTCTATCTCCAAATAAAAGAATTAAATCGCATTCGTCTCCGATATAAAATAAATCCAACACCTGAACCAAAACTCACAATGTAAAGATCTCAATAAAAATAATTTAAGCAAAATTCCTAAGAGTTATCAGAACCATCCTCGCGGCTAGCCTCAAAGCGGGGCCTTGCCCTTGTCCACACCTGATCCCGAACCTGGAAAAAGGAAAAGCAACGAAGGGTTAAGCATAAAGCTTAGTGAGCTAGCACCACCTACATCTTACCACATAGCACGGACTGTACCATAACAGGTACCAACACAATCAACATCATTCACATCGATAATTATCAAACACATTAGACACCCGACTCTCATGAGATCGATATTTAATCGCCCGTCAGTTTGGACACGGGTCGGCCCCCACAACTCACCAAGGGCATGTGGTTTCCCTTTCTCCCGTCAGTTAGGACACGGGTCGGCCCCCACAACTCACCAAGGGCATGTGGTTTCCCTTTCTCCCGTCAGTTAGGACACGGGTCGGCCCCCACAACTCATCAAGGGCATGTGGTTTCCCTTTCACATACGCTATCATGCATACAATACATACCACACAATAAAATGTAAGTAAGTGTAACTCACCTGATAATCGAAGGCTAACCGAAAAACTGTAAATCTCTGATAAACTGAACGGTCTATAGATTAACCTACACAAGGGTTACAACATATTACAAGCTTATCAGATAATTTAAGTGCTAACTCAGCCTCTCGCGTTACCGCGAGTGTCACTAAAAGCTATATGCTCTCTCGTCTACTTTTGCGTCGGCAAAGTCGTGCATACACTTCTAGTTGTCGTTAATACCCTTTCACTTTTATACTTATTTTATTACCACAATACTTACCATGCACACACAATGTATCCTTACTTGACAACATATAATACCTTATCTGTCGCTAAAAATAAACCAAGCATTCCAATTTCCAACTTGTCTTTAAAAATCAAAACCTCCTGTTTCCCTTTTAATTTCTTTTCGAGCAAACAAACACCCTCCAAAATTTATCCAGATTGATAATATACATATATTTATATATATAGCCTCATAATTAACTAACACACTATATGGTTTCCATCAAACATCTCATACTTGATTCGGTAAGAATATAACTACTTATATACATACACATATATATATATATATAGATAAACGCGAACCAAAAAACTAGCTTACGAAACCTAACAAGGAGAGACTCGGGATCATTACCTTACGCGAACGGACACCACCTCCCGCTGCTCTCACTTTGCCGGAAAACTTTCCCTTCGCCGAAAAACTTTCCCTTCGCCGGAAAACATTCTTTCTCGGCTCTCTTTCTCTTCTCCCGTCCTCCCCCTCTTTCTCTCTAACTTCCTCTCCAAGAACTAGTCAAATAGAAAGAAAAAAAAACATAAATCTGATAAAGGTGCCCTAGCTATATTAATCTAAGACTTGGGCTCTCTCTCTCTCACTCTAACTTAGGCCCACACAACTAAGCCCAAGACAAAATTATCTAGTCAATCAACTAGTAACCCTTTCAAAACAACAAGAAAAACAGATATAATAGACTTTATCAAATTATGGGTTTGGGGCGTTACAACTCTCCCCCACTTATCAGGATTTCGTCCCCGAAATCAGTCTGTGAAATGTTCCGGGTACAACTCCCGCAAGTATTACGTACCACTGCATTCTAAAGCTCAGGTGAAAACTGATGGTAAACGGGAACTTGGCTAAGGACAGGTACGTATCCTAACTACCACAAAATAAACACATGCCCGCAACATATACTCTCCCGCGCTTGGATTGCCCACTCGCTTTACTCATCGGCCTGCGAATGATAAGCGGTACCAAAATGCAACTTGGCACTCAAATCATTATGGAACCACTCTCAAAACTGAGTGGCAAATCTAGTATCTCTAACCGTAATGATCGACACAAGCACTCTGTGCCTCACTATCACTTCGGAACTTCCAATGTCTGCATCTTGCCATAAGGCCTCTGGTGCTCGACCTTGACCTTCAGGCAGATCACACCCAACTTTACAAATCGTGCCACGTCACGCTTCCTTTCCGGCCGCCAGTACTCAATCTTCGGATCCATATTCTACCTGAGAGAGAGAGAGAGACCCGCCCTCGCTCATCTCGTTCGAAAGCTCCCTGTTACCCTTGTCCATCAACGGCTACTCACTCTAACCCGTTCCTTGTTTTGGTTCCCGTCTCTACTAGCTTCGTCTTAAGCTTGACGAACCATGTCAAGGAATGACGTAGTCATAGTCACCTTAAGGGGCGCTATCCGAAAGGGATACACTACTCTGCTTACAACTCAACGCATCGGCCACTACGTCGACCTTGCCCGAATGGTGAAGGATCTTGCCGTCATAGCTCTCGACCACATCGAGCCATCTCCGCTGTCTCAGCATAACATCACAGCCCCGTCCAAAAAGTGATGCGTCGCAATGCTCCATCATCTACTTGACGCCCTTGGGAGGCGTCAATATCAACGCCTCACAAAACTTCGTTGAACTGTATCCAAACACCTAATCCCGACAGTACTTACTTGACCTTGAAGCCTACGAGTGTAACCACCAGTGCAGGAAACACAAGCGTCAAGTAAGACTAGTCTGGATCACAACTCGACCTCCACAAATCCCCCATACCTAACTTCCTCCAACCTTAAATATTGTAACAACAACAACTTCGCACGAACAAGCGTCCGTTCCACGCTTTACTACAATAACATTCGAAAACTATCACCAATCTATCAAGCATCTGCCTATAGACCTGGTTCATCAATCCACCAATGTAGCTGGGCAGCAGCGAGGCCGGAAAGCCTCGCTAAGAACTCACCATGCCCGCACCTGACTCTGAACGCTGCCTTGTGGATGTCTCCCTCCTTCACCTCAGCTGGTGCTAACTCGACAAGAACCAAATCGAAACCACGCCGCTTCCAAAAACTGCTCAACAAGTCACCATTTTTTTTTGGAAAGGGATACCTATTCCTGATGGTAACCTTAGTGAGTTTCTGCTAACCACTACCTATGTGATGACCCCTGTCCTCCTTCTTCACGACCCGCAGATGGCGAACCCCGAAACTAGCTACTCAACGGTTAACCGTTCTCCTTTGAGAGCTTAAGCAGCCCGCTAGTTCTTAGAGCTCAAGTGACACTAAACGACTGGGTTCCCCGCAACTGATGCTAATCCGAGTATCACGTCAACCCAAACACGGCCTGCCAATCGACTGGAGATTCAATAGATCTTCCGGAGGCACATCCGGAAATTCACTGACTACCGGTACTTCCTCTCAATCGATCGACCGGGATGCAAATCAGTTAACCCGTGCACCCAAGCTGCAGGTACCTTCTCCTCTTGGCAACCGAAAAGAACACCGTCTTGCTTCGCTCCCTCTTTCCATACACGACCAACTCTTCCCGACTTGGGCCTTAGATACGAACCGTCTGGCCTGCACCATCCACAATCGCTTGATTCCGACTCCACCAATCCACACCAAATCCTTACATCAGCTTCTTTCATAGGAGTTGGTATGAGGTTGATCCGGAACTCGACTGCAAACCCTAAAAGCAGCAGACACTGCTCACTAAACAGCCACTTAGAGTAACCTAAGGTTAAGGATGCTAACCCAACTCAAACACGACCCTAAGTTTCTGTCATCCTTATCTATTCTTCCAAGAAGAAATAACAATTACATTCGAATCCACTACGAAAACAATCACCGTCTCTACTGTAGACCTTGACTTTAAGATTCCTAGCTGCCAGAGCTATCTCGATCTTCGGGTCTATCATCCGACTAACATCTCTCTCTAACTAGAGAGACTATCCTAACCGCAACTGCTGGAGTGTCTCTCTAACCTTAAACATAAATATCTGTCCTTGAGTCAGGGCTTACTGTCTCTAGGTAAAGCCCCCCTCTATTGACCACCAACCACTATATCCAACAACATATTCACCTAGAACCATGCCCTACGACATGCACTAACGCATTCTTAACCGTACTGCTCTAGGATCATAGTCAACCGACTGAGTGTTCTAACGAGCCAACTGCTCTCCACACTGACTCTACAGGTCTACAGGTTTAACTAACCTATAGCGCAATCTGTCTCCAAACCAACTCTATAGGCTAAACTCAACCCATAGTGAACCCAAAACCACGCAATTAACCCTTTCCAAAACCTCAGGATGCCTCAAAATCCTGTCAAGAATCAAATCCGAACGAAAACTATAACACGGCTTTTAGAAATCGAGACGTACGATTTTCAGCATTTAACATGTTTAGAGATCGAACAGTTTAACATGTTTACAAAAGGTTTTAGAAAAACATATCTAAATGAAAGTTTTAGATCAGCGTCTTAGGATTCCAACGAATCAAGAATGGACTGAATCGGGTTTAAAAGGAGTCTTGTGCGAATTTTTGAAAACGGTTGCGTTGTTTTCGTCTAAAACAGGAGCTGTTTTGGAAAACTCAGATTTTGGACACTTTAGCATAAAAATTACAGGTTGTTCATGTGACAATAATTTGTAGTACACTGCTGGGGTTTCTAAACATATATCGTATGAAGTAATCCGATAAACGAGCGATTAGTTATGATTTTTACAAGCAACACAAAATTTTCAGAAAAATTTTCCAGCAGCTTATAACTATAAAATCATGTTTCTATATGTAAATTCGAAAGAAGACGTCCAACCAAACGAACAACTAAATTAATGGAAACATACAATAACCTTGATCAACAAAAGCACATTAAGCACGAACGAATAGATCAAATGACACGAATGAAAACATAAGGAGTCCGTACACGTATCAAATAAACGCAACGTAAATTTAGCAAACGAATATACGTAACGAAGAAACAAGGAATCCGTACCGGTGTTCATAATCCACCTAGTGTAAATAAGCAGTCTATTTACACAGCCTTATTAGTTCCCATCAATCAAACGATTTCCTATGGTCACTACTCCGAACATCCAAACAAGGGCCACTTAGAAACTTGCCTAACACGAGGCAATACTATAATTTACAACTAGAGTGTCCGCCTACACTCACTACTCAACACCAAGGTTCTTATAACTTCCAGTCATTAGTGCGCACCCAACTCTATAGACTAGATCTCTTACTCTACTCAAGTAAATACAACAAGCATCAATTAACCTCACTCAATCACCAACAACTATAGTGTCTCACTACACTCCCCTATCATAATTAGTGCTCTTGCAAGATCCAAATACTAGTCAATAGTGCGTGTGCAAACCTAAAGACTAGGTCACAACTCTATCGATACGAACCCAAAACAACACAGTTAACCTCATGGTCATACACCCATTTCACAGCTATCTAATCCCTAAACATAGTCCATTTTTCGAGATTCCCAAGATTTAACCAATTCCTAGCCCATACAGGTGTTTATAGTAGTACTATTATTTGGGCCCGTACTACTATAACCAACCGGTAATGATAATTGGTTTGGGGTCACTAGCCAACAACCAAACAAGGACATGCCTAGCAATCCCTTACCAAATTATCATCGTATGAACTAGGTCTTGGTACCATCCTCAAAATCCCAATCCAAGGACTACATATGCAACAAATAATTTCTCAACTAATCACATTATACATATCGCATGTCGCATACAGTTAGTAGCATATAATCCCATGCTCAACTTAGCGTCTCAACAATTATCATTAAACATAAAGGTAACGTAAGTATTGCTCACCCCCGTTTTGAAGCTCTAGCCGACGGTTCCAACTCTTTATAAACTTTCTTTTTCTAAAAGTCTCCTAGTTTAAGTCCAACCACACACACACTCGCAAGCGTGTGTGCTGATTCTCTTAAACTTCGGCTCTGATACCAAGTTGTAACTCCATTTTTTTTTTAAATCCATATTTTTATAACTAAAATAAAATCAATTTCTATCTCCAAATAAAAGAATTAAATCGCATTCGTCTCCGATATAAAATAAATCCAACACCTGAACCAAAACTCACAATGTAAAGATCTCAATAAAAATAATTTAAGCAAAATTCCTAAGAGTTATCAGAACCATCCTCGCGGCTAGCCTCAAAGCGGGGCCTTGCCCTTGTCCACACCTGATCCCGAACCTGGAAAAAGGAAAAGCAACGAAGGGTTAAGCATAAAGCTTAGTGAGCTAGCACCACCTACATCTTACCACATAGCACGGACTGTACCATAACAGGTACCAACACAATCAACATCATTCACATCGATAATTATCAAACACATTAGACACCCGACTCTCATGAGATCGATATTTAATCGCCCGTCAGTTTGGACACGGGTCGGCCCCCACAACTCACCAAGGGCATGTGGTTTCCCTTTCTCCCGTCAGTTAGGACACGGGTCGGCCCCCACAACTCACCAAGGGCATGTGGTTTCCCTTTCTCCCGTCAGTTAGGACACGGGTCGGCCCCCACAACTCATCAAGGGCATGTGGTTTCCCTTTCACATACGCTATCATGCATACAATACATACCACACAATAAAATGTAAGTAAGTGTAACTCACCTGATAATCGAAGGCTAACCGAAAAACTGTAAATCTCTGATAAACTGAACGGTCTATAGATTAACCTACACAAGGGTTACAACATATTACAAGCTTATCAGATAATTTAAGTGCTAACTCAGCCTCTCGCGTTACCGCGAGTGTCACTAAAAGCTATATGCTCTCTCGTCTACTTTTGCGTCGGCAAAGTCGTGCATACACTTCTAGTTGTCGTTAATACCCTTTCACTTTTATACTTATTTTATTACCACAATACTTACCATGCACACACAATGTATCCTTACTTGACAACATATAATACCTTATCTGTCGCTAAAAATAAACCAAGCATTCCAATTTCCAACTTGTCTTTAAAAATCAAAACCTCCTGTTTCCCTTTTAATTTCTTTTCGAGCAAACAAACACCCTCCAAAATTTATCCAGATTGATAATATACATATATTTATATATATAGCCTCATAATTAACTAACACACTATATGGTTTCCATCAAACATCTCATACTTGATTCGGTAAGAATATAACTACTTATATACATACACATATTTATAGATAAACGCGAACCAAAAAACTAGCTTACGAAACCTAACAAGGAGAGACTCGGGATCATTACCTTACGCGAACGGACACCACCTCCCGCTGCTCTCCCTTTGCCGGAAAACTTTCCCTTTGCCGGAAAACATTCTTTCTCGGCTCTCTTTCTCTTCTCCCGTCGTCCCCCTCTTTCTCTCTAACTTCCTCTCCAAGAACTAGTCAAATAGAAAGAAAAAAAAAACATAAATCTGATAAAGGTGCCCTAGCTATATTAATCTAAGACTTGGGCTCTCTCTCTCTCACTCTAACTTAGGCCCACACAACTAAGCCCAAGACAAAATTATCTAGTCAATCAACTAGTAACCCTTTCAAAACAACAAGAAAAACAGATATAATAGACTTTATCAAATTATGGGTTTGGGGCGTTACATGAATCCTTCTCTTTCGATGTCTTAGGGATGACTCGTCTGATTGGGAAAAGCCGTCTTGCTCCAAAACAGCTTTCAGATCTCGATTCATGCAAAGAATGATGAATTAGGATTGAAAGTTGAATTTATAGAAAACTGCTACGCAAACCTCGCGGCGCGAGGACACAGGCTCATGACACGAGCTCATGCTTATCCCAATTTTTCCTCGACGATCAATATCTTCACTCCTGACGCGAGATTTTGAACAACTTCCAGAGACCACCTCGCGATCCAAGGCCATAAGCTCCGGAGCAAGAATTAAATAGAGATTTCTTTCTTGTCGATTGGAAAACAGACTCATGGCGCTAGAATTTGCAAAACATCCAGAGGGTACCTCACAATATTGACACCTCTTTGGCCTTTCCTTGATTTTTTGTCACTAGTACAAAAATGGTTATTTGTAACGGTTAAAAACTGTTACTGTAAGTAAACAGTGGCGGTTTTCGTGAACATAAAAAACACCGTCTATTTTGCCGTCACTTTTGATATACCTTTTGTTAAGTTTAAAAAGTGTTACCAAATCACATCAAAAACTGTTACTATTGACTAAACCGTCACCTTTGATATGTAAAAAAAGTACAATATTTCTTAAAACCGTCACCATCAGATAACATACGGTGACATTTATTTATCATAACCGTAAAAATAGAATGACATTCTATGACTTTTCTTTTTAAAAATCGTCACTGTAAAATCACATAAGGCGACGCCTATTTTTCAAAACGTCACTAAAGCAAGAGATATCGTAATGTTTATTTTTTAAAACTGTCATTGTTGATTGACATTTGTTTTTTAAAACCGTCAATACAGATGACATACGGTAACGTTTATATTTTAATATCGTTACTGTAGCATGACATATAGTGACATTTATATTTCAAAATCGTCACCACAACATAACGTATGGAGACGTTTATTTTTCAAACCGTCAATATAGCATGACATACGATGACGTTTATTTTTCAAAAGTGTCACCGTAGCTTGAATTATGGTGACATTTATTTTTTAAAACTGTCACGATATTATGACATATGGTGACGTTTGTATTTCAAATTATTACGATATCGATGTGGTGTGCCCCATATCTCGAACGACACAGGACCGGCTCTGATACCACTTGTAACACCCCGCCTTTCTCCACACAATATTGTCCGCGTTGCCCCACTAGCTCATGACTTTGTTTCTAGTGACTTGGTGAGAACTTCCTAGGAGGGTCACCCATCCTGGTACTACTCCCATCCAAGCACGCTTAACTGCAACGTTCCAAGAACATGTCGTGCATGTGGCCCCAAATCGCGTTGTTGTTAGGAATTGCAAAATATTAATTATGAACCCAACATCACTCATGTCCACGACAATATGGGATTTGCCCAAGGTGTTACAACATTATTCTGAAAATCATCATGTTAGAATTTTATTCTAAAATGTATTAAAATTTTCATTTTTCTTTTCAACAAATTATAAAATTATAATCATCTCGACAAAACTGTCATTTTAGAATGACATACAGTGACGCTTATTTTTCCAAAACCATAATTATAGCACGATGTACAATGACATTTGTTTTATAAAACGTCATTGTAACATGACATAAGGGGACATTTGTCCTAAAAAACCATTACTGTATCTTCGCATAAGACAACATTTATATTTCATAACCATCACCGTAGGATGGTCTATAGTGACGTTTATTTTTTAAAATAATCACTGTATCACAAAGTAAAATGATGTTTATAATAAAAAACCGTTGTCATCGTAACATGACATGGTGACATTTCTTATACAAAACCATAGCCATAGCATGACACATAATGACGTTTATTATTTAGAAGTGTCACCGTAACATAACGTACAATGACATTTATTTTCAAAATCATTACTGTAGTATTACAAATGGTAATCAAAACCGTTACCATAGAATTACATACAGTGACGTAAAATTTTCAAAATTGTCACCGTAGCATAACATATGGTGACATAAATGTAGCTGAAACCGTTACCTTTGAATGTCATTCGGTGACGTAAGTTTTACAAAATCGTCACTATAAACTATTTTTGGTAACATAAAATTTAAAAACCGTTACCATAGAACCTCGTGATTTACGGAAACGGTTTTCAAATAAACGTTGCGATATATACTATAGTTTTGGAAATGGTTATTTTAAAACCGTTACAACATAAAACAACGGTTTAGATAAAACCCATTACTAAATGGTCATTTATGACAATGGTTTTCAAAAACCGTCACAAGATAAAATGACGGTTTTCAAAACCATTACCGTAGGGGACTTTTTAGTAACACTTTTGTTTAAATCATCACTTTTAAGTTTCTAGGTTTTTGGTAGTGGTAACGATTTTTTATAAAATCGTTACTATAACTACTCTTTAAATGTTTATGTGACTTTTTATAATGGTTTTTTAATAAACCGTTACAAACCAGATTTTCAAAACCGTCACAAAAAGTCATTTTTGTACTAGTGTGTGTTTTTCTCCGATTTGACCCCTCTTTGGCCTTTTCTTCAACTTTTTCGGCATCATGAACCTGAAATCACAATAAAGCACCATATCTGACACAGGCGGAATACGAGATGTGTGGTACGGATCGACTAAGGTCTAAATCCTTATAACAAATCTTTCAAACGAAAACAATAAAACAAGAGAATAAATCTCAAAACTCTTAAAGAGATGAATATATTGAAACTGATAATCTTATAATCTGTAAACAATTGTAGCTTAAAGCCCTATTTATAATTTAGCTAAAACATAATTAAGGAAACTAAATAAACCTAACTCTAAACCAACGAGGATGCTAAATAAAATAATAGCTAAAGATAAATCTTAACTTGATAAAAAAGAAAGCTAATTAAATAGTAATAATCCCATTCTAAATTAACTAATAAAATATTTAAGTAAACTGATAAACACAATCTTCTCCGGATTGGTCAGACACGCAAATCCGCCAGCAACGGGCTCGCACCGCGAGCCATAGCTTCGCGCCGCGAGGTCGGCTCTGTCACGATACTTGAATTTTTTCTTCTTTTGAGAACTTTTCCCGGGTTTCCAGAAATCCATAAAATTCATAATAAAGGTTGAATCCGATATGTACCATCAACTTCAAACATTATAAAAACAACTACTTTCAAGCATAAAAACAAGATATTGACGAATATAATTAATTACGACAATATCAATGAACATTGCAATGGTTGATAATCTTACTTGGTAAGAGTGATCGGATGGAGAGTCGGGGCTGACATGTGAGACATGTGAGAGTGACCACTCTTACATAGTGTTGGACCATTGTGTTGTGAAGAATCAGAAACCACTATCTTTATTATGCTTTCTAGATTAATTCAGTTAATTTCCTTTGTAAACACTTAACAGTTTTTGTGCCCTTGTTTAGAGGTGTGTAACCTCGGGGGCCTTTATCGTACATTTATGTAACTTGATCTTACCTATATAAGGTAAGAGATGTTAGGGTTTTTCTCATGAAATCATATTACCATTTTGGGCAACTTTTCCTCCATTGTTATACTCTTTCAAGCTCTCATTGATTTCAATCAAATTCAAGGATTTCCATCCATCTCTTCATTCATTTCATTGTTTTTGGGACAACAATTGGTATCAGAGCCAAACTTGTTGATTCCTTGGCTTTTGATTTTTGATTTTGATATGTTTTCAAAAGGTTTTTGAGTTTTGGGTTTTTCAAAACTTTTGGGTTTTCAATCCAAAAGGTGTTTTTAAAGGGCTTAAGTTAAGTGTTAAGTGATTCCCCAATGGTTTCTTAGCTTTTTCCTACATTTTGGGGTCTAAACACTGATTTTTAAGAGGTTTTAAGCGTTTTTAAGAAATTTTTCGGAGCTTTCTGTGCAGGTTTTCCGCATCGGAAAACGAGAGCTGAAATATCAGCTCAAATTTTCCGAATCGGAAATTGCATATTCTCCGAATCGGAGAACTCTCCTTTTCCGAATCGGAGAACGAGTCTCTGACTTGGGGTCCTGCTCCTGAGATTTCTCTTTTCCGAATCCCTTTTCCGCACCCAACTTTTCCGAATCGGAAAAGCTCATTTTCCGAATCGGAAAAGCTGCTTTTCCGCATCCTGCTGTTTTGAGCCAAATCCGAATCGGAAAATCTCTGTTTCCAAGTCGGATTTCGCCTCTTTGAGCCGAAACTCTTGCAGTTTTGTTTCTCAAATCCGACACTGAGCTTGCTTTCAAAACATTTTACTTTTTCCAAGCCTTTTGTGTCCAGAGGCGCTCGAAATACCAGTTTTTTTTTTCAAAACCTTATCTGTCTTTAAAGCCAAGTGAATAGTACAAGGAGGTCTCATTCCTTTTTAGAGATGTCGAAGGAAATCCTAGGGATTGGTTCCGAGACTCGCCCTCCCGTCCTGGTGATGGGCGAGTATCAGCAGTGGAAGCGCCGGATGATCCACTTCTTGGACTTACTCGATGAAAACCTCATGAAGTCAATCCGTGAGGGCCCAATCCGACCGACCGTCACGGTTGCCGCAGTTCCCCGAACAGACGCATGCCCGGAACTGCCAGCTTACTCTGTCGAAAAGCCCATCGACATGTATAATCCAGAGCAAAGAGCCCGGCACCTCGTTGACAAGCGCGCACTGACCCTTCTGATTATGGCTCTCCCTAATGATATGTACGCGAGAGTGGATAGTCTGACAAACGCACGAGACGTTTGGTTAGAAATAGAGCAGCAGATGCAGGGAGGTGACACCGCCCTCGAGAATCAAAAGGAGAGTGCCCTAAATGCTTACGAAGGCTTCAAAGCCAGGGAAACCGAATCCCTCAGCGAGTCTTATCAAAGACTGAACGCCTTCGTGAATGACCTACGAAGACTCGGGGTAGAGAAGTCAAAATATGAAGTAAATGTTAAGTTCCTGAAGAACCTAACGCCGGCCTGGCAAAATCTGGCGATCAACTTACAGTTGAGCCGAAATCTGGGGATTATGGGTCTACATGACCTTTTTAGCATGATGGTTCAGCATGAGGAATTCATCACTGGTGGCAAGTTCAAAAATACTGTTGACCCTCTGGCACTCGCGGCAGTGCCATGTGCAGGATCAAACTCAGCTCCCTTCCAGCATCAGCAGTACAACAACTCATCTCCTCAGCAGTACAACCACTCACCACCTCAGCTCTATCAGGAACAACTACCAAGAGTTCAACTCGAACTATGGTCCAAGCTATCAACATCCAGATGATCCGCTAATCATCTCAATCTCTGATGATGAACTCTTCCATGTGAATGAGTCTCTTGCCCTCATCACTCATAGCGTACAGAAGCTGAATTCCAACCGTGGATACAGCAGACCTAGGGGATCTGGATACCCCAGTGGAGGAAGGATGGGGCAAGGCCGAGGTGGACACTATCAGCAGGAACGAGTTCAGTTTGGGAATCAAGGAAGAGGAGGATACCAGCAAGGGGACAGATTTCCGAGTCAGCATTCAGGAAGATACCGGGGTGATCAAGGCCGGCATAGGGAAGTGAGAGAAAGTTACAGAGATAACACCTACCTGGACTATCAAGGAGGCCCTGTAGATCAGGGAGATTGGAGAGGACAGGTCTCTAATATCAACTCTCGCCAAAACCAGAGAAACTACACTCCTGAATCAGGATACATTGATTGTCAGGGATACAGCAGCGGATATGAAGGTGGCCAAGATGGAAGACGTGAAGATGGAAGATATGGAAGATTTGAAGGCGGTCAAGGTGGTCCGGGATATGGACAAGAACAAGAAAGGAACTACCGTGGATTTGAAGGACAAACAGATCACGGGAACAGAAACTATCCAGAAGGCAACCATCAGAGTGGTTCGTCTAGGCAAGCTCCGAGAGAAGGACATCAACAAGGTCCAGTTGAAATTGGTGATCAAAGGTTGAATGCTCCTCCAGCTCCAGTGAATAGTGGTGCTCCTACCCCAGCTCCTCAAAAGACCGCTAGTGCCACTACATCCTGCTTCAAATGTGGCAAGCTGGGTCACTATGCGAACAACTGCCCCGTCAGATACAAGGACGCTGCATACTTTGAGAAGAAAGCAGCATTGATGAGGAAGAAAGAGAAGGGAGTTGCTCTGCTAGTCGATGAGGAAAACTGGATGTGTGAGGAAGAAAGCTCAGACGAGGAAGATCACCTAGTGGGGGTCCGTGTTTGATGGCAGACTTCGAAGGACCTGAAGCTGTTGGCCCCAGCACATATCGAGACCTCGACGCTTCTGAGGTATCCACTATTCCTGACTTAACTGATGATGTGACAATGTTAGAATCTAGAATTTGTGAACTTGAGAGATGTCTCCAATCGGAACGATCTCTCGTCACGAAATTTAGAATCGACAGTGCCATATACAAAAGCTCTCTTGAGGACTTGACCATAGTGTACAACCGTGAGACTCTTGAGTCTAGCATCAGAGAGTCCAATTTGTCCAACAAACTCAGTTGTCTTCAGAAAACCCATGAGGAACTTAACAGTAACCATGGAGAGCTCCAAATAAAATTCCAGTTGCTTTCAGAAGAAAGAACTAGACTGTTTTCCAAAATTCAAGAGCTTGAAGATAACAACTTTAAAAGAGGACAATCTGAACAGACCTTGAGCATTCTTACGCAGCATGCCAATAAAAATCCTTTCTATAAAGCCAGACCCGGACTTGGACTGTCTGAAAACCATGTTTTAGAAAAGGCACCTTCTTATCTATACAATTTTGAGGACATGGCCGTCTCCAAACCCAAACCTGCCTTTGTAGGAGGACACGTCACCGAAGAATTTGTTAGGCAGACCGTCACTTACACGGAAGTTATTAATGGTGAAACCATTACCAGAACCACAAGTCCGCCCAATAGTTCTTCAGGTAGTCCAACCTCAAGTCCCGCTCCTCACAGACCTATATTTGTCCCAGCCAGTGACCCAACCAACACTAAGTCCACATGGGAAAGCATCAAGGCAAGAACACCTAGAGTAGCTATGCCTCCCATCAACTACTCAGACCTTAACACTAGTTATGACACTAGGAAGATGGATTATTCAGAGGAGACCTTAGTTATCTCACCAGAGGATGTTTCCGCAACTAAGGGTCCCGACCTAGTCGAACTAGAGAAGGAAGTGTTTGGACTTAGACTAAAAGCCATGGATCTGGACGCATGTCAACATCAGATACTGAATCTGAAAGTGCTTATTTCAGAAAAAGACAACTTGGTTCACACTTTGAAGAAAGACTTGATCGAGGCAAATGCCGAGAGAATTAGAATGTCTTCAGAGTGTGAGACCGCAGCCTCAACCTTTACTGATTTTCAACTTAAGGTTGCGGATCTTAAGGCACGATATGTTCTCCTAAATGTTCATTCACAAATTACAAGAGAACTTGATCATGATGAAAAGATCAATTATCGTGTGGCCTTAACCAACCAACGTGTGTACTTTGAAAACCTTTCAGACTCAGTTGATGATAGGACTACTCCACTCCTCAACCATCCAATAGTTAATTCCCAAACCAAATCTGTTACGGATCTAGAGGACTATTACACTCTACTGTCAGATGATGATGAACCCCACAACTCACACCACAGGATAGCTGAACCAAAGACTATCCATGATCCTAATGTTGAATACGATCTGAAGGTGTTCTTAGATGAAGGTGATGATCCTTCAGGCTTTATTCCAAAAAGGCCAAAATCTGTTTTTGTAAAACCTGAAAAGTCTGTTGAGTCACGAGCTCCTGTTTCTGAGAACAGTAACCCTAAGGGTGAAAAATGTGTTGGTACTGACAAGGGAAAGTCAGTTAAGCCTCACGCACCCAAAGGACTCCAGAAAAAGCATTCAAAGTCTAACGATGCTCGTAACTCAGCTAAACCCATTAAAAGTCTTGACCTTAATTCAAGCAGCCTTGAAGTGGGTGAGACCTCTCAGTTAAAACCAAAACAACCTTTCTCTTCCACAAAACCTAAATTTTCAAAAACATCTTCTGGAAAGGGTGGCAACTCTTCTCCTATTAAACCGTCATCTAACTCACACCATGCTCTTAATGCAGATGGGAGGAAGAAGGATGGTGGACAGGAAGTGAAGCCACCAAGGAAGGATCACCGAGGAAGACCCAACTCTTTTCAAGCTTTCCCTAAGCAGCATAGTCCTAACCGTGCGGGTCTTGGCTATGCTCCACCTAGCGTAGGAATTAATTCAAACATGTCTGTAAAACGTAATCAACATTTAACTCATGTTTTTGACTCTTTGCGTAATGACATGTGCTTTATGTTTGACAATTTTCTGCGCTATGGTGTTTATAATTCTTTTGATGCTGATGTGCCTAAAATCAAATCTCGAAAGAGAAGAGGGAGAAAAAGAGGAAAGGGAAAACCTTTCTCGTCAGTGCAGTCCCCTGAGCATAAGGAGAAATCCGAAAAGGAGACTGCATCGACCAACTCAACTGTTTCTGACCCTAAGGAACCCATTTGGCAATGGGTCCCTAAACAAGCCTAATTGTTTTGCAGATCAGTCATGTGTGGTACTTTGACTCGGGGGCTCACACACACATGACTGGGCAGCGGTCCTTCATCTTCGACTACGTTGAGAAGTTTGAGGGATACATAAAGACTGCCGATAGAACGCCGTTGCCGATATTAGGGTCGGGAAAAATCACCAATGGAAAGTACATCATCAAGGGTGTACGTTATGTGGAGGGATTGGGGTACAACATGTTTAGCTCCAGCCAGTTCTGTGATAACGGATACTGGGTGAAGACCTTTCAGTACGAAAGTGACGTGAACGATGAAGACAACAATGCTATTCTCTCCGCCAGGCGAAATGGCAATCTCTACACAACCGTCTTCCGTTCAATCCCTCAAACACACCCCCTGTTTGAAGCTAAACCAAAGAATGCAATCTGTCTGCTCACAAAAGCATCAAAAGGGGACAGTTGGTTATGGCACCGCAGACTATGTCATCAGAACTTCAAAGATATGAACAAGCTGGTTTCTAAGGGTTTAGTCAGGGGACTGCCTGAGCTTCGCCTTTCCAAGGACACTCTTTGTCCTGCGTGCGAACAAGGAAAGATGACCAGAAGCTCTCATCCACCGAGAATGGATACGAATTGCCAAAGTCCCCTCGACATGATACACATGGATCTTTGTGGACCTATGAGAGTAGAAAGTCTTGCCAGAAAGAAGTATATGCTGGTTCTCGTAGACGAATTCTCTAGGTTCACTTGGCTTGAATTCCTTCGAGTAAAATCAGAAGCTGCTGAACGAATCATAGCCTTCATCAAACGCACACAAGTTCTCTTGGGTCGTCGGGTGAGGAAAATACGTAGCGACAACGGTACTGAGTTCCGCAACGCAAAGCTGCAATCCTTTCTCGAAGAAGTGGGGATCACTCACAACTTCTCGGCAGTTCGCACACCTCAACAGAATGGGGTCGTAGAAAGGAAGAACCGGACGTTGGTCGAAGCAGCAAGATCCATGATGGCTCATTCTGGAGTTCCTCAACAGTTTTGGGCTGAAGCCGTTTCCACAGCATGCTACACGCAAAACCGGACTCTGATCATAAAGCGGACTGGTAAAACCGCTTACGAGATGGTCGAACAGCGTAAGCCAAACATTGACTTCTTTAGAGTTTTTGGTTGTAAATGCTATGTTCTTAATGACCGGGAGAATTTGGGTAAGTTTGACCCTAAGTCTGATGAGTCTATCTTCATCGGATACTCACATAACTCTAAGGCTTACAGGGTTTTCAACAAACGGACCCGAACTATCCTGGAAAGCTCAAATGTTGATTTCTCTGAATCTGAAACCTATCTGAATGCAAGTTCTAGTAATGTGTCTGCATCTTTCCCTGAACTGTTCCCTTCACCACCGAGCACAGATCCGTCTTCTAACTTTTCTGCTTTAGACTTTTTAGATCTCGCGGAATACGATCTGCACACTCTAACGAGTTCAATCGTAGTTCCCGCTCCAACAGGTTCGACCACAACCACAGTGACATCCGATGCCTTCGTCACGGAGCCCTCCTCCAGCACTTCAACTCACTCCGTGACACCTGAGTCCGCGGCTCCCCCATCTGAAGTTTCATCCGCAGCTTCACCGGCACCTGATCAAGAACAGACTCCGCATCCTGTTCTTACTCCAATTCCAGAAGAAGCTCCACTACCTTCCCCGAGCACAGCCCAACGATCATATGCTCAGGTAGTCAGAGAGCCCCGGTTAGAGGCTGCACCGCGGATCAATCAGGCTGAAGGCTCATCAAGTGGGAACCTAGAAGAGATCTTTGCCGTACAAGATGAGAACGACGCCACCAACAACCGACAGGCTTATGTCACTCACCCTCACACTCGCAGGTGGACAAAAGATCATCCCCCCTCCCAGATCATCGGGAGTCCCTCACAAACTGTAACCACTCGATCTGCAAAGCACACTGAAAATCTGATCCTATTTGGTGGATTCTTGAGCGATTTCGAACCATCGGATGTTTGGCAAGCTCTCACCGATCCAGACTGGGTGATCGCCATGCAAGATGAGCTGGCCGAATTCGAGAGAAACAAGGTTTGGCGCTTGGTAGAACGACCATGGGGAAAGACAATCATCGCCTCAAATGGATACTCCGGAACAAAACCGACGAGAATAATCTCATCATCCGGAACAAAGCTCGCCTGGTCGCCAAGGGTTATCGCCAACAAGAGGGTATCGACTATGATGAGACGTACGCGCCAGTAGCCCGAATCGAAGCGATCCGAATCTTCCTTGCGTATGCTGCACACAAAAACATGACAGTCTATCAGATGGACGTCAAATGTGCCTTCTTGAATGGAGTTCTTCAAGAAGAAGTGTACGTAGAACAACCGGAAGGGTTCGTCGATTCTCGATTCCCGAATCACGTCTACATTTTGGACAAGGCGCTTTATGGTCTCAAGCAAGCTCCGAGGGCATGGTACGAAACTCTCACTGACTACTTACTCGGAGTTGGCTACAAGAAAGGTACTATCGATCCCACTCTGTTTCTCAAGAAGTCAGGTAAAGATTTAATTATCGTTCAGATATACGTGGATGACATTATCTTTGCGTCTACAAAGCCTGAGATGTGCCAAGAGTTTGAGAACACCATGAAATCCCAATTCAAAATGAGCATGATGGGCGAGTTGACGTTCTTTTTTAGGACTTCAAGTTCGACAACGCCCTGATGGCATTTTTATAAATCAAGCCAAATATGTTCAAGATCTTTTAAAACGATTTGATTTCGGTGGTTCAAACTCTGCGACCACACCAATGCCCAGAAATTTTCAACTATCTGCAGATACTTCTGGTAAACCGGTTGACCAGAAAACCTATCGGGCAATCATTGGTTCCCTCTTATATCTCACGGCCAGTAGACCAGATATCGTTTTTTTCCACGGGTGTCTGCGCTCGTTTTCAGTGTGACCCACGGGATTCACATCTGTCTGCAGTCAAGAGAATCCTTAGGTATCTGAAGGGCACACCGGATTTTGGCCTTTGGTACCCAAAGGATTCTAGTTTTGAACTAATTGCATATACAGACTCAGACCATGCAGGTTGTAAGCTAAACAGGAAAAGCACTTCTGGTGCCTGTCAATTTCTCGGGACAAGTTGGTCAGTTGGTCATCCCGGAAGCAGAATTGCGTCTCCCTATCCACCGCGGAGGCAGAATATGTAGCTGCCGCTTGCTGTTGCTCGCAAGTTCTGTGGATGAAAACCCAACTAGCGGACTTTGGATACACCATGCATCGAATTCCCATCTACTGCGACTCCAAAAGTGCGATTCAGATCACGGCAAATCCGGTACAACATTCTCGGACGAAGCATATTGACATTCGATATCATTTCATCAAAGATCACGTCGAGAAAGGTAATATTGAACTATACTTTGTTGAGAGTGACTATCAGCTTGCTGATTTGTTCACCAAGCCGTTTGACGAGAAGCGTCATTTTTTCCTCCTAAGCAAGTTAGGAATGCTAGACCTCCCTGCCTGAGGTCTAGGGGGAGTCGGGAGTTCTCGTAATGTATGCATGTGTGTAGGGGGAGTCTGTAGGAACTCTATAGATATTGCATGAATCGAGGGGGAGTACTAAGTCCTGTATTTACTGTTTGGTGTGCTCACTAACGTTCTCGGATCCACAACATCTTGGATACCATATTGTGCTCTATTTTGTAGGTATGGATCCTCACTACGACTTCTGGTTACTTCAGATCAAAACTCGCACTAAACCCAGTGAGACATACCAGAAATGGCTGATCAACAACCAATTGCTCCCACTTCACCCGTCGCCAGTGCTGCTGATCTCGCACTGATCAACCCGGCTGAAATCCGCGAGATCCACCAGAACAACCAGTTCGTTGACTTGGCGAACTTCACTGTCCAAGATGACGTTGTTCTCGAGATTCTCCGAGCTCATCCCCTTGCATACGCGATGCAAGCCACTGCTGACATCCCGATGATATATCTGCAGCAGTTCTGGAACACTTCCCGTGTCGAGAACCGGGACGGAGTGCCAACCATCATCGGCCGAGTGGACCAGACTGATCTGGTCTTCACTGTGGAGGATCTTCGAAGAATCCTTCGTCTGCCAGCTGAAACTCCAGAGGCCCCGTTTGACCCTCTCGTATCTGGACCTGAGCTCTTCAGCGAAGTGCTCGCTCTCGGAGTCCACTACACCGAAAACAACAGGCCCAAAGGAATCTCCCAGATCACTCAGGGGATGCTGCCCCCGATCTGGTACTCTTTCTTCAACATCCTCAACCGCACGCTCTCTTCCAAGACCCATGGCGTGGACAAGGCATCCACCCAGTTTTGGCACATCATCCATGCGGTCGCCTACGGGAGGCGGATCGACTTTGCTCAACAACTCTGGGCGGACATCATCAATGACGTCAGAGCTGGGCCAGCAGGTGCGAAACACACATCCATCCCGTGGATGCGCTTCTTTAGTCTGATCATCCGAGACCACATGACTCAGAACCGTGCTGTCCGATGCAGATCAAGCCATCTCCGCTTCGAAAGCCAGCAGATCGGCCGAGCCAACAAGAAGAATCTGAGGCCTGGTCAGGTAGAGATGCACATTCCAGCAAACGTGCTCAACATGGCAGACCGTAGGTCAATGAGTGTTAGGATGTACCGAATCTCCATAGGTTTAGAAGACACGTCTACGGACTCCTCAGAGCCGAGGAGCCCTGCCCAAGACGTGCAACCCGTCCTACCTAGAAGCCGTGCCTCTGGTACGGCGGGCCAGAGCTCCAGTGGGGGAGCTTCTGGCTCGGGAGTGATGAGAGTTGACGTTAGGGGAGGAGAGGGTAGAATTGTCGGTACGTCTGCCACTCCGCATACTTCTCGAGCCGGTGCATACCAGACGATGATTCAGAACCGTGCCACTCGTGCTCGCACTCCTACTGTTGTGGAGGAATCATCTAATGTCATCCGCGAACGCGAGTACACGAGTCATTTCCGGGTAAAGCAGTACATGGGCACCCTTCAGCAGTCCCCGATCCACTCGTCATCGGAAGAGCGCCGATCGCCGACGCCGCCGCAACAACCTACTGGGGAGGACGTGGAAGCTTCCCCACAAGAACAAGCACACGCTCCTCCACCACCTCACTCGGCGGCCGTCACTTCTCAGGGAGGCGAACCCTCAGGCGAACCATCTGGCGATGACTCCGACGGTCACGAGTCTTCCGAGCACACTCCTACGGACCGTCGTGAGCCCGATGACGAGGCAACTGATTCAGAACAAGTGGACTACGGCTCCGACTCGGAGTTCCAGCTTTCAGAACCACCAAAGGGCGGGAAGGCCCAAGTGATAGATTTGGATGAAGCCACCTCCTCCTTCAACGACGACCGGATTTCAGGTGATCCCACTCTTATTGCGGATCTGGCGTCTGATGACCGAACTGTCGGTCAGGAGGAAGAAGGTGAGGCCGAGGTTGCTACCGGCTGGGGACGAGAAGACAGCGAAGAAGATGAAGAGAGAGAGAGGGGAGAAAAGGAGAGAGAGAGCAGAGGAAAAGAGACCGAAGACGTAGAGGTCCAGTTAAGCGAGCCTTGGGCTCAATTAGAGGAGGCGGACGTAGACGTAGAGCCGCACAGGTTAGCAACGGATGATTCCTTTACCCTGAGTCCAATCCCCACAGAGGCAACCCTCACACAGACCGGTCACTCGCTGACGTCGGGTCAAGTCGCTGGCAGCCAACCAGCGCATTTGCACGCCCAAACCGACCACTCGACCATCTCTCAACAGATGGTCGTTTCATATTCTCACGGGGACTTAGCTCAACTTCCACCAACCACTCACTTGGAGTCTGTTGGTGTTGAAACGAGAGAGGAACCGCCCCGCCTCTCGACATCTTTCCGTGCACCAGTCGTCCTAGAACCACTCACAGAGACCTTTAGGGTCATTCATTTGGATAGGACACTTTTGGATGCATCATCTGCCCGCCCAAGTGGCGAGGCCGGAACGGGGAGAGTTGGTGCGTCAAGTGACGCCCTTCGAGGATCCACCGGAAGCCCCGACACCGTCAGCCTCATACCAGCGGTAACATCGGGCCGAGAGAGTACCTCTTTAGGACTCTTCTCGTCAACTGGAGCCCAAGTGGCACCGGGTTTAGTTCTTCTGGGACAGGGTCCGACAGACTCGAGCAAAGTCTCTAAAGATGCTCACGCAACACCGGGGCTTTTAGGCCTGACGGATTCGGGCGGAATCCTTAAAACCGCCCCTGCACCAACGGGACTTTTAGGTCCGACGGATTCGGACGACATCCTAAAAGTCGTCCAAAGCAGGTTACTAGCTGTGGAGCAAGCAAACCAGGCTCGTGATGCGCGGGTCGAGGCACTTGAGAAAGCCTTGGCCGAGACGGAGAGGAAGAGACTAGCTGATCTTGAGGCGTCGCGCAAGCTTCAAGAAGACCGGGATGCGGAGCTCTACGAGCTCAAACGGAAGATCAAGGGCAAACACTCTGAGGCTGCCCCGTCTACTGAAGCTCCCATTCCCAGGCCATCAGAAGACGTCCTCAGGCTTGCCCCTCCGACTTCGGGCGACCTTCCTCCGATCCCAGGCTACGTCACTGAGGTGGAACACTTGATGATGGTCACTTCCTACACCACTCAGAACGACCGCCTGTCCGCCCAAGTCAGAGATCAAGCGGCCCAGATCGAGCTACTACAACAAAGGATTCGAGAACTGGAGGCCGTGTGTCGGTCCCAGGCTCAGCCTTCGAAGAGGAGGCATGATGACGCTGATGACTCCGCACAAGGTCCTCATGAGGGGGAGGTACAAGCTGCAAAACGGCTTCGCACCGACCTCCAACCTGGTTCCGGCTCCGGTTCAACAGCTCCAGGTTCCTCAGCCGCCCCTTCGAGTGCTCCCACAGACTCCGATGCCGCCGAAGCTCCCTATGTCGACTCTGAGACAGAAGACATTCCGGACATGGGGAGTTGGCGATACGAGCGGATCCCGGAAGGGGAGTCAGTACAGTTTCCCCAAATGACGGACACGGCTCAGATTGATGCCGTTCTCCCAGAAGCAGCACCGACGGATCCTTCAGAGTTCCAAATTCCGGAAGCAGCCCGGAAGATCTTGAGGTCGCTTGCACAGAGCCTAAGGGTCTATCAGAAGGGAGACGACATCGTCAAGGATCCTGACTACGCCAACCTCCTCTCAGCGCTCAAGTTTCCAACTCCAGAAGCCCCACGGACCGTCCACTCTACTGATCCAGAAACCGCTGCTCCTACTGTCATCCAGCTCAACTGGAACCACTCCATCATCTTCCGCCCGTTCCTAGAAGAATCGTTCACCCGCATCTACCAGCAGGAAAAGCTGCATGCTTGGTCTCGAAAGGTCTACTTCGGGATCTCGCACATCAAGAACAAGAGAAGAAGGACAGCCTACGTTCACCAACGGATGTGCAACTGGGCCACTCATGGTCGCCAGAGGATCAGACGTCGCTTTATCAAGGTAACTGCTATGCGCCCCTACAGACATGGACATCAGTTATTCCTTGAGTATGATGTCCGCATGTACGGCACCGGTGTCCCTCGAGGTGAACTGCAGAACTGGACCTTCACGGAAGCTGATTTAGATCGGGTACATCTAGAAGACCTTCTCACGATCATCAAGTACCTCCAAGGCCCGATCCTCCGACCAGAGCACTACAGAGATGGCACAGAGATACTAAAGAAATACGCCCGTCACGCAATCTCTCTCGCGAGAGTGACGGACTACCAGCTTGCCATCGAAAGCCGCCAGCCGAAGGTCAACCTGCTTAGACCAAACCTGCTCGTTCCTGGTATCGATGCCTACATTCCGTACATGCCAACCAGGATACCTGAGCATGGGGTCCTTTATTTGACTCGGAAGAAGAATGAGCGCAGGTTCATGAGGTTTGGAGAGCTCTCCAAGTTCTGCGACGGGACCCTTCTCTATGTCTACAATGGCATGCAGAGCAGACTGCTGGCGGATCAGGTACCAAGTCGGAGAATCATAGACGGAAAAGGGAAGCTGCTGGAGGCAATGAGGTAGATCGAGAAGAAGCTTAAGGAACGGTTGATGTACAGACGGGCAGAGGCTGCAATGCAGATGAGAGAGCGGATAATCGGCGAATGGGAAGAGTACCTGCAGATGTCTAAGTGGGAGCCAGCACTGGAGCTTCCACCACCTTTCTGATATCTTCACAAAGGGGGAGATTGTTGGACCCTTGTGTTGTGAAGAATCAGAAACCACTATCTTTATTATGCTTTCTAGATTAATTCAGTTAATTTCCTTTGTAAACACTTAACAGTTTTTGTGCCCTTGTTTAGAGGTGTGTAACCTCGGGGGCCTTTATCGTACATTTATGTAACTTGATCTTACCTATATAAGGTAAGAGATGTTAGGGTTTTTCTCATGAAATCATATTACCATTTTGGGCAACTTTTCCTCCATTGTTATACTCTTTCAAGCTCTCATTGATTTCAATCAAATTCAAGGATTTCCATCCATCTCTTCATTCATTTCATTGTTTTTGGGACAACACATAGTAATTGCTTATGGAGTAAATTGTTGTATGCACTTCCATTTCGATGAACTACAATACTACCTACCTGGTAAAGTATGTTAAAGTGTTGGTTTATACTAGGTAAGCACTTACGCGTAAACGTTTGAGTAAACAAGCCCTTATAATCAATCAAGTAATTAGTTTTTTAAAATCATTAGTGTTTTTAAATTTATGTCCCTTGTACTTGTGTGTGTTATTGAATCTAAGTTAAATACATCGAGAATTACCTTATTATGAGTTGGTTTTTTTATTGGTCATCTTCTATTAAATTAAATCTATATGATGATCACATATTTTAAAACATTGCTTGAACTACCACTCCCACATATTTAGACATTATTCAAAATAGTAATTAGCCTATCAATCACGAGTGCATTTGTGTTGGTTTAGAACTTGTCTAGTTCTGTCCAGTCTAGTCCTAGGTGTACCAAACGCAAAACATACATTTGTTCTGTCCAGTCCTGTCCCATCCCGTCATGTCCTACTCTCTTGTCCTATCCAGTTCTGTCATGTCCTGTCAAATCCTGTCTGCGTACCAACCGCTACCTAAGTATGTTTTGTGATAGTTCTCATAATCTCAAGTATTGCTTTGTAATTAATATGTATCGAAGTTAGGGACTCGCTAAGTCTGTTCAGCATCCCTGATAGAAGACATCAAGAAGTCATGTATCAGTCCCTGAAGACAAAGAAGTCAAGCATACAGAACCATCAACGATGTCGAAAAAGTAGCTAATGATAGAGTCAAAGCCGTTCGTGATTTGAAGACGGATTCAGTGATAGTTGTTCGACTACTCATGCCTGATGATCTAAAGTATGTAAGCCTCATCGATTACTGACCTCTCAAATGGATTATCAACCTCTACCCGCTGATTAGAGACTTGCATCTGAAGGTTTCCATATTTGTCTTATTATCTTTAATGCACAAAACAGACAACCATGTTTTTCTAACAAACTACAAAAGGGACAATTCTATACAATGTTTCATCCGTACTTATCAGCCTCCGAAAGCAACTGTTTTCTATAGACACCATATTGCCTCATATGCATGGATGTTTGTTTATAGTAAATAGTACAATAGGACCACTAGATACACAACACGTGTAAAAGTGAGTCTGCTATGCATTTAATGCATGCAGTATAAATAGAAAACTTGAATGTGTTCTTCAAATACATCAGTTCAATCTCTATTCTTACTGAGATAATGCGAGAAGTTTCATTTTCAATACTTTTAGAAAGTCGAAGATAATTTGGTTTGGTTTGCTAACCTATGAATCATATGTCTCAAATGCAACCTTAAACAAAAATACAATTATTGTTAATCCAAAATCAAAATTAATTAATAGGATTTGTATTGCAAAAGCCGCTTAATTAATAAATATATGGGACCCTGAAATAAATTGCAAATGGCACCACAATTTCATGAATGCTTTGTTAGTCAACAACTACCGCCACAACTTCGTCAAAATGTGCGCATGGTTATCTAATTGTGTATCCAATGCTGCACTTGTTTATATATACAATGACGAACACTCTTAGACCATTTACGGTGGTATTGCCGCTTGACAGTGGTACCAGCTGCCGTATCTTACCAACACCTTATCAATCCTTACCAATTCAACCACAATGGTTTTGACTCTTGCCAAAAAAATTATTTTTTTTAAAAATACTAAAATACATAATTAAAACAATTATATTTAAGATAAACTAATAATAGTATTAAATCTTCTATATATAATAAAAGAGTAACTGGTTTGACACGTGTCGCGCTCTGAGTAACTCATTGACACGTGTCGCGCTCTGGTGAGCCATTGCCACATCATATGCATATGTGCCATGTGTCATATGTTGACACATGGCACTGATTCAAAATTTAAAATTATTAAAAAATTAATCCAAAATTATCTATTAAATATAACAAACTTTATCTCTATCTATTGATATGAAGTCATCTATATCTCTATATTAATCCAAAATTATCTATTAAATATAACAAACTTTATCTCTATCTATTGGTATGAAGTCATCTATATCTCTATCTCTCTCTCCCTAAATTGATATTTAAATACTAAGCAGATTCAACAAAAGAGTAACTGGTTTGACACGTGTCGCGCTCTGAGTAACTCATTGACACGTGTCGCGCTCTGGTGAGCCATTGCCACATCATATGCATATGTGTCATGTATCATATGTTGACACATCACACTGATTCAAAATTTAAAATTATTAAAAATTAATCCAAAATTATCTATTAAATATAACAAATTTTATCTCTATCTATTGATCATATGAAGTCATCTATATCTCTATATTAATCCAAAATTATCTATTAAATATAACAAACTTTATCTCTATCTATTGGTATAAAGTCATTTATATCTCTATCTTTCTCCCTAAATTGATATTTAAATACTAAGCAGATTCAACAAAAGCCGTATAAACCTTACCTTTTCCATTTTAGTTTTTCAAGTTCCTCCATTACTCTTTTTGCAAACGTCTTAGGTAAGTTCGTCAACCATTTTTTCGAAGAACATTCATGCATAATTTTTTTATTATTATTCGTTTTTGCAATTATTTGAAGAATGGTAAGAAAATTTGTGTCATTGTTTTCTTATGATGAACTAAATCATATGGTTTGATTTCCTCCTGATTTACTTTTTTTAGTTTTTGATCTACATCAGTAGAAGCATAACTAAATTTTCTTCTCCACGTTATATAATAATTTATATTATTTCATTTTAAATATAATGAAGATAATCATTGAGTTTTAATACAATAGTTAATTAATATTTTTATAACAAATTATTGTTAAACGTATCTATTATTATATTTCAATCCAAGTACACTTTTGTATGTATATCTTTCTCTTTATATGTGAAAGTATATTAACGTCATTTTAAAGTCAAAGATACTTTATAGTTTGATCTATATAATGTCTTTGTTATATTTTCGTTGTTGATAATTTGATATCAATTGAATTAAATTAAAAATAAGTAAAGTTTGTACTTTTTTTAATATAATTAATGTATTTGATATAAAATAATATGGATGTTAAAAGATCAATAGCACAACAATTCATATTTGTAGTATAAGATTTTTGGCATGACTTAATTTCTTGAAATTATCCCGTGTATTACACGGGATCAAAACTAGTAATATTAATAATTAAAAATTACATTAAAATTTAAAAAAATACATTAAAATTAAATTTTGGCGTTCACAATAGAGTTTCACACGTGTTGAGATAAATCGGCACGAAGGTTGGTGTGCGTCTTTCGGTTTTCTACTAGGTTGACATTTATTGCTCGGTCTTCTTCGGAGATAGTTATTTCAATATCTTCCGCTAAAACCTCTGTTTCATCAAAAGTATAATGTGAAAAACCTTTGTCTTCAAGAATCATGTTGTGTAAAATTACACAAGTGTACATAATATCCCGCAATTTCTTATGTGTCCATATCTGCACCGGTCTATTAACAAGGTGCCATTTTTCTTGAAGCGTGGTGAATGTCAGTTCAATATCTTTCCTAGCCGATTCTTGACTTTTCTTGAACTCGACCCGTTTCTCGTCTGTTGGATACTTAAATCTTTGACGAAAGTCGCCCACTTCGGATAAATCCCGTCGGCGAGATAGTATTCGTGTTTGTAGTGTGTGCCATTCACAACAAACGAACTACCGGGTGCTTTATCTTTGAATAGATCGTTAAAGATCGGTGGCTGATTTACAACGACTATGTCGTTCGTGCACCCGAAACCCCGAAGAATGCGTGCCAGATCCATTGATCATGTGATGCGACCGCCTCTAGAATTACTAACGGTCCAGCATGATCACCTCTATGGTGTTAACCCCTCCAGAGGGGACAATTCTTCCAATACCAGTGCATACAGTCTACGCTACCAAGCATGCCGGGTAAGCTGTATCTTTCTTCATGCAACGCATAAGAGGTTGAGGTTGAGATTGAGATAAATATTGATATTGAGATATATATATATATATATAGATGATATTTAAAAGGAAAAAAAAGAAAACTAGCCGTTTGGGGTGGGGGTGGGGGTGGGTCGTCTACTCAACCGGCACGGCTGTGCCGTTTTTATCCCATTCCGATTACCCTCTGCAGTGTTGCCGAGGGTACCGGTCGATACCGGCCTCCTTGACGCCTCCCTTCACAGCCGGCCACGGTTGGTCTTAGACGTCATCATTTATATATATTTATTGATGACTACCGGCCATAGCAATAAACGGTATTTGTTGTTTTGTCACATTTTCAACATCTTCTTAATTTTTTGAAGTTTCATCTAAACTAAACTTAATTTGTTTACACCACGATTTGGTAAATAAATTATATACGTTCGTCGTCTAAGATTAAGCCTAACTATAGAATGTTAGCATCTAGGGTCGAACCTCGATGTGATCCTCCTCTGAGGCCTTTTGTCAATACGCTACTACCCTTATGGTTCTCAACATTTTTTTAAATGAATGGAAAAAAATACAGATTTTTAAAATAATATAATATACAAGGGTTAAATCCTGTGAAAACCATTTTATTAGTAAAAACCCGTGAGAACCGATTAAAAAATAACTTTTTAAGTTTTTTTTCCATCAAATATTACAATTGATATATTGTTTCACATATATTTTTTTCATAAGGTGAATATCATCCATGAATTGGTTTTATAATATGAATAAAAATGTTGTATATTTTTTATTCATAATATAAATAAAAATTTTATTTTTGGCATGGATAATACTTACATTATGAAGAAATTATATATGTGAAACAATAGTTAATATCATAGTATTTGATTAAAAAAATCGTAAAAAATTTATTTTTTAGTCAGTTTTCACGAGTTTTCACTAATAAAATCGTTTTCATTTGATTACCCTCCTAGAGGAAAGTTCAAATGTGAACCACTTTTTGGTTGTGAACGTGAGGACAGCCGAGAGCGTGACACGTGGCAGAGACTAGTCAATATAGGCGGCTTTAAGTATGCGTTCCCACCCCCCCCCCTTTTAATTCAATGCTCTCCCATGAATCGCGTCTAGTCATCCGCCGTGGACCTGATGTTGCGCCTAGTCATCCGCCACGTGTCGCGCTCTCGGCTGTACTCACGTTCACAACCAAAAAATGGTTCACATGTGAAATGTGAACCCATCCGTATTCTCCTCTATATATATATATATATATATTACATCAACAACATCCCAAAACTATCTCCAAAATACAGAACATATGAATTGAAAGACAAGAGTTTTCTCTCCAATTATGGAATAACCCAAAAAATGATTAGCAGCAATGCGACGCAGCAATACAAAAACTTTGAAATCATATATTTAAAAAGATGAATAACATTTTCATAGATAAAATGAAGCATGTTAATATTATAATCAATGTCATTCACTTATGGAGATCAAAATGGGGAATCTGCTGCAGATTCAAATGGGGGCTCAAAATCAAGACCGAAAACCAACGTATGTGCAGGTTTTCAATTTTAGTTTCGAAATGAAAAAATTGGTACTAGAATCACTTAGAATCGAGATATAAAAGTGAGTTAATTAGAAACAATCTAAATTTCATAATCTAACATTATTCTTATAGTTATTTAAACATGGTTTTTCCAATAATTTCAAAAAAATAAACTAGCATATGATTGACAAACATAATCTAACACCGACTAAACTAGCATATGATTGATAAACATAATCTAAACCTCATCGGTATGTAAAAAACTTACTTGAGTTTCATCCATGGATGTATAGTATCAGAATTTTTTAATCGAGTTATTTCTTATACTGATTAATTACTAGGGGGGCTTGATTAAAATAAAAAAATGGAAATAAAAATTTTCATTAACAATTGCAAATATTAGGGAAAGCAGAGTACAACACTTTATAGGTGTCACCTTGAAAGCTTATAAATAGATGCATCATCTGAAGCTACAATTGTGAAAGCAGAGTACAACACTCTCCGACGAGGTTAATCACCAGAAACAAACAATCGCCGGAAGGAAAAAATGGTGATCAGCACCACAGTCGCCGACTGCGATCAAGACCTGCTGTACCCTACTTTCGCTTCCAGATACGTCACCATATCTCTTCCCAGGTGTGTGTATATATATAAGATATATATACCTGGGAAACCAAGTTGTTTTCGTGAGACTAGTGAGACCATAAAATAACAATTGAAACTTCACACCAAAACACTATCAAGGTAACCTTTACAATGTTTAATTTGTGTTGTGATGGTTCAGCTTTTTTATACCTTCACAGTACTACTATGCTATGAAGTTTCAAATATTATTTTGTGAGGTCTCACGAAAATATATATATATATATATATAGGACTATGTTCACCAAAATGTATCCAACTTTACCCTTATTCCTATTGTGTGTACTCAACTTCAAAATAGGCTATTGCATGTATTATACTTTCAAAATTGTGTTATTATATGTATTATACATTTAAAAAACATGTTATTGCATGTACTATTTCAACAGTAAATAAGTATAATATTACATACAGTAACACATTTTGAAAGTATAGTACATACAATAGCACATTTTGAAGTTTGATACACACAATAGGAATAAGGATAAAGTTGGATACATTTTCGTAAAAATAGTCCATATATATACATATATATATACTAGTTAATGACCCGTATAATATACGGACATTTTAAACATGTTATTTTAATTTTTAATATAAATAGACCTTTGTATGACAATTGTCATTACCAGTTAATTAGTTATGTAAATATGTTCCACTACAATTGCTTATTACAATAGGTATTTTAGTTATCTAATTTTAATAATGTAGTTAAATTAAAAAAATATTCAATATTAGACTCATTTTGAAGGTATTGTTGAGACGATTATAATGGTATAATTTACTAAAAAGTAATTTATTCAAATAATTATAAGGATACGAAATGTAAATTATAAAGATAATTATGATATTAAAAAAATTAAAAATAATTGATGACATCATCATTTAATGATTATTCTTTAATTGACCAATGAAATGGCTCAATTTCAAAATCATGACATCAGCAAAAACCCTCTTTTAATATATATATATATAGATTTACTAAAAAGAAAAACACAAATTTTAATACATTTTAATTAATATATATTATTATCTTAATATGATAAGAATGTAAAGTGAAAAATGAGAAAACTAAGGGATAAAAAGTAATTTATTCAAATAATTTTAAGGATACAAAATGTAAATTATAAAGATAATTATGGTATTAAAAATATAAGAATAATTGATGACATCATCATTTAATAATTCTTTTTTAATTACAAAAACCCTATTTTAATATATATATAGAATAGATGTTTATCAAGTTGAATTTGAAAAACTTATAACATATAGTTGTCAGAGATGCTCGATTTTGAGTAAATAATAAATATAAATTTACTGCAGGTTTAAGATGCCCGATCAAGCGATACCGAAGGATGCGGCCTATCAAATAATAAACGACGAATTACTGCTCGATGGAAATCCGAGGTTAGATTTGGCATCGTTTGTGTCGACGTGGATGGAACCGGAGTGCAATAAGCTTATCATGTCGTCGCTTAACAAGAACTACGTTAACATGGCTGAGTATCCCGTCACAACCGAACTTCAGGTCTTATTTATTCTTTTCCAAATACATTGCCTTGAAATCAATTGTGCTATATATATGCCAAGTTGACTTTCTTCTTTCTATCTTTAAAATTTGTAAATTTTCATTTCTTATTTTACGGTAAAAAGAAGATAAAATTCGTCTGGTTTTCGTCCAAAACAAGACCGACCAGATCACCAAAATGAATATTATTATATATCTCACTCGAAACTAGAGTGTGATAATGATCGATATGTTCATCAATTGATATATGGTTAATTTGTTATGTTGTTTAATGTTGTAGAATCGGTGTGTAAACATGATCGCTCGATTGTTCCATGCTCCAATTGGAGAAGATGCTGCTGCTGTCGGTGGGGCAACAGTTGGATCGTCGGAAGCGATAATGCTCGCAGGTCTCGCTTTCAAACGGAAATGGCAGGACAAGAGAAAAGCGCAAGGAAAAACTTGTGACAAGCCCAATATCGTCACTGGAGCGAATGTTCATGTTTGTGTTACGTTTTATATTGTAGAGAGAGATTCAAGGGAAACTCTCAAATAAACGAAAAACCGAAGAACACCCTCATATATATCCCTCCATCTGGAGCGTATGCACTTGTCCATACGGGTAATTTTGTAATATGCATACGTGCATAATTCACTTGTGCAGCAAACCCCAAAAAAGAAATCTCAAATTACCCGTATGCGTCCAGATGGAGGGCTAAGAGGGTGTTCCTTGGTTTTCCTTTTTTTTGAGGTTTTCTATTGAACCTCCCTCTACAATATATATTACACATAATTTTACTTAAATAATATATATATATATATATAGCTATACTTGACGGTTTGGGTTAGGTTGGGTTTTTCTAACCCGATTTCAACCCTTCTAATTAGTGGTTTGACGGGTTGGATTGGTTGTGTTTCATGGGTTATATGTTTTTTTTACACCACTACTACTACCGGTAACTTGGGTACCAATCCAACCATCGATAAATTTATGGTTTGGTTTCATAGGTATGTTGGAAGAAGTTTGCGGTGTATTTCGAGATCGAATTGAGAGAGGTGAATTTGAAAGAAGACTACTATGTGATGGATCCCGTGAAAGCAGTTGAATTGGTGGATGAAAACACGATATGTGTGGCTGCGATTCTTGGTTCTACGTTGACTGGGGAGTTTGAAGACGTTAAGCTTCTTAACGAGCTTTTAACGAAGAAGAATGAGAAAAAGGGATTGGACGTCCCAATTCACGTCGATGCTGCGAGCGGAGGGTTCATTGCGACTTTTTTGTATCCAGATCTTGAATGGGATTTTCGGTTGCCACTCGTGAAGAGCATTAACGTTAGTGGTCACAAGTACGGGCTCGTGTACCCCGGCGTTGGTTGGGTCGTTTGGAGGACGGAAGACGATTTGCCCAAGGAGCTCGTGTTTCATATAAATTATTTGGGGGGTGATCAACCTACCTTCACTCTCAACTTCTCTAAAGGTAAAATGTATCTTTATATATATATATGGATAAAAATATCATGTCCCAAAGGTAACATGTATCTACCTATATATATAGAGAGAGGGAGGTTCATACATGAACAACCCAATTTGCAAGAACAAAGGAACCAAGGAAATCACATGTGATTTTGTGCTGCGATGGAAAAAGCGTGTGTAGGATACGTTTCGACAAAGCGAGTGGGTGAGCCGCGAGTGGGCGCACAAAATCATGTGTGATTTTGTTGGTTCCTTCATTCTTGCAATTTGGTTTTGTTCTTCTTTGAACCTAATTCTATATATATATATATATATATATATATATATATATAGAGGGAAGTTATTTTGCAAACCATAAAAAACGTGCAAACCGTGCAAACTCATGGTTGCACACGTAAAATCAGTGAAATTGATTCATGGAGTTGTTTAATATGATGAAAATGTTTCGTAAACATCAAATTTTGAGGAAATTGTTTCATATGTTGGTGTTTTTTATTCATATGAAACTTTTTTATCGTTTCTATGAAACTTTTTCATTTCTACGTAAATAAACACCTTCATATGAAACAATTTCATCACAAAATTTAGTATATGAAACATTTTCATCATATTAAACGACTCTATAAAAGATTTTTCATTGATTTACGTGTGCAACCATGAGTTTGCACGGTTTGCACGTTTTTTATGGTTTGCAAAATAACTTCCCACTATATATATATATATATATATATATATATGTATATAAAGGGAAGTTCATTTGCAAACCAAAAAAAAACGTGCAAACCGTGCAAATTCATGGTTGTACACATAAATCAACGAAAAATCTTTTGTAGAGTTATTTAATATGATTAAAATGTTTCATATAGTAAATTTTTTGATGAAATTGTTTCATGAAGGTGTTTATTTACGTAGAAATGAAAAGGTTTTATAGAAACGAGAAAAAAGTTTCATATGAATAAAAAACAACAAAGTATGAAACAATTTCAACAAAATTTTATGTTTATGAAACATTTTCATCATATTAAACAACTCCATGAATCAATTTCACTGATTTAATCTATGCAACCATGAGTTTGCACGGTTTGCACGTTTTTTTTTTTTTTTGGTTTGCAAATTAACTTCCCTCTCTCTCTCTCTCTCTCTCTCTCTATATATATATATATATATATATATGGATAAAAATATCATGTCCGTAATTCTCATGTTGCGTTCATGTCTACCAATCATATGAATAGACATCATCAAAAAGTATTTGGACTTTTAAGAAGCTTCCTATAACACATGTATTTGAAATAGCTAATATTATAATTTTATTCTAAATTGTCCCAAAATAAGTTATTAAAATGCCTAACGCGTCATATAAGCTTATTGTAACAGTTTTAGATACGATACTTTATTGTCTAGCCAAGTAAGTTTAAGTCATATAAACAATCTATTATGACGCTTATACATTTTTCATTTCCAATAAACCCATTTTGTTGTAGTGTATGTTACGTATCTGTTTCTATATTTTTGTGTGTCCCCTTTATATGATCTATAAAACAAAGATAAAACCGAAAAATGTAGAACATATGATACCATTATACATAGAAGGTTGCTCTTTTCGATGTGGTTTGGATCTAGAAGCTAACGTACTATCGTTTGTCTTGTAAAAACATGAATAGGTTCGAGCCAGATAATTGCACAATACTACAATTTCATACGGCTAGGCTTCGAGGTAATTGCTCCGGGTATAAATATATTCAATCATGTATAAAGCGGACTTGCTACTAATTGGTAAAACGAGCCTTGGAGCGACAGGAAAGATTGCTCTTTTAAAAGGGGATGAGTCATAAATCGAAATTCTTTACAAAATTAGCATATAGTACATGTTTTCCTCCACAAATAACGCGCTTCGATCTTCTCATTTTATGCACTGATGTTTACTAGGGATACAAAAGTGTAATGAAGAACTGTAACGAAAATGTAACCGTGCTTAAAGAAGGGTTAGAAAAGACGGAGAAATTTAATATAATCTCTAAAGACATTGGCGTTCCTTTACTCACGTTTTCGCTTAAAGACAGCTCAAGATACACCGTGTTCAATATATCTGAGTCTCTAAGACGGTTTGGATGGATGATTCCAGCATACACCTTGCCCCCGGATGCCCAACATATTTCGGTTCTCAGAGTCGTAATTCGTGAAGATTTCAGCCATGGTCTAGCCGATAGACTGGTCACTGATATCATCAAAGTGGTTCATGAATTGGATAAAGCACATCCGGTTGCAAGCATAAGTCGTGCACACGATGGCATGTCTAGGCAGGATATCACAAGAGAGACGCGTGGAATAACGAGTGGTATCTGCTAGTTTGGAGTTTGGTTGGTTATTCGGTTCATCGTGTATGGACCTCCTGTGACCACCTGCAAATATGCAGCTGATCTAGTATGAACTTGAAGACTTTGTTTCTTTTCAGTGTTCACTTCCTTAAAATAATACTTGCATTTAGATGATTCTATCTGTAAGTAAGTTTATGATGCAATAAGATTTATGTTTATGTTGTAATAAGATTTATGTTTATGTTGCAATAAATGTGACATGTGTGACATCTATCATAAACCATAAATTTAATTAAATAATGCTTATATAATCCTATGATTTGGTAATTTTGCATGTATTTGGACGACAAGTTTAATTCATCAGATATTATCATCTCTATCCCTTCCATTTTTTATACATCTCTCTCTCTCCCTCCATAAATTAAAGAGTAAACTTCACTTTTGATCGTTAACATTTTTCGATAGACTTTGAAACTCAGATTTGATCCCTTACATTTATCATTTCATAACAATTTTGGTCCCCTAGCTCTTCAAACTAAATTTAATTAAATAAGGGGTATTTTAGTCATTTTAAACATTGTTCTATTAAATCCATTAACACCCGTGCAAACAAGGAGTGTTTTAATTGGTCATCAAAAAAAGTATTTAAAATAACAATTAGGAGTGAATATATTGATAAGTGAATTCTTCTGAGATATGAATGTGTGTGTTTTATGGTGATTATTTTGTTGTACGGTGAAAATGATTTTAAAGTGAATAATGTTGCTTGTGTGGAGCATTTGTGAAATATATATAAGATGAATTGAAAGTTGAACATGATAAAAATGACATTTATGTGTAATTAACGACGATGCTATAAAAGTCGAAGTTTACAAAAGAAAATAAGTTGTACAATCAACTAAACAAAGCAATTTTTAATTTTGACATTTTCTTCGATAGATGACTTAATCATAGTCTACTTTGTCTAAAATAAAATAAAAAGAGCAATCAGCAGTGGATCTAGAAAAATTTTCTAATGGAGGCATCTTTAATGTAGATTAAAGGTTCGTAAAGTCGTTCAATATGTTTTAACCTAATCACACCGTTTCAAGGGATTTTAAAAGTTTTTTTTGGTTTATTTCAAAGAATTTCTAATTTTTTTTGTCAATTTTGAAAACATTTTCAGGTGTTTTTAGTTAATTTCAAGAATCTTTTTTGTTTTTTAATTAATTTTAAGGTAATTTTTTAATTGACGAGGTCCCAAACTAAAAGTTATCGGGGGAAAATGACCGGAACTTCAAAAAAAATTATATAAAGAAAATTCCACTTTTTATTATGGCCTTCCCCCCTCTAATAACACTATGCATCCGCCCCCGAGAGCAACATAAAGTTATATATATAGATTCCACACCACATAAGCTATTGTGCTGATAAGCAACTTTACCAAAAGTTATAAGTTGTTCTAGATAAGAATTTCAAACTCCCCCTAAGAGTCATAAAAAAATTGAGAATGTTACACAGTAAGTGATGAAAACGACTCCTATCAGATAAATGGTTACCATGTTGATATGTCTCTTACCAACAACCCAATTTTGATGGCTGGAAATGTTATACGGTAAGGTAAGTAATGGTAATGTTTTGCCGGTAAGTGCTTACCTGAAAAAATAGTTTTATTTTATACCATTCGGTTGTTTTTGTTAAATACGTTCTACTCACACTAATCTGTATACTCATTTATACTTTATTTTTTATTATATAATTATAATATTTAGAGTAAATTACGGATTTGGTCCCTGTGGTTTGGTACTTTTTATGGAATTGGTCCCCATACTTCATTAATTATGGAATTGGTCCCCGTGGTTTGGAGTTTGCTTTGGATTTGGTCCCCAATACTGACGTCCGTTAGCAAGAGCCGTTAAGCCATCCCCATGTGCGATGCACATGAGGGCAAATAGGTAATTTCATTCTCTCTTATATACGTATAGAATCTCTCTTTCTCCTTATTTCACCCCTACCGGCAAAACTCTGGCAAAACTCCGGCAAACGTCCAACAACTATTCCGGCCAACTGCATTTCCGACGAGGCAGGAAAACCCCATTTTTCTCCATCTCCATTAAACTATTTCTTCTTCCTACACCACACTCATACCAGAGATGACACACACACACACACACATCAACACATAGTAACACACACACACACACACATCAACACATAGTAACACACACACGCACACACACACCACCGTGAATCCAACGTGAACCCACCACAGATTCACGCACCACCTATTAACACACACACACACACACACACATTCTCGCCGGAAAAAATGGTTCGCCGGAAAATATTCTTGCCACCACCATGGTTTACCACCCACCTAAAGCCATCATCCTCGTCGGTGTCCCTACGTTTCTCCGGCAGAAACGCCGACGGCACCAACACCACCACCAGACCACCGCACCACCACCCACCTACGTTTTTATGCCGGAAAATATCATGCCGGCGATTGATTCACGGTGAAGATGGAAGATTGCAGCGACGGAGAAGGGGTGGCGATGGCGGTGTGTGTGTGCGCCGGAGAACGGTGTGTTTGTCTTTATGCCGGAGAAGGGGTGGCGATGGCGGTAGCGGTTGCCGGCTGGGAAAGATGAACGGTTGTACACAGTACATGTATTATGTGTATATATGTATTATATATGTTTTAAATACAAAATATACTATATAATATTTATCTTTAGCCCTCCAAAATCTAATATATGTACAATTTTGGTCCTTGATTTAAGAAAAAACAATTAAACAAAAATGTTAAAGTAAAGAAAAATGCAAAATTACTTTTTTACCCTTAATGCTAACAGAGAGGTTAAATGGATGTCAGGAATAGGGACCAAATCCAAAGCAAACTCCAAACCACGAGGACCAATTCCATAATTAATGAAGTATGGGGACCAATTCCATAAAAAGTACCAAACCACAGGGACCAAATCCGTAATTTACTCTAATATTTAATATTTAAATTAAAAAAGGATACATATATATATATAATGTTGTGTATATATATAGTATAGAAATATAATAAAAAATAATAAAAAGGAAAAAGATAATTTAAATTAAGAAAACACATATATATATATATATATGCTATATATATATTATTTTAAAAAATGTGTATAACATATAATATGAAAATATAATAAAGAAATAATTAAAAAGAAAAAAGAAAAAATCAATATATAAGTTTTAAATGTTTTGAAGTTTAAGGATTAATATTTATGATTTTACAAACCACAAGGATTAAATATGTAACTTTTCAAACAAAGAAATTTTTTGACATTTTAATAACTTTTGTTAGTATAGTTAGAGGCAAAGACGAAAATAGAAATAAATTGAAACCACAAGGATAAAAAAAGCAATTTTTAAACCACAGGGACGAAAATAGTTATAATTATCAAACCACATGGACAAAAATCGTAGTTTACTCTTTATAAAATTGTACTATATTTTTACCAAAACTCTTTTAAATTGTTTATGTATTAAAAAGTAAAATTTATTTTATAAATTAAATTTGGATTACAATTGTACTTTTGTACCACTACTCTGCAAATTTTACTCCCCCCTTCCTTTTGAGATCTCCGACGTCAGTTACCAACTCCCCTTTTCATCTTTTTTCATTCAAACTAGTTGTATTATGCAAGTAAAAGAAAATGAACAGCCCTCTGGTGGAGCTGTCTTAAGGGCCGGGACGAACAACAGATGAACAACTCTGGACGGCAACGAACAGATCTGGCCGGAGAGGAGCAGATCTGGCCGGAGACGAACAACAATGGCCGATGAGCAGAAGAATGCAACTATGGTTTGATGTTTGTTTTCTTTATCAGATGGGGATGCTTTTTTTAAACACTTGTTTTTTAACAAGGGTATATTAGTCAAAAAAGTGTCTGAATGGGGACAAGTGCCCTCCACCAGTTGTGCGAATCAGCCATTGTATGAGCCATTAAGTCATTAGTAAACAGCCATGTATGTTTGAGCGAATAAGCCGATTTGCCCATTAAGCCCATTAAGTCGTTAGTAAACACACCCTAATTCGTTCCTAACATTTTATATTTCTTGAGCAAGATGTAAAAATGGGTCATCGCTAAGTGCGAAAAAAACCTTGAATATATTGTCTTTATCATAAAAAAAAATAACATATTCTTGAAATTGAGATATACTAGTATTTCATATAAAACCTGTTCTAGTATTCTTGGACAAAAAAATCATTAATAAATATTTCTAAGTTAATATTATCTATTATATCACTACACATAATATTGCCAATTAGTTTCACTATCAAAAACATCATATAATATACCATTTAATATATAGATTGAATTTATTTGAAGTCACAATGTTCACAATTCAGAGTAACATTCACTATAATATATACTTTTAGAGATGAAGTTTTTGGTTTGCTCGTATAAGATTGACTCCTATAAAGGATTAAGTATTTTATTAAGAATCTTAGATGTTTTAGGCGTCTATGAACCAATTTAGTACTATATATATAAGAGAGAGAAAAAGAAAAAAAATATTAGGTAGTTTTAGATTGTAATACTAAATAAATAAACTCAAAAAAAAACAATGATCAATACTATAAGGTGTTTAACCAATTAATTGTTTATATATTGTTTTTGCTAATAATTAATTAATAATTAATACATTGACCTTCATAATATACAAAACTTTAGGATCCTATTAGATTCTAAAAGTCTTTGTGTTTCTTTTGTTTATAATTTTTTTTATTACTACTACTTACTAAATACTAAAATTTAAAACTTTGACCCCTATTTCTTAAAGGCCCTAGGCATATCCTTTCGGTTAGATGACCAATTAATAATCAATCCGTTTTGATAATCATCTTTATTGTAATTTTTGATATCCTAAAAGAGCAATTAAATTTTAAGTGATAAATCTTTTATAGTGATATAGCGCAACAAATTTTATTTGCAAAAAGTAGGTCCATGGCTAGATGATGTACGGGATCGAGAAATAAATGTCTATTCTAAACATGTAAATGCGACATCAATTTCATGAATGGTTTGTTAGTTAAATGCCACCTCAATTTCGTCAACGATGGTTATCTATCGAAAGCTACACGTGTTCATACAAATGACCAAAGTTTTTACACCTCATCTTTTTATCATATATATATTGATGACAAATAAGGACGAGATTGGTCTAGACCTAGTACCGAAACGTCTAGTATCCATTTTTTTTACGGGAACTGGATTATGTTTTACAAATTAGCTGATAACTGATAAGTTAACTTATAAATAAATTATATTTGGTAAAAGTTAATTTATGAATATGTAAATGATCAAAAAGGGTATAGTAGGATATAATACTATATATTAAAAAAGGTATAACTAGAAAAAACTCCTAAAAAGCTACTCCAACTAGCGTTTCAATAAAACTAGCTTACAACATTTGCAAAAGCTTTCCAAAAATTTCTTCAAATGGAGAATCGAAAGTCAAAATCTACAAAAAATATTGCATCCATCTCCTACAGCTTCCCCATTTTGAAGATTTCTACGTCAATTATAATATTAAAATACTCCACTCTTTTATTAAAGTATTATTTTTCTCACTAACTTTTTATTTTCTACCGAAACCTCTAGTATCCATTTTTTATAGGACTTGGGTTGTGTTTGATAAACTAGATGATAACGGATAAACTAGCTTATAAATAAAGTATATTTAACAAAAGTTAATTTATGAGCATGTAAAATAATTAAAAAGGGTATAGTGATGTATAATAATTAATATTAATAAAGGCATAATTGAAAAAAGCTACTTCTACTAGCGTTTCAATAAGCTAGTTTACAGTACATGTTCTAAAGTTCTCAATATATGAAATCACTTTTGAGAACTTTAGAACCATTAGGAGGCATATTTTTTGGTCAAATAAGATTCACCTCTTGATGATTTAAATGTTGTCTCTCAAGTCCTAATGAAATTACTAAGAGGTAAACAAACATCCCCTTACTTAAGTTTATTAATGAAGTTATAAAAGCGCCAAATATTTGATTAAGTAATAGGGGCCGACTTATTCTTGATAAAGTAAATTGGAGAAAGAATGTAGCATTAGTATACGAGAAAATAGAGAGAGAATTTCAATAGTCACATATCCCCTAACTTTCGGTTTCAGTTTGGTATTTTTAGGAAAAAATCAGGAACAAAGAAATGTATCCCAAAATTGTAGTAAAACTGGAACCGATAACCAAAACTAAATAACTCATTACATACATACGATATCAGTTCGATTTGATAATCTGGTCTCTTTTTCCTAATATAACTGGACCATCCTGGACTTAAATAAAAGACCTCGCCCTGAAATTCTTAACCCCACAATTCTAATAAGATGATAATGGGATATCATTATCTTATAAATAATTAAATATTTGGATAAATTTGAAAGAATGTATAATTGACATATTTGCACTAGAAAATGCTTGTTGTCTTATGTTACAAGATGGAATATGAGTAGAATAAAAACACATTTCGGTCTTATCAAAATAAGTGGAAAACCGGATAACTACACCCATTTTGTAAAGATATTACTGAAAACAATATTATTTCTTTGGCTTTCAAAATTTATTCCGTCTATGAATATTTTTAATTTTCAACAAATGTTATTCAATAAATTTAGGAACTCGGATTTATGAATTTCAAACTGATTTGATCAACCTATTCAACGGTCGTTAAACTTTCTCCCATAATGGAATATTTTTCTTAGTTTTAAAATAAAATTAAGAGTTAATCTGAATAAAATGCCTCTTATTTAAAAAAGTTGTTTATGATCCTTTACTTTATTGATTAAGCATGAAAATAATCGAGAACCTTATGCGATAAGAGGCAAGAAATGGTGCCAAGGACTGAAAATCTTATCACGGTAAGTGTGAAAATGACTATTACTCGGTAAGTGTTTGCCGAGTTTAAAATACTTAACAACGATCCATTTTCAAAGCCAAGAATGTTGTTACACAGAAAATAGTTGGATATGAATTTCTTTTGCCGGTATGTGTTTACTTAGTAAGAATTTGGAAACGACCCCTCAGGCCACCCGTACCGGGTAACGGGTTCCGAGCGGCTCGGTTCATCGGGTGAGGTGGGTTGGTGGTACGCCGGCGAGCGGGTTCATTTGACGGGTTGGGTTCCGGGTTTCCTACCCCGTGCGAAGCTGCGTTGATCTCTCTCCTTCTCTCTCTTATATTTTAATTAAAAAAGTGGGCAAAGATTGGGTTAGTTTAGAGTTGTGGTACTCCATTGTAGGGTAAGAATGGTAAAGTGAGGTAACGATTGGCTTCAACATCACATATTAAAATTCAAAAGTAAAATTAGACTTTAACATATCTTAAAAAACAATAGTCACCTTAATAAGAAAAAGTTAACGACTACTATTAGACATAGAAACCAGGACCACTGAGAATGGACATAAGGGTGTGTTTGGTATAGTGGGCAAGGTGGGACAAGACAGGATAGAACATACGTGTCCCATATTTGGTGTAACAATAAGTGGAACCAGATAGCACAAGGGTGGAACACACGTGTTCTTCTCTGCCCCTGAAACTAGATGGAACAAGGGATCGACTAAATCCAAGTTTTAAAAATTAAGATTGAAATCTGTCAATAATTGCAAATATCAGGGACCAAAACTAAACTTTGAAAATTTTGGGAATCAATGCACTTGTAGGTGTCATCTTGAAAGCTGATAAATAAATGCATCATCTGAAGAAGTCTACAAAGCAGTACAACATTTTCCGACGAGGTGACCGGAAACAATCAATCGCCGGCCGGAAAAATGGTGATCAGCAGTACGGTTGCCGATTACGATCAAAACCTGCACTCTACTTTCGCTTCTAGATACGTCCGTACATCTCTTCCTAGGTATATATCTTCATCTGTTTATTAAATTTTATAAAAACTAATGTTTCAGATTGCTTATTTATAACAACTTATGTTTTTCTTATTATCAGACTTATATGGTGTCAAATCATGGTTATGTGTTTGCATTAGAATTTCTTATGAATATACGGGTGTGTTTGGTATAAGTAGAATAACTTAATAAGCACATGGAATAAGCAATCCCAAACCTGAAATTATATTTTTGCAAGAGAATACATGATATTTATCTTTTCAACGATGATTGTGGGATCGGTGCAATAGAAACACCTTAAAAGGTACCATCAACCCTTTTAACTTTATAAACTTTTTAGAAATCTGATATCGGTTTTCTTTTCGAACCGGTAGCTAAATTTGAGAAATTTGAAAGCATATGAATATCAAAATCAGGTCAATATGTGCATTGTAAATATAAAAAGCAAGATGTAAACTTGTAATATTGATGCATGTGAGAAGAAAATCATTGATAGGGGTGCATTTAACAATTCATAGGCAAACGGGCTTATAGCCCAAACGTCTTTGGCGTGTTTATAAGGTGTCTCTCTCCCTTGTGGTTGTGGGTTAGAATCCCGTCGTATGTAGATTTAGAAGTAGACTTTTGGAGTATGTTAGTTGGGTGTGTATAATTTGTTGTTCAAAAAAAATATAACAATTTATAGGGATGCAATTAGCCTAAAAACAAAAATAATAATGTCAAAATCCTAATAAAATAGAAAAAAGAAAAAAAGAATGTCAAAATCTCCAAAAGCATCTCCAACCTACTTTCTAGAATACAGAAAATAAAACTTTGTAATTACTCCATCATATTTACTTAAGTTTTATCTAAAATAGAAAAACTTACCAAGTTTCACAACTTGTCAAATTCTCTAAAACTTATCAGAAAGTAAGAGAAATGACTTTTTTTTCATTTACATCAGGAGGATTAAAAAATTATACAGTATTTTAATAATATAATTAATGCAGATTGAAAATTTTTAATACGGAGAATCAATGTGATGTTTGTTCGGAGACTTAAACCTTTAACCAGAGAGGCTGATGCCCGACGTTTTAAATATTTTGAGATAAATTGAAAAAAGAATATTTAAAAGAAAATAATTATTATGTGATGAATATTTTAATAATATAGTCAATACTATAAGTGCAGAAATAGAGTAGCGTTGGAAGTGAATCTAATTCTTTTTAAATATTTTGATTTTTTTTTTGAACAGCAACAATTTTATTAAAAGAACCAAAACTCATACACAAACAAGCTTTCCAAGGTCGCAAGACGCAACCTCGAAAGCACAAAACAACACCAATAAACAACACCGAACCCAAAACCAACGAAAAAAACTAACAACTCCTCGAACCAACCAAAAAGGGACAAACCCCACTCTACCTAAACGACCCACCGAACAAAACGAACCACCTAACCAGCGAGCCACGAGCAAGACACCGAGCCACGAACCAACGAACAAGACGAATCAACTTACCAAAACTTGAAACCAACTTAAACCACGAAACCAACGAGACACGAAAAACGACAGAAGAAACCCACAAGCCACAAGATCAACGAGCGACGAACCTACCGAACCACAAGCCTCGCAACCAACACCACTTACCTCGACCACCACAATTGAACAAAACCCACTTGAACTAAACCCGCAAGCACACGAACCACCGAACCAAACGATCCACCACACAACTTTACCTTTTACCGTACCCACATACCATACCAAAGACTAAACAGTCGAGCCGCCAAGCCTCCAAACCTTACGAGCCGACAGATCTCGAGCCATGAACCACGAACGAAAACGACTTTACCTTTTACCTTTACCATATACCTTTTACCATACCTACATTTGAACGGCGGCAAAAAAGAACTCGAACTACAACCTGGAACACGCACGGTTTGAAGGACTAGAATGGCCTGACAATTCAATCTAGGAGCTGATACTCGAAAATGGTTTGAAAAGTCGAAACACATCTAAAGAACTCGAAATGGGGGCACCTTGAAGCTCGAACCCGACCCGCCCACGACCTCGATCTTGGACCACCATTGGAGACACACATACAACCCGATCTATGGCCTGAACTTGAAGAAAACTCGAACCACGAGCCCCCCGAACCAACACTAGTTACATCGACCACCTGGAAGCCCGAGATGAATGCCACGTGAAATCTTGTACGGCAGCAGCATTAATCCGGAATGACGACCTCGAACCACAACCTGAACCTCGACCAAACATCTGAAACCTCGACCTCTAGCGAGAAAAACCTGAAACCTCGACCTTAAATATTTTGATTTTGATTACTTTTTTTTAGAAATTTATAACATAGTCTTTGAGACCATCTCCAACCATACTGCAAATTATCATTTTTGCAGTATGGAGAAGTCCAACCACACTTCAAATCTTCAAAAAATTTGCAGGCCCAAAATTTTGAGAAGCAAAAAACACCAAATTTGGTGTTTTACTATTCATCTCACCAAAACAATAATATCCCACCATTTTAATATATTTTAAATTTTTTTAATGATATTATTGTTATTAATTGTATTTTCAGTTTTAATAAACATTATTTGAGATATTTTTTATTTTAAAGTGTTTAATAATAATGAAGTATGGTTGAAGGTGATCTTTTTTGTGTATTTGGTGTTTATTTTGAAGTATGGTTGGAGTTGAATTGTTTTTTGGTGTCAAGGGTCCCACCAGTTTTTGATGTTTTGGTGTTATTTTTGGTGTTATGGGTTGGAGATGGTCTGAAAATGCTCTAATGAAGTTTTTTATGAAACATTTCAACGGATGCTTTTGACCGCACGATAAATATATTGCAGGTTTAAGATGCCCGATCAACCGATACCGAAGGATGCGGCTTATCAGATAATAAACGACGAGTTAATGCTCGATGGTAATCCGAGGTTAAATTTGGCATCATTCGTGACGACGTGGATGGAGCCCGAGTGCGATAAGCTTATCATGTCGTCCATCAACAAGAACTACGTTGACATGGACGAATATCCCGTCACCACCGAACTTCAGGTCTTATCGATACTTGTACTTTTACTTTTATTCCCATATCCATATTCTAACATACTGTCTTGGAACCAACTATGCTACGCCTGACGCAAAAGTTGGCTATAGCCGCTCTTTATAATTTTTAAATCTGCGAGTTTTCATTTCTTATTTTACGGTAAAGAGAAGACTAAAATTGTAGGGATTTTGTCCAAAACAAGACCGACCAGACCAAACGAACCTGATATGCCTCACTCGAAAATAGAGTACGATAAATAACGATATGCTGATCTACCGATATGTAGTTTCTTAATATATATGTTGTGTAACGTTGCAGAATCGGTGCGTAAACATGATTGCTCGACTGTTCCATGCTCCAATCGGAGAAGACGATGCTGCCGTCGGTGTGGGAACGGTTGGATCATCAGAGGCGATAATGCTCGCCGGCCTCGCTTTCAAACGGAAATGGCAGGCCAAAAGAAAATCACAGGGTAAAACTTGCGATAACCCCAATATTGTCACCGGTTCGAATGTGCAGGTATGTTTTTTGACCTCCTCGGATGTTGGGCTCTCTACCAACCCAAATCAAATCGAGTATATGTTTTTGAGTAATTTGCACAAGTAGTTCGACCTCTCCATCCTTGTAAATTATATCAATATATGTACATATTTTTTGGTTTGTAAATATTATATATAGGGTGAGGTTCAATGTAAAACGTCAAAAAAACGGAAAACCAAGGAGCAATCTCGTAGCCCTTCATCTGGACTGTCAATAAATTAAGTTGTTTTTTTTTGTTTTGGTTTTTATGCACAATTATGCACATGTGCATAACAAAATTATGTCTATGCAAAAGTGCATTCGGTTGAGATATGGGCTACGATGTTGTTCCTCACTTTTCTGTTTTTTTGAGATTTTCCCTTGAATCTGACCCAATATATAAAGGGTTGGGTTCTGGTGAGAAGTGTGAGAAATGGTTATTCACCGTTGGATAAGATCTGAACGCACATTAGGATGAGATGCACTAAGATAACATACATCGAGATGCATCAGAACAATTCCCTTGTAAAGATCAATTCTCTTTGTGCATATGTATAATTTTATGCAAATAATATATATTAGTGGTGAGTTGTTGGTTTGGGTTGGGTTGAGTTGAGTTTTCCTAACCCAATTTCAACATTTCTAATTAGCGGTTTGACAGTTTGATGGGTTGGGTTTTAATTGGGTTGGTAGCGGGCTGACGGTTTTTTGTACACCCTTACTAAAGGTAACTCGAGTACCAACTCAAATCATTGATAAATTTATGGTTTTGTAGGTCTGTTGGGAGAAGTTTGCGAGGTATTTCGAGGTCGAACTGAAAGAGGTGAAATTGAAAGAAGGTTACTATGTGATGGATCCCGTGAAGGCGGTTGAATTGGTGGACGAAAACACGATATGTGTGGCCGCGATTCTTGGTTCGACGATGACCGGAGAGTTTGAAGACGTTAAGCTTCTTAATGAGCTTTTAACGAAAAAAAACGAAGAAACGGGATGGGACGTCCCTATTCACGTCGATGCTGCCAGCGGAGGGTTCGTTGCACCTTTTCTGTATCCAGATCTCAAGTGGGATTTCCAGTTGCCGCTCGTGAAGAGCATTAACGTTAGCGGTCACAAGTACGGGCTCGTGTACGCTGGCGTTGGTTGGGTTGTTTGGCGGACGAAAGATGATTTACCCGACGAACTCGTGTTTCATATAAATTATTTGGGATCTGATCAACCTACATTCACTCTCAACTTCTCTAAAGGTAAAATGCATCTACCAAATTCCGACATTGTATCTTATCTATCAATCATATGAATACATTAGTGAGAGAATATGAACTTGAATAAAATAAATCTAAAATATATAGAAATAAGACACTGTCTTGCTTTTATTGATTAATTCGACAAGGATGAGACATGTGATTTTTTATTTTTTTTATCACTTATATAATCTGGAAAATGAAAACAAAATGAAGAAAAATTAAATAACATTTGGAATTATGGATCTATAACACATAGAAATGACCCTTTTTTTCAACATATACTGCAAGAAAATTGGATGCATGTATATAATTTAAAAAATGTTTAAATACTTTAATTAATTGCTTAATATAAAAAAAACAAATAAAACATCATATCTAAAAGTGTTATAATAAGTTTTGACGCTTTTGAACATTTTGACGGTTTGGGAGGTTTTAAAAATTAAGTGTCTGATTAACTGCTTTAAAAGTTACTTTTGAGAAGTGTTCTATAAAACATATTTTTTATTAAGACAGTTTTTTCAAAATATAACATGTGAATACTATAATTTGTTTTTAATTGTCCTAAAAATTGTTAAAACGCCTAAGAGCATCCATAAATTTATTGTAACACTTTTTTATATGTTTTACCTTATAAATTTAAGTCCTATGAAATACTATTAGGACGCTTGCACCTCCGTGTCTTATAAATCCGATTTTGTTGCAGTATGCATGGCATATTTGCTTCTTTACTTTTGTGGGACCCATTTATGTGATCAATAAAAACGAAGGCAAGCGGCAAAATATTGAACATATGAAACTACGTTACATAGACGATGACTCTTTTCGATGTGATTCTGATCTAGAAGCTAACTTGTTAATGTTTGTCTTGTAAAAATACATAGGGTCGAGCCAGATAATTGCGCAGTACTACCAGTTCATACGGCTTGGCTTCGAGGTAATTGCTCCGGGTATAAATACATTCAAAGTTTTATAAAGCGGGTTTGAGTTCACGAATTGGTAAAACGAGCCTCAGAGCAACGGGAAACGTTGCTCTTTTAAAAGCTCGTGAATTCGAGTCACAAGTCGACATTTTTTTGCAAAATTCAACTTTATAATAACTTAACCAACCGGGTTCGATCTTCTCATTTTACGCTTTGATGTCTACTAGGGTTACAAAAATGTTATGCAGAACTGTAACGAAAATGTAACCGTGCTTAAAGAAGGGTTAGAAAAGACGGGGAGATTTAATATAATCTCTAAAGACATTGGCATTCCTTTACTCGCGTTTTCGCTTAAAGACAATTCAAGATACACCGTGTTTGATATATCTGAGTCTCTAAGACGGTTTGGATGGATCATACCGGCGTACACCATGCCACCAGATGCACAACATATTTCGGTTCTCAGAGTCGTGATTCGTGAAGATTTCAGCCACAGTCTAGCCGATAGACTGATTGCAGATATCGTCAAAGTGGTTAATGAGATGGAAGATGCACAGTCGGTTGCGAGCATGAGTCGTGCACACGATGGCACGCCTAGTGAGGATGTCACAAGGGATATGCAACGAGGAATAACCAAATATTGGCGACAGTTCACTCAGGGTAAGAAAACGAGCAGCGTCTGCTAGTTGGTTGGTCATTGGGTTCATCCTGTATGGATCAACTTATGATATGTCGTGTGATCGGCTGCAAATATGCAGCCGATCTAGTACGAATTTTAAGACTTTGATTTTAATATTTACTTTCTTGCCACCATTCCTGTCTTTAGATGGTATGATCTATCAGTTCATTTTACAATAGGACTTCATACTTTCGTGTTTTTGCTAAACCCTAAAGCTTAAACCAGACCAAGGATGTGGGAGTCGTTCATCAAATTTTTACCAAGTGAGCACTTACCGACATGAGATTCATATTCAACTTCCTTATCATGCAATATATTTGACCTGGAAAACGGTTTGTTGCATGGTAAGGATTTAAAAATAGTCATTTCCCACACTTTATGGTGGTAAGAGTCTCGGTTCTAGGTTTATTGCCTTGTTCATCGAGTAACTTATCAGTTATTATCATGCCCAATCAATAAGGCACATATGATATTGGTAAGCACATACTCCCCGGTAAGCGCTTAGTAAATGGCTCCTTAAAATGCCTGCATGGCCCAACATTGCTAGCTAATGAAACGGGACCTTTGAGTCGCTCGATTGTTCTCTAACTCGGTCATTTTCCAAGGCATCACTATACGGTTCAAAGTTTGTCATTTTAACAAAAATACAAAACATTTAAAGAAATTATTTATTTATTTATTTATTATTATTATTATTATTTGGGGGGTGTTCCGGGCAATATCCAGACTAATCCAGAGAAAAAATTACAGCTTAATACATGAGCTCTGACAAACTCAATGACCACAATTGTTGTGAACGTCTAAAATTGAACACCGAGCAGATGAGATAATCCATTATATCTCCTAAGCCTCAACTACTATGTCACAATCCTTGTGGTTTGCTTAATGCAACTTGCATCAAATTGAAATTGATTTTTGATGTAACTAGTGTTCGGCACCGAGTGTTGCGCAGTGTTAAAAAGGTTTATAGCAAATATTGTAGTTAGATGAGTCAATAATCACATATCATATATTAGGTTAATAAAAATCAATATTGCATTTGATGTGAAGTTGTCTCATCATCATCCTTAATTGTTTTTTTTTTGAGTTCTAATATGCATAATAAAGTAATAACTAATAAGTTTCATATCGTCATACGTTGTAATCGACTCGAATAATAAAAGAAACATGTGAGACTATCAATTATAATATTGAGATGTTTAATGAGTATTTTTTTTTTGCATAACTCATAATATATTGATTTATTCCAACATAATATTTACATAAATATTTGTATTCACAATGCAAATATAATTGTGCTTCCTATTTTTGTAGAATCGTAGGATATATTTGGTAATTTACTTGCAATTATTGTGATGTATTTGTTTGCAATTTTGGCTAAAACAATTCTCCAAGCCCTTGTTAGAGTAAGAATAATCTTCAGTCATGTGATCACTTAGACTATATGCGAGTCTAATTGAATTGTTAATGTTTTCTTGTTAGAGCTTTTTCGATTTGTATGAGGTTATTTCTTTATAACTTAATTTTGGGGTAAAAGATCTTGAAAAAAAAGGGTTTAGTCATATTGCGTAAAATGAAAAATGTTAAATCAATTATAATTCCAATCTTTTACATAGTTTTATTTCGATATAAATTAAAAATTAAAATTAAAATAGCTATATATTATTAATTGTAGTAAGTTATTATTTTCAGGTGAATCTGAAAATTGAGTTTTCATTTGAACTCGCACAAATATATGTTTTTATCTTTTTTTTTTATACATTGTCAACTGATTCTGATATCTTTTAGTTTAGTTATAATTTTAACTATATGTGTCGATTCTCGTAATTTTTTAGCGTTATGTATTTATTTAATTTATAATATTAAATATAATAAATATTTATTAATTTACTAATGAGAGAGTTAGTAATATATATACTTAATATATATACTTAATTATATATTAACTAGGTTTGATCTCCTGTAATACACGGGACAATTTAAAAAAAATAAAACTTAATAGAAAACTTATATTACAAATATAAATAATAATCAACAGTACAATGTTATTTTGACAACATCAATGAATATTGGACTCATTTCGAAGGTATTGATACGACGATTATAGTGATATAAATTGTAAAAAAATAAACGTAAGTTTAATAAATAGGTTGTTAATAAGATAAAGTTTTATTTTTAAATTAATTTAAAAAATAGGTTGTTAAAAATAGGGATAGAGATAGGTTAATGGTTGTTAGAGATATAGATTTATATAGTATAGAGAGAGAGAGAGAGAGAGAGAGAGAGAGAGAGAGAAATGACATGTGGCATGACACATGACAAAAAATGACACATGGCATGACATGTGTCAAGAAATGACACGTATGCGTAGATGAATCTATACCATAAAAGCGTCCAGGTACGTGTTTTGGCGGAAAAAACCAGAAATCGGCTCACCAGAGCACGACACATGGCATACTAATTACTCTTTTATTATATATAGATTAGGTTGTAATTATAGATGAATTTTAAAACCAACAATGTCGTTGGGAAATGAATTTTTAAAAATTAAAAACAACAAACAAACATAGGAACCCAATAGCATAACAAAGAACTAAAAGTTGTTGACTACATTTTTGGTGGAACATTAGGTTGTAAATTGTAATTTATAGATGCTTGTGTTGTAAGTTTTTTTTAATTAATAAATGAGAAGGTGAAAGGGGTAGAATAAATCTTCTTAAGCTAAATAATATGAAAGTTAAAGCTAATTTAATTGTTAAGTCCAATTACCAAATAGTCATTCTTATAATAAAACATGCAATTTTCATTTAGGGGTAGAATAGTCTTTAGCTTATTTGATATATAAAAAATTCAAAAAAATGAGAAAATTTCTATAGGCAAATGCTCAATAGATAGAGTGTCCACATCATCCTTCCAACATCTTGTTTTTATATATACTAGTAGCAAAACCGCGCGTTGTGCGGTAGAGTGAGTAACTCGTTAGAAATATGTATATTGTCATTATCGTTTGTTGCACTTGTCAAACATTAAACTTAGGTTTGATTATAACTTTCAAAAACATCCATCAACTTTGAGTTTTTCAAACACATAAAAAACCCTTTTAGAAACACATTTTCATTTCCAATTTACTATTTTCTTATAATGTAAAACAACTGACGCAACACTAATACTTTATCCATTCACAAAAACCAATATTTAAAAAATACTAAGAAATTTATAAAAATATTAATGGAGGTTTCTCATTGATTTTATGGTCCTTCATACACGTTGCATGACGGCGAATAATTCTTTGGAAAATATTGAAGTTAAATGGGTTAATTATCACATAATATATATTAAGCCAATAAGGATTGATATTACACTTGATATGAAGTTGTCTCATCATCCTTAATTGTTTCTTTCGATATACATATCCTTAATTCTGATACAAACTCTTCTTAAAATACAAATCACTAATGTACAACTCACATACTTACAAAATAAACAATAAAAGTTTTACTTTACCTGGAATTTTAGGGTGGATGAGCAACGATACCGGCAAAAAATAAATTCTACAAAGAAAAAACAACAAAATCATATATCTCAATAGAACATAAAAGTTACTTAAAAAAACAATTATATTACCAACATGATAATCAATCATGAAGTATGATGAAAAGAACAAAGGTAATAATTGTGGCAAAAACTTATATAACAACAATATGCAATATACAAAAAAAATGCAATATACACAAAAAAACAATATGCAATATTGACAAAACAACAAAAAAAATATGAAATTTTTATAGGAAAAATAATGATATCAATTTGGTATTACACACATATACACATATCAACAACGTAAAACTTACAAAATCATATATAAATAATAGAAGTTTTACTTTACCTGAAAGTTTTATGGATGATGAATAATGGTACCGGTGAAAAATAAGTTTTGCAAAGAAGAAACAAACATACAAACCCAAAAGAACATAACATAGAACATAATGATTGTTAATTCCATTTTGGTGGAACATTAGGGTGTAGTTTATAAGATTTTGTTGTAGGTTTTCATGTAATTAATAAATGGAAGATGGAAGATGAAAGAATAAAATGAATGTCTATAAGAAGTTAAATAGTTTGTAACTTAAAACTAATTAAAATGTAAGTCAAATTACTAAAGAAGCCCTCTTATAGTGAAATACACAATTTCCATTTAGGGGTAGAATGGTCTTTAACATATTCAACATTAAAAAAATTCAAAAAAATGAGAAAAAAGATAGAGGTGATTCTAAGCATAAGGATGTGCCACATCATTCTTAGTGGTTGTTCCTTTAATATATATAATAGATATAGATTAATGTGTTTTTAGAATCTTTATTCTAGGGCTTTGCTAGAGATGCAAACAGGGCGGGGAATCCCCGCTACCCGCGGAGATCCGACTCGAACGGAGAGAAGAAACCCCGCTTTAGTGGGTAATGGGTCGGGGATGGAGTTTGATATTCTTACCCAAAGCAGGGATGGGTCGGGGACGGATATAATGGTATCCGCCCTGTTTAAGACCCGATATTATATATATATAATACGTTGGAATGATAGTGATGAAGATGTCATGTTTTTATTTTAGTTTATTACTAATAGTTGGTGGTTTTTGCTTTACTTTTTATCAAACTTAATGTGGTAATCATCTTTTTATTTGTGGTATTTGAGAAATGAAGATTTCATGGTTTTTATTTTAGTTTATTTTGTGGTGTTTGTGAAATTTATAAAAAAAATTGAATTTAATTTACTAAATGGGTATCCATTGGGTTCCCCGACCCCAATGGGGATTTTCTTACCCGACTCCGATGGGGATTTGGTGACGCGAGGACGGGGACGCGTATGAATATAAGAGGAGGGGGACGGGGACAGATATTATAGTCCCCGCTACTACCCGCCCCCGTTTGCATCCCCAGGCTTTGCACGTAATTTTACGTGTATTTAAGGGTCTTATTCGAAACATAGAGGATAGTCAAAGGAGAACCATATGTATTGTGATAACCGTGAGAATTTTTACGTTAAGGTCTTGTTTCATATTATTTTTTTCATCCCAATGATAAGATTTAATATATTGATTAACTTATACTGCTTTTGAGATGTGTTTGGTTGATATGTATTCAGTTTAAAATGTGAAGTTTTTTACATGTATTTTTTGTTTCACAAACACACTAAAAAGGTTTACAATGTGAAACAAGTTTAAAGCAATTAGTACTTTAATTTCTAGCAGTAGATGAAAAAAATCATATGAGATACATATTTATTCTCAAAGTTTTTATATTTTTATGGGTTCCCAGATAATTAGCCCCATCTATATGAGATTAGTCATTTAATAACTTTAAAATATGTGAAATTCATCATAAACCATAGAACATTAATTAAACGAATTGAGCTTTTAACAAGCTACTCGAGATCGAGTTGATATCAAATACAAAATTGAACCCATTTTACTTAACGAGACGAGTTTTATAACACAAATTAATGTTCGACTCGGCTTGTTCGAGAAGTCGATTCAATTTTTCGAATCGAGCCGAGCTATTTGAGCATACCCTTTTTTCAAGCCGATAAACGAGTTAATTGATCACGAGTTAAGACCATAAATGAGCATTGAGTTCAATCCCGATAACTCAAGAAATATTCGAGCTTGAGCTCGAGCCCTACATTAAAAAAGTTAATCATGCTCGAGCATATTATCAACATTTTGAGCTCGACTCAACATGTTTACAACCCGATAAAATTCTTGGCCCCCCGGGACCTCACGGGGTTACATCCAGCCATCTCCATCTAAATAAATCCCATCAGACCCATTCAACGGAAGAACAAGTCTCATATGTAAATCAAAAGGCATATTCCAGTTTTTTATAATTTTTTGTTTCAATGAAACAATTTGTGTTTCGTTTGGTTTGTAGGAATAAAATGGACTTGGATTTGAAATCCATTCCAATCCGGTGTTTAGTTTGTACGATTGTGTGGATTTTAAATCGTAGGATTTCTTTGAAATCCGCCAACCATAGGATTTTGAAATCTCAAGAGATGCTATGATTTAAATGGATCTCTATACAATAATGTTTCAAAATATGCCAAAAACATTTGTTTTTAGTAATAAGTTAAATAAAAGGTAATTTAACTAATTTATATATTTTTTATAATTCTTTTTTTAAATTCGAAAATTCGGAAATTTATTTTAAATCCTGCAAAAAGAAACTTATCAATTTATTATGTTGTGGTACCATCATAAGTTAATCTAAAGAGTTTTTTTTCCTTCATAAAATTCTGATGCAACAATAAATAAGTCGATAAACATTTTTAAGTAAAACATATAGTAAATTACACGTTTGGTTCTCTGGTTACTAACCCCATGTAACACCCGTGATTTTTGGACAAATGCGAATTCGGGTCGGTGTAAAACTTATCTTTTAAGAAAATATGAAAAATAGGATTTTTGATTAAAACCTAGATTTTATGGTCTAGTTGGATGGGAAATTGAAATACGAATCCAACGGTTCTTCCGGAATCGAAATCGGAGCTATAACGAAGGAGTTATGGCCAAAACAAAATCGCACCCGAAACGCCTAGATGCTAGCGATCGCTAGCTTACACCTTGCGATCGCTAGGTGATGTAAATTGAGGTTCTGTCGGCTATTTTGAAGGCTAGCGATCGCTAGGGCTTCCACCTAGCGATCGCTAGGCGTCTGTCAGCCCCGAAAACGCGTTAAATAGCCTTTCTTCTTCATTTGGTCATATCTCTCTCATTTCAACTCCGTTTCTCTCAATTCTTTTTGCTATCTTCTCGATTTTTCGAGCTCTTCAAGACTACATCAATGGATTTCAAGTATTTTGCGGTTCAAAAACGTTGGTGTAAGTATTCTCTTCATCTCTTTCGAGTTTAAGTTTCGATTCGAGTGGTTTTTCATCTCCAAACTTTTTCTTCCATACTTGGCTTAGATCTAGTATTGTTTTAGGTGGACTTCATGTTTTGAGAAGTGTTAGAGGCTAGATCTACTAGTTTGGAGGGTGGAGACTTCCATGGCTTCATCTTCTCCACCTCTCACAACCTCAAATCACCATTGTTACAAGATGTTCTTCATCTAGGGTTTGTTCAAGATTTGGCTAGGTAAGCTTTATCTAAACCATTTGAGGTTGGTTAATCTATGTTATAGGAGTTATGAAACTAACCTAAGGTTCGATTTACTTGATTCTAGGTTCGTTCTCGTATTTGACCTAAATCGGAAGATTTGGGGGTTTTGGGTATAAACCCTAAGGTGAGTTGTTAAAACCATTTTGTTAAAACTGAGGGCACATCATCTTGATGATTTTACATTCCTTGCTTGATTTTGTGGATGAATGTGATTTTGGTATGAATTACTTATCATGTCGAGTTTGAAGCTTTCCATGAAACGTATGATGAGTTATGCCTACATGAATGATTTGGATTATATGGTTGTATACGTGTGGTAGATTATCGTATACGCCTATCGTATGTGTTAAATCCATGAAATGGTGGGATGAATGTATTTATGTGGAATACTTGAAAGTATGCATGCCATGGAATTATATGAAAGGGATTTGATATCCGAATATGTTGGCATATGTGAAATGATGTAAAGGGCTTGAGACCCTCGATATACACCTCTGTTAATGATGCTATGCTAAATTCAGTGTCGAGGTTTTGTATGTGAATAACATGGACGAGATGCTATGCTAAATTCAGTATCGATGCCTTGTATACAATAACATGAACGTGATGCTATGCTAAATTCAGTATCACGGTCCTATGTGATAATAACATGGATGAATCAACGCAATGTGTCCACACCAAACAGTCTTGGGAGGTTCTGAAATAGGAATGCCCCTATGTCGCCGGCCCTCGGGTTGCTCCTTGGTGCGCGGGCCTCGGATGATGTTGCCATGCTAAATTCGGGACATCGAGGTGTTTGGAAGTAGTGAATGTCGGGGCATTGGTTGGTGGAAGTGGGTCGCTCCCACTGTTTCCGAAGATAAATAATAATCCGGTTTGGCATGCTATTTTCATTGTTATTGTAATCTTGTATATATCACATGTCTTATTATGCTTTACATGCAAAGTATTATTGATACAACTCACTAGGCTCCTTTAGCCTAACACTTGTTTGGTGTCGATGTGTTCCTCAGGTGCTAGGGACGCCGTACCCAAGTAGGCTCCGGGCTTAGAGTGAGCATGGGGGGAAACGTTAAGAGACCGGTCCTTTAGGCCGCAAGATTTATTGTAGAACGATAACCCTTATGTAGTCTTCTTCCTAGACGGAACTAGACTAGTCGGTTATTGTACTTCTTTATTCGATTACAAACGTTGTAATTATACATTACTTATACCCCGTTTTGGGAAGAGCTCACGCCATGGCGTTACATTTTGTATACCACCTTTCATTAAATGAAAGTTTTTGTTGACTCCAATTTTTGGGGTGTTTCACCCCATTAGCAACTCTGGGTTCTTCTTTTGAACTAATTACATTTTTAGTCATTATGGACACTATTTTGTTTCACATTTGGTTACTATGGTTGTTGTTTTGTTTCGATTTTGGTCCCAATAATTGCCACTCATTATCAACTCTCATCTTTCAAGTTAACGGAAGTAAGTTAACAACCAAGTGACTAAAACTGGAATTAATTAGAAAAAGACACAAAAATTTGTTAGTAATTATGTGCAGAAGTTGGCAAACCAGTGATTACACATCCAACGTTACTAGACACTCGAGGGTCACACCTGTGAGGACCTGTAAACCGAATAAATAAGATAGTCCCAGTTTGGAGAGATTAAGGTTTATAATAGTTAATTATAAATCAGTTGGGCATTTTCCGTACTAAATCCCAAAGTTAAAGGTTTGTTAGTAATTATATATTTATTAGATAAATAAATATATAAGTTTATTAATTATTGAATTATATATTTATTAGGTAAATAAATATATAATAGGATAATAATTAATAATACAAATAATTATCTAGTTATTTTTCTTTAAGGAAAAGAAAAGAATATTTGCCAAAGATAATTATGAAACTAATTATGGAAACTGAGTTATATGGAAATTCCTCCATATAAAATAAGCCTATGGGTTATCAGTTTTCATAATTCATTCCACCAAGAAAAACAAACCAGAAAATTCTCTCCTCCCTCCTCCTTTGAAACCGGCGCCGATCCAAGAGCAAAACCAGTTCGGTTTTTGGTTCTTTGATTAATCCTTAGCTGTTTTTCATCATATCGGGGACTCAATCCTGCTAGAGGGATCTTCGTTTGGTCGATCACGGGTGGATCTAACTCGAGCATTCCAGGTAACACTCTAACAAATCTATTACTATTATAATTGAAACGAAAAGATCTGTGGATATTTGGGTTTTATATCCAAATCGCTTCCGCACGTATCAAACCAGTTAGGTTTGATTCGATAAACTTATTGATCAGTTTGATCACAAAGTTTTGTCGTGTATCTCATCCAGTTAGGATTGAAATCCACAGTTTTCTTCGTGTCAGTTTGATACGAGGAACGCATAAAAACCCAACAGTGGTATCAGAGCCACAGGTTTATTTCGTTTTATTTTATTTAATTGTTTATTAGATCCGTTTGAATTATTGTTTTATTGTATAAAGGTTAATCTTTATCAGTTTGTATAAAGATTTAATCTTTATCAGGTTTTGGATAAAGATTTGATATTTATCAAGTTTTGATATTTATCAGTTTTGTATAAAAATTCAATCTTTATCAGTTTAGAGTAAAGGTTTAATTTTTATCAGTTTAAATCTTTATCAGTTTTGTATAAAGATTTGATATTTATCAAGTTTTGATATTTATCAGTTTTGTATAAAAATTCAATCTTTATCAGTTTAGAATAAAGGTTTAATTTTTATCAGTTTAAATCTTTATCAGTTTTGTATAAAGATTTGATATTTATCAAGTTTTGATATTTATCAGTCTCGTATAAAAATTCAATCTTTATCAGTTTTGTGAAAAGGTTTATTCTTAGCCTATTTTATCAGTTTATGTTTATCGTTAAAAAATTGAAAAGCGCGTAAAACCCATGGGGTAGCGGTGATCGGTGGCGGAACAGCGGCAAACGACCGACAGGACCACCCAATCGATCACCAGCCGTGGCGTACGGCGGCAGCAGCCGGCCGGACCACCAGGTGGTGGCTTAGCTACCACCAGGCCGTGGGCCACGTAGCACCATAGGTCGTGGCCTTAATAGCCACAGAGCCGTGGCTTAATCACCACTCGACCGTGGTCTAAACACACCCCAGACCATGGCCGGTCTCGTACCAGACCATGGTCAGATCGTTTCTAGGCCGTGGCTTGGATCGCCATCAGGCCGTGGCTTGCCTGGCCATCAGGCCGTGGCTTGCCTGGCCATCAGGCCGTGGCATGTCTTGCCATCAGACTATGGCTTGAATTGCCACTAGGCCATGGTCCAACAGATTGGTTGGCCATGGTCGATGCCATGGTCTAGGCCGTGCCAAGAACCATCATTACACCAAGGCTCGCGCCAAGGCAGCCCATGGCTTATACCGTGGCTGCACCATGGCACCATGGTGACCCTCTGGCCAAGCCACCAGACCGGTGGTAGGCCGAGAGGGATGCGAACACCAGTTGTCGCCGATAGCGGCGGTGGTCAGCGGTGATGGCGGCGTTTGACCACCACCAGGCGGTGGTGATTGACGACGAAAGGTACGGAGGCGATTGCGTAATCGGCGGCAATTTGTCGGTCGATCGCGGATCGTGTTATTACGGGTTTCTCGATTCTAGTGGGCTTCGGTAATAACGGGCCTGAAACCCAGAATTTTTGGACCCAACTTGAGGCCCAAAAGGGTTTTATTGGTTTTAGGCTTTTTATCCGAATTAATTTTATTTAGATAAATTTGATTATCTTATAAAATTATGTTTAAGGGATTTTTAGTTAATAATTATCCCGAGTAAAATTGTGTTTTATCAAACCTGTTATTTGACCCGTTTGGTCAAATAAGTCTAGTATCATGTTTTGACCAGTTGGTCAAACCACGACACAGTTTACGGTCCAATGTTTATTTTTCCGACCAGTTTGTTCGAGGACCGGGTTTTGATATAACTTTTAGATAAAAAGCAAATATTTTAGAAAATCGGTTTTGCTTTATAAATAGATTTATTGATTATAAATCTTAGTATTTTTATAATTCAAGTAAAAACCGTTTTCAGTTTAAAATATTAGTTTCGGTTTATAAACAGTTTGTTTTATAAACCAAGTTTTGCGATAAACGGAACAAGATAATTTTTAACGGATCTAGGATTTCTTTATCGCTTTATTATATTGTTTAATATATATAAATGCGTGGTTGCTTGAGTATATATATGCTTTCGTATATATCTATTATAGGGCTTGCCAACTTAGACCTTTTGGATTAAATTTGGGGAGGCCTGCGTGCCATTTACAACCCCTTTGTAATAATGACCATAGGATAGTTATTTTTCCTTTTTTTTTTGGAGTACCATCGAGAATGCCGAAGGCCAGTGGGAGCTACGCAAGAAAAACCCAAATTTTCTTTTCTGGAGTACTAACGAAGATACCGGGGAGCCAGTGGGAGCTACGCGAGGTGTTAGAAATCCTTTAGAAAAATAGGTCATTATTGGTCCTTAGGAATAAAAGTTGGCAAACCTATAATTAGTTAGCTCTAACTGCGTGGTTGTTGACATATTAACTGCGTGGTTGTGATTTTATAATTATATCAAAATGTTTTAAAATAAGAGAATTTTTTAAAACTAGATAAAATCACAAGAGCGGACAGGTTTTATAATTAAAATTACCAGTTTTATAAACCTTTTTGAAACGGTAGATTTTATTTAAAACCTCAATAATAAGACTGTTTTGTATGAAAAGGCAAGTTGATAAAACAGTTAGTTTTGGTCAACAAATATGCTATCAAGACAGGTAGTTTTGATTAGCAAGTGTGCTTATTAAAACAGTTAGTTTTTAATTAGCAAGTGCTCTTTAAAACAGTTAGTTTTAAAATAGCAAGCATGTTTAAACAGTTAGTTTAAACATCAGTTACCTTCTAAACAATCAGTTTTTCAAAAGTATAGATTTTCAAAAATACTGGAACTAAAAGGTTTTTCAAAATTAATTAAAAACCCCGAAAATCATAGATCAGAGTGCAACCCATCTAGGGGCACCTCCGGCGTAAGGTACGCGGCCGTTGTAAGTGAACACACACCTTGAACGACCGCGTTCAAACCGAAGCTGGAGGGGATTAACAAGACTCTGCGAATTATCTCCGGGTGGTACCGGCCAGAGTAAAGTGTCCAAGTCCCAAAATGGTGAGATCTGTTTTGGTTCTGTTAAGTTTACCGGGTGGTACCGGGCCAAAAAGCACTTAGAGGGACTGAAACATGTACGGATAATTACCGTTGTCCTGAAAAGATCTAGGAGTCGTGTCAGTTAGATATGATTGGTAAAAGTCCTTACCTACCTAGTTAGTACGTGGTCCTAGTGAGACGTGAACACACCGGTCATCAGGGCGTATGTAATTAGGATCCTAGTCCAATAATTGATCATTTAAGGGTTTATTGATATTTATTGGAAATAGTCTTTCACAGTTACTAAAACCAAAATTTTTAAAATGTGTAGATAGCAAACACTATTACCAACACTGATAAACTCCCTCTTCGCTCCATTCTCGAAAAGGACAAACTTACTAGGTATAATTTTTCGTATGGGAGCGCAGTCTGATGATTGTGCTCAGACACGAGAAAAAGTAGTATGTCCTAGAAAAGCCTCTAGGTGAAGGCCCCTCCAGCAAAAGCTACTGTCACTGTCAGAAACGCTTATAGAAAGCATTCCGATTATTTGCTGGACGTAGGCTATCTTATGCTTGCGACTATGAGCCCAGTTTTTCGTACGAGGCTCATAAACACAAATGCCTATAACATGATCCGCCAGTTGAGGGACATGTTTCAGACGCAAGCACGCACAGAGCGTTATGATGCCAGTAGAGCACTGAACGCGTGCAAGATGGCAAAGGGGACCTCAGTTAGTGATCATGAAAATAAAGAGGCACATTAATCACCTAGAGAGGCTCAGTCGCCCAGTTTTGTTGCAGTTAGCAACAAATACGATACTCAACTCACTGTATGAAGATTATAAGTAATTGAGTTGAGAATGGAGACCAAGACCAAAGATGTGCTTATGGTCAAGAATGGTGAAGTAAAGAAGAAGCGTGGGCATGGGAACACCAGTAAGGGAAAGGGCCAAGTTCTGGCTACCCTGAGTGCACCCAATGTTTATGATATAGGCAAAGGCAAGGGTAAAAAGGTTAAGCCTAACAGAATAATAACCGAGAATCAATACTTCAAGTGCCATGAAGTCGGTCATTGAAGGCATAACTGCCCGAAGCGTTACGAAGCAGATATAAACACCTCAGGTATTCGTGACTGCTTCAGATTATCACTTTCGCTTGTTAGTTTACAAGTGTGTTGACACCTAGAAGCAAATGTTTATTTGCAGGTGGTCATTAAAAGTGAAGTGCCCAGATTGCAAGGATCAGCATGCAAGATTACTTTTAGATATTATCAAGACAATTTTAAATTTTTCTTTCCAAAATTTGAATTTTTTGAATTCTTATCGGTTTTTAAAATTTAAAACTATTGTCTTGATATCTTTATGCATGATATTTTGAATCTGTATAAGTCAAATTAGACTTGATTCAAAATTAGATCCGAGATGTTGCCTATTACACTAACAGTATTGTTTCAATCAAAATAGTTTGAAGTAATGTATATGAAAACTGTCAAAAACACACGAAGTACTATAATTATAGGAATGTGTTTTTAAATAAAACATTTATGAGTAAAAGATTATGAAAGTATTTTATGATCAAAATTTATTACTCATATGTTTTAAGAAGAATTTAGGATATTATTTCAAATATCATTGATAATATCAGTATTTATAAAACTAGGAAAAATTCCAAGTTTCGGAATTAGGATTTAATATAATCCAGTTAAGTTTTATAAATGTTAAAATTCTCGTGTTTATTACTTGAAATAGAATTGACTAAGTAATCAAGTTTTGACTAAGTCAATAGTTAATTTTAAGTAATAGTTGGTTTTCATACAGGTTAGTGGGAGCCCAGGTTATTCTCTATCTAGTGCATGATAAAGAATAAAAGATAAAATTATTGATTTATTATATATCTCGGAATTCATGATCCAGGAAGGATGTAAATTCATAAGATATACGAATCTATCTTTTAGTCAAAAGGGTAGAACGAAAGTTTCAAAGTCTTTGAAACTAAATAAGGTCATAATTGACTTCGAGAGAAATCAATAATTAAAGTGTGTTGGAATAATTATTAAAGATATTAATTATCTTTCTAAAAGTGTCGTAAACACTAGAATAAATTTCCTGAAATTTGCCAGCTTGGTAAATGGAAATTTTATCTGATTTCAGGTAGAAATCATTCATCTACACAGCAACTAAGGGAAGTTGCAGTTTAAATTTTACATATTCAGGAAAACTAGGAGTTATTCCAGTGTCTCCAAGTTCATGGAATATGGTAAAGAAAAGTCTAATCTTTGTTTAAAAGTGTTTGCAAAACAAAGATTAGTAGAATCAAGTAGATTGTATCAGATGATACAAAACTTGTATTATTTTGGTTGTTACTTTGATTAATACGGTAAACATTAATCAAAGGGTTTAAACTGAAGTTAGGTGATACTTCATTTAAATCAGTATTTTAGTAAAACGTTGAATAGACACCGTAAAAGTAATTAAGAAATGCTATTAATTTTGTTATTATTACAGAGTGTAATATGGACTATACAAAATTATTTTCTTTATCACTTTTATATTTTGCATGTTTTATGATCCAGGAATGAGACTAGTTTCCAGTCTTTCATTCGAAATTTGTCCGTGACAACTTATCGTGGTGGGAACCCGTTAGGGCGTTAAAGTCATTGTGAGCCTCTGGGTAGTTATGATCAGTGGTTGAATAACAGCTACAAGCGTTGTAGACCAGGAGTTGCACAGATATTTGATAGAGTAGCGAATATCGGACGTGATCCGCGGTTGAGACTACTTCTTGGATTTTGTCATAAGTAGAATCTCACAGTGGTTGTCCCTATCACCTGAGGTATCCGGTTTGATATCATGAGGACTGCTGGATACTTAGTGCGTTCAACCGCTACGCCGTAACAGGGTGGCTATAAAGGGCGTGACTAGATTCAGCGGAAGCCGTGGTGTTAAATGCAGATATGCAAGATGGGATTTGCACCTCTTCTCCGAAGAGAGATATTTCTGGGCCCCTTGACTGACTGAATATACTGATGAAGTGCATGGCCATGCCCAAACGAACTGATTAGTTCTTTGTCGTTTACCTATCAGTAGAGGTCGGATAGTCGAGAAACAGAATCATGAGTATTTAGAGTTGACTTAATCCATGCTCATACTCATAGATGAAATATCGTGTTGCAAAGGGAAAAGCCAAGATATACCCAATTTATGAACAGTTGTTTCATTAATGTCATTTTCATATGGAAATTTTAAATCACCTATCTGGGTATAAGAGTTCTTGTAACCTGGTTAGCCTAAGCGCCTGTCTAGGGGCCTCCTTAGGTCCGTGTGATCAAGACGGTATTGCCAACTTGCACAAGTGGGAGTCTGTTAGTAATTATGTGCAGAAGTTGGCAAACCAGTGATTACACATCCAACGTTACTAGACACTCGAGGGTCACACCTGTGAGGACCTGTAAACCGAATAAATAAGATAGTCCCAGTTTGGAGAGATTAAGGTTTATAATAGTTAATTATAAATCAGTTGGGCATTTTCCGTACTAAATCCCAAAGTTAAAGGTTTGTTAGTAATTATATATTTATTAGATAAATAAATATATAAGTTTATTAATTATTGAATTATATATTTATTAGGTAAATAAATATATAATAGGATAATAATTAATAATACAAATAATTATCTAGTTATTTTTCTTTAAGGAAAAGAAAAGAATATTTGCCAAAGATAATTATGAAACTAATTATGGAAACTGAGTTATATGGAAATTCCTCCATATAAAATAAGCCTATGGGTTATCAGTTTTCATAATTCATTCCACCAAGAAAAACAAACCAGAAAATTCTCTCCTCCCTCCTCCTTTGAAACCGGCGCTGATCCAAGAGCAAAACCAGTTCGGTTTTTGGTTCTTTGATTAATCCTTAGCTGTTTTTCATCATATCGGGGACTCAATCCTGCTAGAGGGATCTTCGTTTGGTCGATCACGGGTGGATCTAACTCGAGCATTCCAGGTAACACTCTAACAAATCTATTACTATTATAATTGAAACGAAAAGATCTGTGGATATTTGGGTTTTATATCCAAATCGCTTCCGCACGTATCAAACCAGTTAGGTTTGATTCGATAAACTTATTGATCAGTTTGATCACAAAGTTTTGTCGTGTATCTCATCCAGTTAGGATTGAAATCCACAGTTTTCTTCGTGTCAGTTTGATACGAGGAACGCATAAAAACCCAACAAAATTACTATTGAATAATAACCACAGAGACCAAAAAATATAATTTACTGTAATACCTCATTCAAATAAACATAATTTAACGTAAATCATTAACATATAGCGGAAGCCTTGTCAGATTGTGAGTAACTTAACCAAAACATATTTTGTCATTTAAAGGAAAATAGTTTAAGCAGTAAGAGAAACCATCATTTTTAAATCTCAACACATGAGTACTAAAATGTACTTAATCCCAAACAAACGTCTCGTCTAAAAACAAAGCATAATTCTTTCTAAATTCCAACAGTAAAACTTCCATGACTGAGCTGCTGACCATCGGAACGTCACACCTGAGCTTTTCCCTTGCTACTCGAGGATGTACCTAACACTAAAAAGAGGGAAACACCAACAGGTAAGCTTTACGCTTAGTGAGCACATATCTATACCAATTATCATCATGCATACATAACCAAAGATACACCGTCATTACATGTACGTAACTTAATCCATTGACACTGGTACCAGGCCTCTTAATCCATAACATCTTCCCTAGGGGTAACAAATACCACCATAGGTACTATCATAACCCATAACATGCAAACATAACACATAACCACACATGCACGATAGTTACACACATATAACAAAAATTAGCATAGATAGAGTACTCACCTAACATCGTGTTACTTAAACAAGCACGTTCACATGTAAGATGTTCACCACGTACCACCTATAGCATATACACACACATAATACGTATCAACAATTAATTAAAAACAATCCTAATAAACGTATCTGAGTCTTAGGCTCCAAACCATAGGAAAACTACTCCAATTCTACCAACTTTTCTAAATCCTTATCTTATACAATCCCTTACGGAAAACCCCTTGAGAGAACCCCAAATGGTCGCCACAAGAAAAGTAAAAAAAAATATTCTGCTCAACTTCCCGGGCGCGACAGATCCTTCCCGGCCGGGAAAGGACGTTCCCGGCCGCGAAGAATTCTTCTCGGCCGCGAATGTTGGGTTTTTCTGTGTACCAAACTGATACAAACGACTCTGAATCTCAAACCAAACTGGAATGAGAAACACTAAACATAACACAATGGATCTAACTTGACCCAAAGGTTATTAAAACCATTCTAGGATAAAAATCCGTGGTTTATACAATCAAACCTAACTGGTTTGATTAAGCGGAAGCATATAATAAAACCCGAAAATTACACAAATCTTATTTATCATATTTAACGTCAATGTTCGAAAAAGCTCGCCGCAACGGCCGCTGTGGCGCGCCGTGGCTCAAGGCTTGTGTCTCACGCCACGTTATGCTTGAGGCACGCCATAGAGTAATGCGCGGGTTTTTGAAACATAATAGTTTATTTAACTTGTTTTTTAGTGTCTTATTTGATAGTTTTTATTATATAACTTAGTTTAAATGATTTATTATCTTTAATTCATTGAGTAATAGTAGTAAAATATATGTTTATATGTATAATATTATATAGGATATAGAGATTTGCCGTCATAAGTCACGCCTTGGAAAACGCCATATCCTCGCCGTGGCTTTCAAGGCTTGAGGCTTGGCCTTGCCGCCACGCCACGCCTCACGTTATTTGGAACCTTGTTTAACGTATAACAGGTATATTATGGGTTTATAATTACCTCGGAAGCTTGATCTTAATCCACCCGTGATGAGCCAAACGAAATTCCTTCTAGTGGGAAATAACCCCCGAGTTCACGAACAAGCTGTTCGTAATTAATTGATCGAGAAACCGAACTGGTTTTTAGGCTTGAGAAAGCCGTCGATCAAGGGAGAGGGAGAGAGATTTAGGAGAGTTTTGTAGGTTTCTTTTGGGAGAAGAAAAACAACCGAATAATTCAAATCTGGTTAACCCTAGCCATCCATTTATATAGAAAAGGTTACCATATTTAATATTTATCTTTATGGAAATATTTTTTTCATATTCCCAAAGAAAAGAATATTCTATGATTTCCATTTTATATCTAGATAAATATTAATTAAAACTGTTATATATTTATTTTAACTAATAAATATATAAACCTATTAATTAAACCTGTTATATATTTATTTAACTAATAAATATATAATTCCCTTTAATTAATTATAGAAACCTTTAACTTTAGAGTTTCTTACAGAAAACACCCAACTGTTTTATAATTTACTATTATAAAACCAAACTCTCCAAACTGGGTTAATTTACTATTCGAATTACAGACCTCCACAAGTGTGACCCTCAAGTGTCTTATAACGTTGGATGTGCGATCAACGGTTTGTCAACTTCTGCACATAATCCTAGCAGCGAAAGGAGGCAGATTTGTCTTCTTCATGGATTTTCCATCCAAACTCGTGGGTTTTCACCCCAACTCATAAATTCAACCATTTTTGAGCAATTAAAGTGTATACAAATCATCTCCAAACATTCAATTACATTCTAAAACATAAATCCATTACAAAACCTTCAATTGATGATCAATTGATCATAAATTCCCAAACAATTTAATTAGAACCCTAACCTCCAAATTCGATTCAATCCAACCAACACCAAGTTCATACTTCATCCCATGTCAATAACTAACGTCAATTAACGTCAATTACACCCAATTACATGCAATCACTACTCCAAAACACTCAATCAAGGATCGATTAATCACAATTTCCCAATCCAAAACCAACATAACCCTAACTATAAATTTCACTACCATGACTCAACAATTGGAAGGATGTTAACGTACCTCTGATGCTACTAAACGACACCAATCGATTGCTTGCAAGAATCCTTCCCAATTGCTCTCCAAAAATCGCCAATTCTCCAAGCTTTGATTGCCCTCTCTTCCACTCAAAACCGTTCCCTGGAGAATGAGAGAGGAATGTGGGTTTTGTCTCCTTTATATACATGCTAACCTTAACCATTAACTTTCAAAATTAACCCTTTAGCCCCTTTAACCCTTACAAGCAACATAACCGTCAATAATTAACTCTCTTCCTACTAAAACAGTTAAAATTAAAAATACATAACTTTGAAAACGGAATATTACATTTACTCTAAAACACAAAGTTAGTTTAAAAAATAATAAATCATAAACACCCCCTAATTATCATTTTTTTATTTGACTTTTGCTATGAATCATCATTATTGGTTGGAAGTTGGAACTTCCAAGGCGGCATACTCCTTAAAACCTCATCCCAGTTTTCCCGCCATTTTTCAGCAGCCGCAAAACCCACTTCTTTCTACTTCTTCTTTCTTTCTCACTAATTCTTCCTGCTACTAATCCAGATCAATTGAAGAAGAAAAGGGAGGGAAAAAGATAAGATCTGAGAGAGCAAAATGAGTGGAAGGATGAGAAACAAGGTGCAGAGGAAGTGCAAAATGAGAGGATATACCCTCAAAGTGGAAGCCCTAAACGAGATCCTTTCCTTCTTGGCCAATTACGAAGATGCCGAAGACGAAGCCCTAGATCTCCTCCTCGATGAGCTCCAGCACCAATCATGTATCTAATTCATTCATTCTCTCCTTTTCATTTTTTTTAGTAAGATTTAGGGTTTATCTGGCTTATAATTTGGTGGTTTATTTATTTTTGTTGTAATGATGAAATGAGGCAGTGAAGTCTTCGATTCTGGATAAGGAGCCTGTACAGCGTGTCGTAAGCCTGCTTTGTGAAGCTGGATCTGCCGCTGAGGATAATCTTAGTACAAGCACAACTTCGTCTTTTAGCGTAATTGACGCCTTCCTCGTTCCAAAGTTCCGATACGATCCTATCAGAAAGATGTTTTGCGAGTAAGTCTTTTTGCTTTGGGGTCTTTTTCAGAGTTTTTTTTGGTCACCATGTTAGTTACTATATTTCTTGGCTTTCTGGCCTCTTAAACTGTGATGTGTTATAATTTACTAGTAATGCAGCTAAGATATGTTACCCTTCTTGGTGAATAGTTATAGGTATTATCATATCTTAAGCCAAACATTGTATAATTAATAAAGAATATATCACCTCTTATAAATGGGATAATTGCATATGAGTTTGTCATATAATGTATTGATTGTGTCAGAAAAATCATGCATGTTTTGGGTTTAGTTATCTAGTTAGCCATTTCTCTTTAGCTCTTCTTATATACATCATATTACGCAATGTATTATTCTGCCTGCCAAGTGACTAAATAATTTATATCTCTGCAAAGTGCAAATAAAAGAAGAGAAGTCATGCCTTGTTCAATAAAGTGATAATTTTCAGACTCGGGAGAGAATATAAAAAGGGTACTTGTTTAGTTCCCTAATATCTGCAAATAAGGTCTGGAATGATCGTTGTTTGTTTTAGCTGAAACCTGTATTTTTATTGATATCAAATGTTGTCATTTATGCATCTTTTATTTCATGTAGACACACAGGGAGACTTCCGATTCACGGTGATGCTCCTGCAAAAGCTTGGTTGTACAGGGATAGATTTCTTTTGTTGTCTCAGAGGCTATCTCGGATTCCACAATTTTCTAGTCCTTCATTTAATACTGAATTATCCGAGTTTGGGAGCTGTCAGGTTCTCTCTCCCTTCAAACACACACACACAATTCATTCCTATAACACTGTTTATCTGATTGAAGGCAATGGTCTTTAATTTTTATTAAATTATGAATGGAACTTCCTTTTAGCAGTGTTGTTGATTCCTGTACTTTGTAGATATCTCAAATTCAATCTCTGGTTGGACGAACTGGAATAAGCTGGGTGATGGGTGTCATATCTCAATTGGAAGATGGCCACTTTTACCTGGAAGATCTAACGGCAGCTGTTGAAATCAATCTGTCCAATGCAATATCCTTAATCACTTCCTTTCCTTCCTTTGCTCAATACTTATGTTACAGTGGATTAACTGCTTGAAAGAATACTAAATCATAATGACATATTTTAAAGATAGGTATAATCCATAAACATACACATACATGATACATGAAACAATACAACAATTTTTTAGCTGTTCTACTAGTTTACAACATTTTCATGATATGCTTTGCTCTTGGTAATTACACGTCTCCATTTTTGTGTTACAATATTCTCATTTTATCAATAGAGTCCAACTATTTTGAGACGGAACTGCCACTTGAAATGGAATGTCACAAGTCATAAACTAATAGCATTCCTTCATATTTTCCTTTTAAGGCAAAGTTGATTATCATATTTCAATCAATAAATCTCTTTTGTTACTTCGTTCTCTTGTTACTATGTTGGCCATGTGGAATGTCCCCAACTTTTTAGGCCGATGTCTTAATGATATAATGCTTGGCAGTCTCATCACCTACAAGTCAGGGCACGTTGTTTTGCGTCTCAAGTTACCAAGATGCTGCCGTTGTGTCATCTAAACCCTGCAAATTTGTGGCACATGTTATTCTATTTCGCCAAGTATAGGTTATATTGTGCGTTAGTGCATTTCATACCTCTCACAAGTTTGTACATCTTGGTCTTGCATTTAGATTATTTGTTTGTTACCTTTGTCTGTTCTCTTTTTGGGGGGTTTTCTGTTTGAATGATTCATTTGATTGTTTTTTTTTTTTTTTTTTTTTTTTTGATAAGGTTCACCTGGGTTTGCCCAGACTACATCCTTGGCAATTTTTACCGAGAGCTAAAGCATGCTCCCCTGGGATTAATACTCAGTGGCCCCTGGTTGCTCACCCCCGGATTCGAACTTGGGTGGGTTTTTCCCCAACCCCAAGCCTTAACCGGTAGGCTGCCCCATTGGGGTTTTCATTTGATTGTTATTCAACAAGTCTAACTTGGAATGCAATGTAGTTAATGTTGCTATAGCAGAGGCATACAGTGACGAAGTTTTCTTTGACATTACTTACAAGATAACAACAGGGTATTTTTCTGAGAACACCATAGTTTTAGCTCAAGGGGAGATGATGTTAGATGGTACTTTCCAGGTCAGTCTTATTATACCCTTCTACTGAATCTTCTTAAACTTACTCTGGTTCTTGATAGTGGCATCAAATTTTGAGGTCATCTAACTTGAATATCTATTACTTCCTGATAGACCTATCAAAGCCTTGACCCACAACGTGTTACTGTAGTCTTTGTTCTTATTGTAAGTTGTAACTACCTACAATTGGATGGTTTCTCACACATATATTGTACAAGTCAACCAATACAACAAATACACACACACACACTCTCTCTCTCTCTCTCTCTCTCTCTCTCTCTCTCTCTCTCTCCCTCTCTCTACTTTTGTGTTTTCAGTTCCACATACTTCATTTGATTACCGGTAAGTTGAGAGAGGGAAGGTTGAGGTGGTTTGGACATGTTCGTAGGAGATCACAGGTGGCTCCTGTTAGGAGGGGTGAAGGAGAGTGTCATCATTGAGGGGGTGGGGAGATGAAGCAGGTTGAAGAGGACTTGGATGAGCAGTTGAGGCTGGATATGGAGGCTTTAGTTCTTTCATAGGACATGATTTCATATGGGAGTACTTGGAGTCAGCAGATTAGGGTAGTCGAATGCAGGTAGGAATGTTGTTGAGGAGAGAGGAGGGGAGGCTAGAGGGGGGAGTCTTTGGATAGGTTGCTGATTTCTTGTGTTAAAGATAAGGAGTTTCCTGTGGCCAGGCTTCGTCTCAGACGGCCGAAATTAATTTCCAAATTGCCAAGGATGTAGCCTAGGCAAAGCCTAGATGACCTTTATCCAAAAAAACAAACAAAGATAAGGAGTTTCCTTTTATCATGTTAGGTTATTTACATTCTTTTATAACCATATTGCTTGTATGTGGCATGCCATTGTTCTTTCTAGATATGTTTCTTTTTTCTTTATGCAAGCAGCCCGCGCGTGGGGTGGGGTTGAGGGGGGGGGGGGGGGGGGGGAAGGATGGACACAAACGATATGCCCCAAAGAGTAGATTGCCTCTTTCCATTGAGACCCCCAGCTTGTGAAAAGTGTATAAAGAGAGGCAAATATTAGAAGTTATTAGAAAACTAAGTTAACTAGTTAAGAGTAAGCAGTAACATACAAATATAAGAGAAACATGATGTATAATCCAACATATTAGGGTAAAATGATGTATTATTCAGCCAGGAACCCTGACTATATATCACTTCAGATTGGCATTTGACTTAGGCATTGTTTGGTAAAAATAAGTTAACTTATAAGTTAGCTTATAAGTCATGTACATGTTTGGATGGATGACCATAAGCTAGCTAACTTATAAGCTAGCTTTTTGAAAAGCCACTCTCACTAACCTTTTTGTGACTTATGAGACTTATTGTTTTTTCATTCCAAATATACCCTTGCTAAATTTATACTACCAATTTTTAAACATGTCTTTTTTTGTCATTTTACAGTCATAAGCTACCTTATCAGCTAGTTTTTGCCAAACGTAACTTATTCATTAGCTAGCTTATCTGTCACCAGCTACCTTATTAGTCATCAACTACCTTATCAGTCATAAGCTACCTTATCAGCTAGTTTGCCAAACATAGCCTTAAACAGATGAAACATGTTTTTTTTTTATGAGTCATGGATGATTCTCCAGCAAGATGGCTTGCAACATCTTCTATCTTTTCAATTCCATAAGCAGGCTATTAATGCTTCTTGCTGGTGATAAATCCACATTCAGCAAATGTTTGTTGCTAACTCATAGTTGTTATTGACTAGTTATACCTGATTATTATCCAGGTTCAGACATTTGGTTTTCCACCATTAGAAGACAGAGACAAGTCAGCCTCGATGTTTACAGGGCTTGATTATTTCGGTGGTGGTACACTTGCAAAAGAGGACACTGTATCCTTTCTCAGGCATTTAACAATTGTAATTTGCTTCAAGTAACCATGAAACTCATATTTCTTAAATGCGATGGATATTATAACAAAATTCAGTAGCCACGAGACTTTATTTCTCTGTGGTCTTAACGAAAACAGCCGTTCTACCCTTTGAGGCTAGAGGTCAGATTTGCGTACATCTCACCCCCGGGAGATATTGGACTCGTTTGGTTCGGTTTGGTTTATTTTGACAAAATTGTTTTGGAAGTTTCCTTGATTGTTTCTCCAGCTTAGACTTGCGGAGATGGAATCAAGAGCAGTCAACGAAATGTTTGTCATACTGTCCGACATTTGGCTGGACCATGAGGAGGTATAAAGTTCGTATTAACTGTCTTTTTTTTTGTGTATTCGAATGACAGTAGACTTTTGCAAATCGGGGGTCTTCATATAAACAACCGCTCTACTCTTTAGGCATTGTTTGGTAAAAATAAGGTAGCTTATAAGACATGTACATGTTTGGATGGACCATAAGCTAACTTATAAGCTAGCTTTTTAAAAAAGCTACTCTCACTAGCGTTTTAGTGACTTATGAGACTTATTATTATTTTATTCCAAATATACCCCTGCTAAGTTTTATACTACCAATTTTTAAACATGTCTTTTTTTGTCATTTTACAGTCATAAGCTACCTTATCAGCTAGGTTTTGCCAAACACATATCAGTCATAAGCTACCTTATAAGTCACCTTATCAGTCACAAGCTAGCTTATCAGCTAGTTTGCCAAACATAGCCTTAGGGTAGGGGTCAAGTCTGAGTACATCTTACCTTTCCCGAACCCCACCTATACTGGGTGTGTTTGGTTTGGTTCGGTTTTAGACTTTTTCATGCATTGCCTAATATCTTGATTAACTTTTTTATTAGAGAAGACCATGGCAAAGCTAGAGACTGTGCTAGATGGTTACGAAGATGTTGAGGTGGTTCCTTCTCTTTTCGTGTTGATGGGAAATTTCTGTTCTCATCCATTCAACCTTTCATATAATTCATTCTCAAGTATCAGGTGAGATTTCTGATGGGTGTACATATCTAGATTCGTGTGGTTTTTTAGTTTATTTTTTGAATTAAGAAAATAAGACAACTATCTGTACAGATCGAATTTTGGAAAACTTGGGCAAATGATTGGAAAGCATCCGCGGTTGAAAGAGCACAGTAGATTCCTTTTCATTCCCGGACCTGAAGATGCAGGTAAATAACATTGATTGCTCTTCTCATTTTCTTTTTGAAGTTTTTTTTGAATTTCATCTTTTGTACCTTGGCATGTTTAGGCCCTTCAACGGTTCTACCTAGGTGTGCTTTACCCAAATATATAACTGAAGAGCTCCAGAGTCACATCCCAAATGCCATTTTCGCCAGCAATCCATGCAGGTACATCTGCATTATATGTATATATATATAAAGCATTTTGCTCAAAGTCTTAAAAACAACTTTTTAAGCATTCAATACTATTGACTAATGCTTATTCTCAAAATTAAAGGGTACTTGTAATTATTCTATGCGTAGAAGTTCTAAAAGCTCTCTGAACTTCATAAAGCTAACTAATAACCAAGTAATAAACTCGGTAGATATAAGATAATACTCTCCATCACAAAGCTAAAATAAATTACATCATTTTAAAAAAAATATAATATGTTTAACTTATGGTAAAAATTGGAATTAAGAAATAATTGTATAATCATTTTAATGTGATACCCATACCATTATATTTTTTCAGGCTTTTTTTATCGGGTCTTCAATTAGTAAGACATGCTTAACCAACACTTGTAATTTCTACTTTGTTCAAAAGAAATTTGGGACTTTTTCTTTAATAAGAAGTTGCATTAATTTTCCGTTCTTATTTTATGGATAAATCTTTCTTACATCCTGCTACGTTGCATTTGGGTACACTAGTCTTTCTAATCCTCTTTAAAATATTAATGAACAAGATTGTATTCTAAGCACAACTTAAGTTCTTGCTACGATTACTGAAAGCACTGCCAACTTTCTTACTACTGACATGCTTTTTCTTGAAATCAGAATCAAGTTCTATACTCAGGAAATAGTATTTTTCCGCCAGGATCTACTTTACAGAATGAGACGGTCTTGTCTGATTCCTCCTTCAACAGAAGAAACCAGTGATCCTTTTGAGCATGTGAGTTACCATTCTTTGAAATTATTCAAAATTCTTTCATTTTTGATCTTGCATTTCATTAAAGCATATTATCTTTGTGATGCAGCTCGTTGCTACCATAACGCATCAAAGTCATCTCTGTCCTCTCCCTTTGAGTGTACAGCCAATTATCTGGAATTATGACCACTGTCTCCACCTCTATCCAACTCCACATACGGTGAACTTTTAACTTTTCTTCCCTTAAATGTTTTATTCTATTAGTTTTTACTCGTGTGTTCTAATTTTTATGTTTTTAGACATACGAAGGATGCCTTCCAAAAAGGGGTATCTAACGTCTCAAATAAGTAAATTAATCAAGGTCCGTAGGGCGTAGCGCAGTTGGTTCCGGGTCTTGAGCCTTTAACAACTTGGGGGGGGGGGGGGGGGGGGGTGGTTGGTTGTTTTCCATCAAGTCCTGCATGAATAAATTTGTGTATGTGGATTACCTTGTCTGTATAGATTGGAAAGGTTTTTGTTTGGGAGGGTTTTGTATATAGATGGAAGGACGTAGAGACATGTTTGGACTAAACATGGCTTTCTGCATATAGCTCCCCCCTAAAAGCTTGCTGAATAAGCCACTTTCTATATCATTAAGCCGCTTTCAAACAGTCATGTAAAGCTGACCGACTAAGCTACTAGTCCTATTAAGCTCATTAAGATGCTAATTAACAGGCCCTTAGTATTGTATTTAAGGTTTTATGTCAAGTACGTTGGTTCACATTGTTTCTATGTATTTCTGCATTTCTTTGTGTTGATACTTGATAATTTGAGTCCCTTGTTTTCATGGTAGGTTTGTGTGTGACTTTTGGTTCTGGATTTTCTACCGAACCTCTTTTGGTTCCTATTTGATTTGTCTTTGCTTCAATTATGTCGAGCTCCTGGAACTATTCGAGTTGTTTTAGATATCTTGGTAGGGGAAGTGGTGACAACTCACATATAGATTTGGTTAGTTCACATGATTTAGTAGCAGCACCCAAGGGTATTTTGGTCATTTTTCATCATTGATTTCCAATTCTAAAGCCATGTTCTGCAAACCAAACAGACAGGTTCCAATTTATTCAAAAGATTTTGAAAATGGATTCTATGCTTGAAAATTCTTAAAAAGAGCGGTTGTTATGAGCCTGCTCATAATGGGATGACCTAGAATCCAAACGAACTCGTTATCTCATGTGGAGGCGGGTAAGGGCCCGAAAAGGATAAGATGTACGCATACCTGACCTCCATTTCAAAGAGTAGAACAATTGTTTCCATGAAAACCTATGACTTGTAAAAAGTGTGACAAAAAGAGAGTTAGATACGATAAAGGGGTTACTTGTTTCGTTCTTAGTAAATCTTGTGGCTTTATGCCATCCATTTGAGTGGTCCAACATATAAACTAATATTGGTTGAACGGCAATGGAACGTTTATTTGTTTGTTGCAATTCGTTATTTAGCAGTAAGTCATATTTATTTGGAAGTCATACTTATGATCCTTTGATCTTTTACAGATTGTATTGGGAGACAATAGCGAACAGAAGGCTTTCAAGTACACCGATATCACTTGCTTCAATCCCGGTTCTTTCTCAAATGACAGCACTTTTGTGGTATATCGGCCTTGCAATCGGGAAGTTGAGCTCTCGGCCCTCGATGCTTAAATACCCAACCAACCATAATTCAATCATTATTGTAGTTGTGTGAACGGAAGAAACCAAGTGTTTATAACGATCATACACAATTATAGAAAATTAGCGTTTCTTGTTATTAGGCCGTGATTTTTTTTTTCAAGCTTGTATGCATGTATCGTAAAGAGAGATTGGTTCGAAATCAAAACATATTTATTGGCAATCGATATCTAGTTTGTTTGTTTGAGTTGTCTCGTTTTGAGGTATTTATAGAAACAACCTCTCAGATTCTATTTTAACTGAGATATATTTGGTACATTTCGTTTGGTTTATTTGCCAAAGCTTCATTTTTCTTGGCCTTCTTATCGTGTCATATTATTAACCACTCAGGTTGTGGCGCATTGGTTAAGACCTAGAGGGATGCGGTGAAAAACTGAAAATCTCATTTTTGCTCAACTCAAATTCAAGCACTGTCAAAGCCCTTGTGGCTATGACTCTTGAGTGTGGTTGTTGAGAGGATTAGTTGGTGCATGTAAGTTGGTCAGATTACACAAAAGAAAAAAAAACTTACGAAATGATAGTTTAAGTAGAATAATAAAAATAAAACAAATTAAAATGGATTGATCTATAAAACTTGTTGTACAACACATTTTTTCAGAAATATCTTATAGAAAGGACTAACAGATAACTCTTTTGTCCCATTAGGTTGTCCAACTTCATTAATAGAATTTGTTAGGTTATCCAACTTCGTCCTACCAGCTTATTATAACACCATTGTATATCGCAACCTGCGTTGTTGGTGCTATAAAGATAAATTTTAGGTGCTGCATTCCCCGGGATCATCGAAGCCGTTAAGTTCGAGCTCAACTTCCCCACATTCAACATTTTGCAATCTGACAAACATACGTTGAATGACTTTGCCGTTTTCCCACGTTATTTGGCTTTCTTCCGACAGACAATTTGCTCGGCCTGGTGGTATTTTCTTTAGAACGGTGCCACTTGGGAGGTTTTTCCGTTGTTGGGCCTGCGCAGCATGGACATACTGTTTGATGTCTATTTCCACATCTCCCATTTTATCATCCATGGTAAAGTTGTCATGGTCGTACACTGTCTGCAAGAATATGTGGAAGCCCATTAGATTATTGTCTAAGAAACCATTAAAGGAGGTTCCAACATATATAAAGAAAAGAGGGAAAACCTCAACAACAAAAAAACACTCAGGAACGTACTTGTAGCCTTTCACCTCGATTGTATGCATTTGTGCATAAAAGTAAATTAAGCTGTTTTTTGGTTTTTATTCATGTGTGCATATTACAAATTACTTTTATGCACAAGTGCATATGATCCACATAAAGGATATAAAGGTATTCCTCAATTTCTTTTTGGTTTTTTCAGGTTTTCCCTTGAGAAGAATTGGTTGAATTCTAGCCAATGTGGTTCTAAAGATATAAATATAGATCGCCGTGTTATGGTCAGAAATGTATATATACCAGCTTAATTGGAACATCGGGATCGTGAATGGGAATACTGAAGTCGTCGTTCCATTCGGGATAGACATCGTTCTCAACAATACGAGTCTTCCATTTCTATATCAAAAACACGATAATTCATTCATTTCCACCCATGAACCAAAATAATAAACAACATTTGAAGTATATAACATAATATTTATATACGATAAATACATACAAATTATCGTTATTTTTGGTGAAGTTGGAATCATGGAGAGCTTGTTAACAACATAAAATTGATAAACAATAATTTCACAAAATGTTTATAATTTTTGATTTTGTGAAACTGTGATATATGATTAATAATCAAACAGTTTCGTTTAATCACATGTGATTAATGAAATAATCAAACATCGAATAGAATGAGAACCTGTTTACCCATCTTGATGACGGCATAAGGGTCACTCGTTTTCATATCACGAATGGCAAGACCGATACCTCTCTGGACCGTCATTCGAAGAATACCAATCGGATTATCTTCGGCCATCGGAAAGATCCTTTTGCTTTCGATATCTAAAACTGCCCATAAAATGATCCAAGATTCAAAAGAAAGATGGTGTGATTCATCCGAAATTGAAAATATAATGTGATTAGAATAAAATTTGTTGGTTTATATTTTCGACGAATTCGGGGGGAAATATTTGGGTTTGTGCATGGGATATGCGTTAAAATAAAAATCGCTTGTCTCAAACTTTTATATTCATGTCTTTTCCCACCAATTAGGTAAAGGCATGTCAGAGTATTGGTTATATAAATTTAGTTAAGAGTAAACTTCACTTTTGGTCCTAAACGTATGTCAGTTTCAATGGATATGTCCCTAAACTTCGAAAACCTGAATTTGATTCCTCATGTTTATAATGTCACATGGTTTCGGTTCCTTTTCCTAACGCTGTTAACTTTTGTGGTTAAGTCTAATTAAATGAGGAGTATTTTAGCCATTTAAACCTTCTTCTTCTAATGACTAAATACCTCTCATTTAACCGCATGGGGGTTGACGTAACAAATGTTTAAAATGAGTAAAATAATTGTTATTTAATTGGACTTGATGGAAAAGTTTAACGTCCGTTAAAAGAGGGATCAAGACCATTATAGCATGACAAACATGAGGAAAGATGACCGGAGGGTTATAGAGTGGTGGTTGTCCAGAGAAATACAAAAGACTTAAATATCCCTATAGTTAATAGGTGTATATAACAAAAATTACTATTAAAAACCAAAAGTAAAATAAAATAGCAATCGCAGTGACCAAACTATAACTATCTAAAAAAAGATACTAAGAGTTAACATGAATGGTGGCCGAGGATCGTACAAAGATTGGGGCCACCAATTTTTCTTTGGACACAATTTTCATCTTTTTTTAAGTGAATTTTAAATTTAGTCCCTTTACTATCATTAACTTTAGGATTAATATCTATGGAAATAAGCAGGCCTAAGATTTTCTTTTAAGTGGTAACACCATTTGACTATAAGAAGAGTGGGTTATTAATATTTAAAAGAAAAAAACTATCATTAGTCTGTTGATTAATTTCTTACATTTTGTATATGAGTGTCCTGTAGTCTTGTATTGTAATTTTTTTCAAAAACATAATAAAATTGATTTATCATATGTAAGAAGATTATTGAAGGAAAAAAAACGATTATTGAAACTACATTCAAACTCATGATGAGATGGGAGAAACGTAGTCCAAACCGACTCTGTCAAGACAAACTTGTGTTATTATTGTAGTTTCAAAATATATATAGTGACACCTATTCATGACCCTAATTTTTTTATATCTTACAATGGAGGAATAAAGTAGTGGCCTATGCTATTATATCTAATACACTAAAGTGATGTGTTCTTTGGCAATGTTCCTGATGATGTTAAGGAGGCAATTCTCACGTGTATGCCGTTCCGAATGGGGCTATTTCCAATTCGATACCTAGGGGTACCATTGTCTCCTGTGCGTTTGAAGGTTGCGGACTATGGAGTGATCATCTCAAAGGCTACGGCAAGATTGAGGACTTGGAAGGCAAAATTCTTGTCTTTTGGCGGTTGTAAGCAGTTGATCATTTCGGTGTTACAATCGCTACAATTATATTGGATGGCAATTTTCGTATTTCCCTCTACGGTTGTTCATGAGCTCGAATCTATTATGCGTTCCTTTTTATGGACGCAAGGTGAGCCCATAAATGGTCGGTGTAGACTTGCTTGGGATAAGGTCTGTCGGCCAACGGATTGTGGCGGACTTGGTTTTAAACGTTTGTCGGTTTGGAATAGAGCTTTGGTGGCCAAGAATCTTTGGGATATTCTCTCATCACGGCCTACTATGTGGGTAAACTGGATTAATCGAGTTTGCTTCAATTCATTGCAATTCTGGATTGTTAAACCCCATAGTTCTTGGTCGTGGGTCTTTCGTAAGATGTTGGAGCTCCGTACTCATATTCGGCCTTACATCCATAAGGAGATAGGAGATGGTCATACTACACATGCCTGGGAAGACTCGTGGCTCCATTGTGGTGCTTTAGCTCCTTTATTATTGGGTGATGCGTTATCAGCCGCTAGCCACGGTGCCTTTGCCACCGATTCGGGATAATGTGCCAGATTTGTGTAGATGGCGGTCACGTTCTCATGGATTAGTTGATTTCACGGTGAAAGATGCTTATGTTTCGTTGGATGATCTACATCAACCCATTGCGTGGACGAAACGGGTTTGGTTTCCGAGCCATATCCCTAAGCACAGTTTCTGTTTATGGTTAGCTTGTTCGCTTAGACTTCCTACACATGATCGCATGCTAGCTTGGAAACATGAGCCACCGGATTGGAAATGTGCTTTGTGCGGGACGTGCATGGATTCGCATGATCATCTTTTCTTCCAATGCGTGTACTCGAAGGAAGTGTGGAGTATCATCACGGCTAAGGTGGGTTGGAATGATGCTCCAACTTTATGGAGCCGTGTTATGGACTGCATGGGAGAATCTGGTGCACTCCCTAAAAAGTTTATACACAAATTGGCCTTGGCGGCCACTGTTTACATGATATGGAGGGAGCGAAACAAAAGGATTTTCACAGATACTCGGAGACCGGCGCCTATCCTTGCAAAGGAGATCTTAGATGTGGTTATGATGCGGGTTTCTTGGAAGAAGATGATGAAGGTGACGCATTCTTCTCATGTGGGACGCATTACGTAGATGGTTGATTGAAGTTGTGTGGGTTTTTTGGATTTTGTTTTGGTTGTTGTGTTTCCGTATCTTCTTTGTTACGGAGTTTGTTTCGGTTTGTCTTTGTCTGTACTGGCTTTGGGTCGCCTGGTATGGGTTGATGTCTAGCTTTTATTTTGCGTGGCGTTGGTTGTCTTTGTAACTTTGGCTTTGGCCTTGTTTTTTTCTTGCTTAAAAATTTGCTTGGGTTAATACCCTTTCAAAAAAAAAAAAAAAAAAATACACTGGAATAGGGTTGTTGAGAGTCGAACTTTCATCAAGTAATTGAAGTTTGTTGGAACTTCAAATTAAACTTTAATGAGTTGAAGTTGAAAGAAATAATGAGTTCGGAACTTATAATGATTTGAGTTTGAACTTATAAGATATCTATAAGAATATGTAGAGCTCCATGTGATTACTTTTCGATAGAGTCTTGAAGGAAAGAATAGTGTGCGAAGAAATTTTCCAAGTTTAACAGATTTGAGACTCTAGCCATCTCGACTAAAATTCTTATTAAGCTTTTTGAAGCATTTACATGTGTTAATAGTTTGTGGTCGAACTTGAATTTATTATTGAGCACAATTCTGATAAATATTTAGTTTGGAGGTATTTAAGTTCTCAAATCAAGGTTGTTTATCGAGCATGGTCATGATGGGCTTTTTTAAGAGATTATTTTCATTGATTCAGATAATTATTTAGTTTGGAGGTATTTAAGCTCTCAAATCAAGGTTATTTATCGAGTATGGTCATGCTGGTCTTTTTTAGCGATTATCTTCATTGATTCAAATAAAAGCCTACACACGTGACACGACGTGATTCGGAAAAATCTTGAGGAGAAAAAGGAGTATGCATAAAGGTGATTGAAGGTATGTATAGGAGGATTTCTCCAACAACTATGTTATGCTATAAATGTTCGTTCAATAGATGATGTAATTTTTTATATATGTTTAGAGGTTTCTATAAAAGCTCTATACTGGATAGAAAAATAGTACATTTTATTTTTTCTCCTAAATAATTGTTTTTTATGCGTCTTATTGTTGGATATGAAGCTTTTAGAGAAACCTCTAGATATAAAAAAAATTACACTTTATTGGAGATGCTCTTAACGGAATTCCTCAACTTCCTATACATATCTTCAATCACCTTTACATTATCTTGTTCATACATTTAATAACATATTATTTCGAGTAAATTATGGATTTGGTCCTCGTGGTTTGATGGTTTTTACGGATTTCATTTCTAAACTTCAGTAATTATGGATTTGATGCTTGTATTATGCAATTTTTGTTGGATTTGGTCCCTGGATCAAACAATCGTCAAACATGTCCGTTAAAAGCAAGGGTATAAAAGTCGTTTAGCCCATGATTTTAAATTTATCTTTTTAGATATTATAACTTGAAGGAGTAGAAACAAATTGTAACGCTCCATCACCACCACCACCACCACTAACCCTCCATCACCACTACTAACTCACCACCATCACCACCACCACCATAAACCCTCCGTCACCACTACCACCATTCACCAACCACCACTAACCCACCACCATCACCATTTTTCGGCCATACTTCATGCAACCACCACTATCACCGTAAAACCTCTATTGCAGCACACACATATCACCTATATACAAAACACGCATACAACTAGATCTCCAGTAAACATTCCGACGTCTCTTCCGGCGAACTTGCAACTTCCGACGAGGAGTTTTTTTCCTGGAAAAACCAGATTTTCCTACGTCTCCTTCGAAATCCTTCCCCCTTCCTATACCACGTTCGTACCCCCTTCCTACTCGTCTCTTTTCGTCCCTTATCCGGTGGGTCACAGTGGTGGTTGGTTTTAACTGGGTGTGTGTGTGTGTTTTTTAACGGTGTTACTTCAGAGAAGATGACCAGAGTAAACTAATGGTTGATTCAGTGACCTGTTCGATTTAGGGAAATGAGGGGTGGGGATTGAGAGTGGGAAAACACGAGGTGGGTGTCTTTAGTTACAGTCAAGATTCTAAATGGCATGAGGCGTGGCGTGGCGGCGAGGCCAAGCCTCAAGCCTTAGGAGTCATGGCGAAGCCATGACGTTTTTAAGGCGTGACTTATGGCGTGAACTTTCTGGTTCATATAAATTATTATATATAATATTATATGTTTTGTACTGTCATTTAATGAGTTAATAGAAATAAACAAGTTAGAATTAAGTTATATACTAAAAACTAGCAAATAAAACCTTGAAAATGTAAATAAAAATCAAATTTCGCATTAGAAGAACCGCGCAGTAGGCCATGGCGTGCCACGAGCTTAACGTGGCGTGAGACCCAAGCCTTGAAGCCATGGCGCGTCATGACGGCTGCAAGGTAAGTTTTTTATAACAGTGGTTACAGTAGAGATGGAGAGTCGAGGGGTGGAGATGGGCCGGTGGGGTAGAAGTGTGCCGGAAGTTCGCCGGAGTTTTGCCGACAAGATGAGGTGATGAGGAGACAATCAGAAAAATGTATTGTTTACTTATGACCCTCCAGTTTTAGTTATTTACTTTTCTGACCCCTACCTAAAAGTAATTAATTAAATTTAAAAAAAAAAAAATGGAAAATAAGAAAAGACAAATTTGCCCTCGGCTTTAACGGATCTGGTAGATGGGCGTCAGGCCAGGGACCAAATCCAACATAATTTAAAAACCACGGACACCAAATCCATGATTAGTGAAGTTTAGGAACGAAAACCATAAATACCATCGAACCACAAAGGACCAAATCCGCAATTTACTCTATTATTTCTTTTCCACTAATAATGAGAACAATTGTTTAGGAGAAGAAATAAATAATATATTATTAAATATATAGGATATTTTAATAATACTGTTATGCCGGTAAATGTGTACCAAACAACCCGTTTTATGTTATTTTATATTTCATCAACAAATTGTTTTGTAACTACCACCCTGCAATATTTCTCAATTTCCATCGACAAATATTTTATTTTTCTTTCATTTTCGGAATCGATGATTCCTTGTCTCCATTTCGAAATCTTTGATCGTTGTATGGAGGATCGTGGTGTGGATCTTCTTGTGTAATGGATGATCTGCTAGGTCTTCTTAGAATCAAGGTCAAGAGAGGTATCGGTCTCGCCATCCGTGATTTCAGAAGCAGCGATCCCTATGTCGTTATCAAATTAGGCGATCAGGTTCTCTTCTCTCCGCTCCTCTCCTTTCCAAATCTGTAAAAATCGCCATTAATGAATTCAAGGAATGCAAAATGCTTTGTGATGATTGATACAGAACACGTATTTGTTTTTTGTTCTTCATTAATTAATTAGCGTGTGTTTTTGTGTATCTAATTTAGAAAATGAAGACTGATATTATTGACAAAAATCTCAACCCTGTTTGGAATCAAGAGCTGACTCTTTCCATCACAAATCCTGATGCTCAAATTAATCTGGTATTTTTATCTCTCTCTCTCTCTCTCTCTCTCTCTCTCTCTCTCTCTCTTATAACAAATGTGATCCCTTAAAGTTAAACTTATAACAAATGTGATCAATGAGGTATGTTCGGTTTGTAGGATTTGATAGGTGTTTGAAATTGAATCTGATTCTAATCTCGTTTTGTTTTAAGAAAAACCTAGAATGCCATAGACATTGGATTTAGAAATCCATGAGGTAGTTGGTATAATTTATTTGATAAGTTATTTATAACGAATGCAACTCAATTTCATTTTAAATTCTACAAATTAAATACACCAAAAATTCTAAGAACATTAAAGAAAACTTGTTTTTCCCCTAAAAGAAGTTGCAAGGAGGGTGGATCTAATGTCTAAAAGGGTGGGGGATTGGGACCTGTTAAGATTTTTTCCTCCTAGCTTAGAAATCTATTTTTTTTAACTTTCTACTCTAGATCCCCTAGTAATTTCTTTTCTATACCCCACCAACCCAAGAAAATACATGCAAATCCACTAAAGAACCAAAAAGCTTCTTAATATATTAAAAATAAAAAAAACTGAAAAAGTCCCTCAAAATCGACAAAAAAAAAAATCTCTGAAATCATCAACTTTTTAAAAAAAATCCATTGAAAAAAATGGAACTAGGCTAAAAATACATCGATTGACTTTGTAGACTTAAAGGTGTTTCCACTAGGCAAAGATCATGGATCCACCACTAGTTACAAGTGCAAGCAACCAATCCCTAGATCTATTATGATTAAGTAAAAAAGTTGCTATTATTTTTATTCTTATGTTTAAATGGTGTCATCGGTTAATTTTTTTTTTGGGTCCATCGTAAATGGTCATTTTGTACCTTATGTATGATTGCAGAGCGTGTTCGACCATGATACGTTTACCAGGGACGACGAAATGGGAGATGCTAGTTTTGACATCAAACCGTTTGTGGATGCACAAAACACGAATACAAGCAAACTCCAAAACGGTGCTGTTATAAAGAAGATAAAGCCTTCTGATTCGAATTGCTTGTCTGAAGAAAGCTGCATAACCTGGATAAACGGCAACATCATTCAAAACATGCTTCTAAAACTGCGAGATGTTGAATGTGGTGAAATTGAACTTGAATTGCAATGGATTGAGTTACCCAAATGATGGATGTGTTAGAATATGGTTGCTATTGTTGGTTGGATTAAGATTTGAACTCAAAATCCAATCTAATTATAGGTTGGATTAAGATTTGAACCTCTATACTTTTTACTAGTTTTCCGTTAACTCTCTCTCTTACACACTCTTCTCATATGTCTGAGGTCTTCGTAGAAATACTAGCTGTGCTTTTTTAGGATAGAGATCAAGTATTTGTACATCATATCCCAAACACTAAATCATGGTGGGATGATCTATTGGGCTGGTTTGGTTTGGTATACTGGTTGTTGGTTAACTTTTAGTTCAAGGTTCTTTTCATTTGGTTGGTTGATTGATCAAGTGTGACAGTTCAAGTTGATGAGCAAAGTCCACCATGGGCATCAAGTGGGTTACTCTAGCAAGGATTCATCAAAGGTAATATGATGTATGTTACTTGCGCTCATTCATCGTCATAGAGGGAGAAGGAAATTGTATCTGAATCAAATCCCCTTTTCTCCATCTTTACTAGGTAACTGTGGGTGTGCAAGTCAACTTGCAAGTCTAGTCTTGACTAATTCCATGAGACCCTAAAGATTTGAGCTGACCACCATCTCTAGGCCTGCCCTTTTCTTTTCTCCATTTTTTGCTTTGTATCGATGAAGATACGATCTAGAACGCTTGTGTAATGCAAATTTCTCCCACAGGCCTTGTGCCTTTTTGTTGGATCCCTGATAAAGGAATGATTTTTGACTTGCAAATTTTGAATTTCTATTTCTTGTCAAGTAGCAGAATGAGATAGGACAAAAACTTCTTCACTATTGTTTGGTGCAACATTAAGACCGAGACATGACAAGGCACTGAGTGAGGCAAAGGTTCTTTTCTTTCATCCCACCAAAATACGAAGAACAAAAAACCAGGAAGATGTTGGCAAATTACTAACCTACCCATGTCAAATTAAAACCCTAAAATCCTGCACAATTCTTTTACCCGTATACCTCTGTTATCCAGTCTCATCTCATTTGCGTACCAAATGCACCGACCATGCTTAGTCACTTTAGTATTGTCCTATGCCTTGACAACACCCTTTTAGTTCCGGTCACGAACAATATGAAATTCTGAATAGCGTAAATTTTCAGGTGTTTATTCATCAAATATCTGAAAAGAAAAAATATATTTTTTGAAATGACATGATAATCACAATATTCCATTGGTGCTGGATCAAATATCAACAGATTGCCCTATTGCTTTTGACTACCTTTAGGGTCATAACATATCAATGAACTTCCTTTTGTGCATCTCAAACTAAGATATATATTCACACACATTAATGACACTAAGACAACTCCAAAGAGACCAAATTGAGTCTTCTCAGCTGCTATCAGATGGTATCCTGTATGTCCTTAAGATTCTGATCTGGAAGAGTAAAAAAGTGACCAAACAGCATCAATATAGATCATCAAATAGATGAGAAATAACATTATTAGCATAAAAGAAAACTAGGGTTAAGTTCAAATGTGAACTCATCTTTCATTGTCAACGTGAGAACAACCGAGAGCGCATCACGTGGCATATTCAGTTTGAATATTCATGTGTTATTCAAACTGAATAACACTGCATCTTGTGTTATTCATTGTGAATAATACATGAATATTCAAACTGAATGTCACGTGGTGCGAGTTTAGTGGTCCTCATGTTCACAACCAAAATTGAGTCACATTTAAACTTTCCTCAAAGAAACTATATATATATATATATATATATATATATATATATAGGGGTGGGTTCAAATGTGAACCACTATTTGGTTGTGAACGTGAGGACAACTGCGAGCGTGACACGTGGCGGATGACTAGGCGCCATGTCAAGTCCACGGCGAATGACTAGGCGCGATTCATGGGAGGGCATTGAATTAAAGAGGGGGACCACACTCAAAGTCGCCACGTGTCGCGCTCTCGGTTGTCCTCACGTTCACAATAAAAAAGTGGTTCACATTTGAACTTTCCTCTATATATATATATATGTAGAGAGAGAGGGAGGGAGGGAGGGAGGGAGGGAGGAAGGATCATGCAAACTTAGGAAGATAGTAGTATTAAGTGGTTAAGGACTAAAATCTATAACTTTTCGGAAGTCTTTATTAGCTGTAAATTACCATGCTTGACAAGAGCACTAAAATCTATAATTTTTCGGTTGACTATCATACAAGTTCAGCACCAGGTAAGCAAGACAGTAGTATTAAGTGGTGAAGAAAGAATCTGATTCATTGCTTTATATGGAGTTCGTTCTAGAATCAAGAAAACGCTACAAACTCAAGTGCCAAAACATGTAAGAGGACGTCTCTCTTACCATCATTCTCTTCATGTGTAACCTTTTTAATCAATTGACCTAATAACAGTTTACACCTCTATGGACAAAATGATTACTTCTAAACTTCAAATTTTGATATGAAAGTTTTTTTCAGATCGATCAAGCAAGAGTCCATCTGGACCAGATACGTTTGCAAGATAAGAAAGGCACATACCTGTGCAAATGCATAAATTGCACGCACGATTCTTGCGTAATCTGTTCCAAGCATTTGAATAACCAGGTCAGCCAGAAACGTTCCCCATAGCCTGTACACACAAATGTAGCTCACCATGTTTTACAAACATTGAATTCTCATGGATTAACATTTGATTGTATTCATAGAGAGATTGCATAAATATTTCCATCCCAGCGACAGAAAACAATTGGATACCTTACATAACATTTGATGCAAAATGAAAAACTTGACTTGATTCTTTTTGAGAAAATTTTGAATTTGCACCTAAATAACCACTTTTGATGTTCAATGTAACCTTTGTGGCAAGTTGGGCTTGATCAAGATCTATGCTCAGTCTCAAGAACTCATTAGTTTAGGACTCTCTAAACATTATGAACAAATTGCATGAAAATTGCAACATACTTTGATCTGATTCCTATTTTGTGTAACATGCTTTCAAAACCTTCATTTTGGTACCTCAAATGTGACACATCTCAAACATTTAGGTACATGGTTTATTGGTTTACATTTGAGAATGCAAGAAAAGTAACTTGGTCTAAATATATGAGATATCACCTCTGAAGTTTGAAAAAAAAAGAACATTAGGAGTTGGACCATAGTTTGCCCAAACATTATCTTGCTATGTCAACAGTGCTGTGGCAGATTGGTTATCGCTCGGGGGTTCATAGCGCCCTAACCGAGTTCGAGTCTTCCCATACGCATGCCCGAGGACATTTAAGTGGGGCCATGTTTAGCCCCCAAAATTGCCGGGGATTAGTCGGGCTTTGGCCCGGACACCCTTCTAAAAAAAACATTATCTTGCTATCTTTATCTCTAAACCATGTTGTAACCTATTAATGATTGGCTTTTAGCTCTAATAGTTTCAATGGTTATATAATCTGGGAAAGATCACAACTAGACACCCTACATCATGGGCTTCAACTCAACTAGACCTCCTACATTATGGTTGGGTTCAAGAAGAAACCCTTGACATCATCAATTTAGCTCACATACTTCAACCTTTTAGATATTAGACCCATCAGTATAATCTGAAGAAAAGTAAAGTCAAATCTCGAGAGATATGCTCTAGGAAAGTTGGTTACTGGTATAGAAAAGATGATGGAAATTATAAGACAAGTTATAAGCCATATAGAAAGACAAGTTAAAAACTATTAGTGTAAGGCAGAAAAGGTCCATACATTGGACCGAGTAACACCATTATACTCCTTACACCAAGATATCGTGATGCAGCACCTGCTAGCCCCTGTTTATAATGACCAAATAACAAAAACCATCACTAAATCTTTATAATTGTTAAATTATATCCAACTAGCTAAAAATAACAAAAGAGGATGCCAGGCAACAAAGCATGCAAATTTCAGAAAATATGAAGGGGCAAAGAGGTAAGCCAATTCAAGAAGATTGCAACAGAAAACAATTTTATGGTATTTGCTCACTCGTTTTGCTGCAAGTAAGGCTGCTCTTGACTCCAAGTTAATAGCTGCCAAGCGTCCGCCCTGAAAACAATATTGACATAAGAATATACATTGTGCAGAGAAAGATCTATCACTCCGAAATTTTCTAACTGTTAGAATATGTGACCCCTGTTTCTCTCTCTGAAAGAGCCCTCTGAGAGAGAGAGAGAGAGAGAGGGGGGGGGGGGGGGAGGAGAGAGAGAGAGAGAGAGAGAGAGAGAGAGAGAGAGAGAGAGAGAGGCATCTACATATATATAGGTGGGTTGGTGCATGATAGCATGTTAGGGGCTGGTTGTTTACCTCTTAATAGTTCCATCAAGAGGTAACCTCTGAATCATTAAGACGTAAATCTTGTTAGGCAAAAAAATTTGTCTCTTGATGGTTGTAAAACCCTCTAAACGATTTTGTATTCCGGGTTTCCCTAAACCATTCAGAGCCCTAATTTCACCTAAACAATTACCAAACAACCATATTTCATTTTGCACTATATCATAAGAGCCTCAATCATTTTAACCACTTAATCATCCTGCACCAAACCATTCAGCAACTGACAAACATCCCCTAGAATACGTGGAACCCCTGGTTCTCTCTTTAAAAGAGCTCTTATAGAGAGATGGGAGACCCCATGGTAACAAACAACAAGAAGAATAAATTCTGGTTATTAAGAAAATGAACATAGTTAATTGAGAGTATAACAAAATAAAAACAAACATTTAGTGAAAACATACACTATAATTGCATAGGTTATAGGTAATCATGATTCTCAAGCATTTTGGGATATATGTTTTACAGATGTCACCTCAATTAGAGGAAGCAAGATTTGAAGTCTCTGCACGCAGTTGAATAGAATGTTCATAAATTATAAAAAATGGGGATTAACAATACGTGTCACTATAATTTCATGTCAAATTAAATGCTTTGAGCTCTTACAAGACTAATCCAAAACAATCCCCTTTTCAAGATTGTTGTTGTTCATTAAAAAGTTAAAAGTTTTTTTATTGGAGTACTTTGATTCAATCTGTTACTATAAAGATACCTCCGAATTCAAAATCTAAATGACCTCAATCTTTCATTTAGAGATCATAAAATGAGATAAAATGCAGTACCTGACTATCTCCAAGTACCTGGAACACCGCGAATAGAACGGGATTCACACATATACGTATGGGAGTGTATGTGTGAAAAGCTCTTTACTAGTTCCGTTTACCCCCTATTTATCATACAGACTAGTAAGAGCACATATTGAGATACCTTCTCCAACTTAATGAGAAGTTTTACAGATATAGGTTGTATGTAATTAGGTCTATTTTACTTCTATGGGTCATCAAAATCAAGTGTGATTGACACTCATTTTCTCTAAGTTCTTTTGAGTTAAATTTTTTGCCTACCTCAGCTAGCCTGGCATATAAAGGGACATGTTGTAATTCAGGTTTAAGTTCAACGAAAAATAATATAGAGGTCTAGAAAGAGGCTGCTATTTCCAACTCGTTGCTACATTCCTAGAAGCAGGAATACTAAACCAAAACGAAAATTTGCAAAGAAAAAGAAAATGTTACTATTTAAATTCTTATCCTTTTGAAGCCATCATAGATATATCTTATTCTGCTGCTCATGATCTTAATAAATATAAAGTAAAGGATAAAACATGATGATTCAACCACAAAGATAATTCAGTCAGATTTTTACCTCCTTGAGCACTTCCTTCTTTATTTGATAGTTGGCTGCTTCCAAGAACACCTTGCCAGATAATTTACTTGATACCTACCGCAGCATTAAATTTTACTCACTTCCTCAAGTGGGTAATTCATAAAGAAAATCAACAGTAATCCCTTACCAAATTGTATAGCCTTCCCACTGTAAACATCCCTCCACCCTGGAAGATAAAGATAAAACCAAATAAGGCAAGTTTGGTACAAATGAGGTAGCTTATAAGTCAGGTACATGTTTGGATGGACCATAAGCTAGCTTTTTGAAAAGCTATTCTCACTAGCGTTTTGGTGACTTATGAGAAATTGTTTTTTTATTCCAAATATACGCTTGCTACTTTTTACACTACCAAATTTTAAATGTCTTTTTGTGTCATTTTATAGTCATAAGCTACCTTATCAGCTAGTTTTTGCCAAACACAGCTTATTCATCAACTAGCTTATCAGTCATCGGCTAACTTATCAGTCATAACCTAGCTTATCAGCTAGTTTGCCAAGCATAGCCTAAGAAGTAGGAGCAGGACATAAGAATGGCTGAAATAACTCCATCCATCCAATTTCATCCTTTGACATTATTGGTCGAACAGACTTTGAATTGACATTGGACATGACTCAACAGCCTCAAGTTGGTTATCACAAAAACTAATTATAAGAACACATGCATCAATCATCAAAGGGTTATATCGTGGGCCTACTCATAGCATTTCATAAGCTAGTTTGTAAGGAGTTATCAGATATTCCTCAAAAGTTTGTAACTATATCTATATTTATGAAATTAAAGTAGCACATATGATCCTCAAAGTGGTGGACTTTTAAAGTGGTTAATTTAAATCATTTTGCTGATACATAAAAAAGAATGAAGTGGATGAGAAAGGGGATAGACAAAAAAGAGAATCATTATCTGAAAGGCAACCGATAAAACCTTGAGAATTGTTGTAAAGAACTCTTCTGCCCCACGTCCTAAAGCAGCAGATGCTTGTACCTTCCATGTACTTAAGCCAGCTTCTAGACTATTGTGAGTATCAGAAGCACGTTTCAAACTTGTCCATTTAGTAACGATGTTTCCTGGACAATCACTGCAAAAATATTTTCCAATAATAAAAAATGCGTCGTGAGAAAACATGGTGACTTTCAAGTAGGTAACAGAAAGGTAGCATATGCTTTTAACATGAAGTTATAGTATCCCTACATTCCATTTTCTATAGAAACTCATCTAGATGGGATTGCATGAGAAGAAGGCTTCTACAAGTAAGTCAAAACACTTATTCTGCTAAACTTTTTTTTGACATTTTGGTTAAAAAATAACGTTAATTTCAGTAACAACAAGACTAAAAGCAGTATATATGTTGAAAAATCTAGTAAGCATAAAATCTTTGTGGTTTTCAATTAACGTACTTTGACTATTTGACCTTTATGACTTTCATGAAGCCTACATTCTTGGAAAACTAGTTTAAGCATTACCATGGGTTTGTCTTGTATTTGTCGAAGGTAAAGCAAAGCAAGGGACTAGAGGTGTGTCAGATGGTTCTAGTTTCGATGTTCAGTTAAATAGGGTAAAGACAGTAAGGATTCCAATTTGATATTTCGATTGAATGCCGAGAAGGGAATTCATTGCTGGAGATCAAGAAATAACCTACGAAATGCGAAAAGAAGTGTTTCGGATATGATAGTATTCAAGTAGAGGTATAGAGAGCTTTTGGAAAAGTATCCATAATAAGGCTCACTGCCAGTATTATAGATCTTCACCAAAGGCGACAATTGATCCATATCTTTAAGGGAAAAGAAGATATAGTATTCACAAACTGTAACCTCATGACTCATGAGCTACACAATGAAACTATTGAGGGTTCTTTGAAAGTCTCAACTTTTAATCAGGTGAAATTGGACTCCGGACTCCTAACTAGAAAAGAAGCCAATATTCAGTTATTAACATCCTATTTCTACTTCTAATTATTGTACCAACTAACCAGCATGGAGTCATAAAACTTTTAGTCAGGTAAAATTGAACTCCTAACTAGAAACGGAGCCAATATTTAGTTATTCTCTACATGATAAAATGACACTTTAAACTAATAATCACTTAAACATTTATATTAACTCCTAGTTATATTCCTGCTTAGTATACCAAACAACCAGCATGGAGCAATTTTAGCTATGATTTACTAGTGTGGTACAAAAAGTCCAATCTCAGTCTCCTGGAAGTGTGCAAATTCTTCTTCTTAATGCTATCCCATTAAAGTAATCAAATAGAGCATGAAAACAATGTAATAAATTTAAAAAATCAGCAAAGCCTTTACAGGATGATGCTTAAGAATGTCTACTTTACCTTGAGTACTCCTGCAACAAATGAAGGAAAATCTCTATTTCCAAATCTTCGGTTGATAGCTTTGTTGAGCATGGTATTTTGAGTTCTTTTCTCACACTGAGCAAAACATTCCTATATGTTGGCCGCCAACCCCTGCTCCCACAGTTGTATAAGATGAAGTTTTGCAATAACCAGTACCTTGGTACACATTATTACTACACATCACGTATCTCAAGAAACAATATTAAAATTGAATATATTTACATCTTGCCACCTACTTCAACACAAAAGTTGTAGAATCTGGCAGAGACTTCATAAGAAAAATAACAAAGTAGGTGGTAACAAGACATAAATAACGCTATTCATTAACCTCAATGAAGATCGAGCATCAGCTGCAAGGAAAAAGAATCTTGATTCCAGAATCCTTATAAAATCCTCTCTCTCTTCTGGGTCTTCCTCGATCATGGCATAATCGACATCTGATGGTTTTGCTATGGACTTCAACAATGGACTGAAGTAACTGGATTGAAAAGGATTTTGATATCATTAATAGGAAGTTATTACAAAAAATACAGAGATGCACGGCTGGTTAGACAAGAATACATTCATATTTCCACAAATCCTATATAGCTTTCTGACTTATACACGAGAGTGAATAGATTACACCTTGTGCCATAAAGAATTCTTTCCACCTCATATAGTTCAGAGCCTGTAGCCAACTGAAGTACAGAATGTAGTTCAGAATCGAAAATTCCTGTAAATTGTATCAATAAGGCGAATATCGCATACAAAAACTATAGAAATATATGCTCAGATAATGCAATCATGTACTAAAATTCATCTTAGAAAACCAGATACATTCCAGAACCCCCGGAGAAAAATCACCAAGCAAATTGCATCAGATGTTACCATTTCAAAACAAAAAAAAATTCTAGTTCAAAACACCAATTTCACGTGTATAAAAATTTATTTATTCTGTTGTCAGTTGTCACAGATGCAGAATTATCAATTTCCTAACTTAGTAAGTTGCTCAAACTTCATATATTCAAACATAGCACAAATTGCAATAAATAGCAACATACTTTCACTTCATTTGATAACTGGACTTATAAGAAGTTACTAAAACCATTATACTTTTCAAAATTTGATAACTGGACTTATAAGAAGTTACTAAAACCATTATATTCAAACATAATTTGATAACTGGACTTATAAGAAGTTACTAAAACCATTATACTTTTCAAAATTGACTACTTTGGATAATTTTGACCAAAAAACTTGTATGGCATATACATGGTATATTTATAATGATTTTCAAAAATTGGATGTTTCTGTAGCAGATTTTAAAGTCTAGAGACTAAAATAGAAACCAAACTGAAGTGTGCTGTTATTCATAAAAACCTAAGTCTAATCCAAAGTGTCTTGGGGTGTGTGTGCTTTTGGTTGTGGAAAACTGTTTTCATTTTCCTAAAAACCTTTTCAGAAAAAGGAGTTGAGTTTTCATTTTCAGTTTTCTATGGTTTTCTACTTTACATTGAGGTTAGAAAACAAAAACAAAAAATCATTTTCTTGGATAACTTTTGAAAATTGAGTGAACCAAACGCGTTTTCTAAATTTCCATTTTCCTTGGAAAACCAGAATTTTCCACATCCAAACGCACCCTTAGGGTTCATTTTGCTAAAGGCTTATAGGCAAGAGTCACCACCTTCACTTAACTTATTGGATAAACAACATTTGAGGATCGGAGAGTTGATAAGGGTCTTTCTTCCTCACTCACCTCCATGCCACTTACCGGATAAAATTGTAAGTCCTAACCATGCTCGTCCAGTAACATAAGTGACGTGTCCTTAAGTGTTTTGTAAACAACCCGGGGCCGTTTACTTGATGCTTACCCCGGTAAGTGCTTACGAGATCAATTTACCTTACGGGATGAACATGACAAGGACTAGAATCTTACCCGGTAAGAGCGATGACATGAACCGAGAGTCTTACCCGGTAAGTGAGATCCACAACTCTTACCCGCTAAGAGCTTACCGGGTAAATTGTTGTGTAAAATACCGTTTTGGAAGACTATAATATTGTCTGATATAGTAGGTGATAGTGTTCAATTTTACCGGGTAAGTGCTTAAGTAAACGACCCTTAGTTTCAGCATCAGCAAGCATTATAATCTTCATGTAGGAAACACTAATAATAACTGCATTTGACCATATAAAACAGAAACACAAAAGTAAACTGTCTAAAATCAAACTAAAGTTAATCAATTTCCAATTCAACATGTTCCAAGTTTAAGTCATTGTAAGGAAACTCAATAAACCCTAATCAATAACCTTAACTCCCTACACAAAAATAATAACACATATAAGAAGAGCATTATACAATACAACCCCCAAATTTCTCATGTACCTTGGTCTTGTGATGATGAAACAGCATGAGGACAAAAACCTACAAGCCTTGCAGTACGACTATGGCGAAAAGAGGAACTCAATACCTGCAATATATGAATCAAAATCATCGATACAAAAGAGAAATTAGAGATTATAATCGGAAATCGATAGCGGAAGGAAAGAGATTTACTGCCCAATGTGCGAGATTGGTGGAAATTGGGGGACGAGTATGGTGGAAACAAGGGGTAGAGAAAGGAATGAAGGTTGTTGTTGTTACAGCCATTTTCACAGTCTCTGCTCTTTTTTTGGATTTCGCAGAGTTTGTTTGTGTGCACTGTGCAGTCCAATCTATAAAGAAATTAATATTTGAAAGAAAGGGCTTAACACTATTAATTATACTTTTATACACCACTGTTTATATAATGATAATAGTGGAGCCTAACAATCTTTTCCTATTACAGAGGGATAAGGGTATTTGTACCCTAACCCACCCGATCTGGCTCCCACATCAGCTTTTCTCCAACTCTTTCTTAACCCTGCAATCTATATCTTAACTCTCTCAACCCTCTCACACAACACACACAACCAAAGCGGTGTGGCCAACCCGCATCTCCTCCAGCCCACCGAGCATCATTGTTGCGTACCGCAGCCCGCTCAACCCATTGAGCCCGACGAGCTCGAGCCCGCTCAGCCTGGGCATGCGGTACGCATAGCCTAAGAGCATCCAAAACTTCACTTGCCGTATTTTTTTCTGCCACATTATTGTCATCTTAATAAAAAAAGAACCTCCTTAAAATTCTACAATGGAGGTTTTTACAAAAACCTCAACTCCCTTTTCTTATTTATAATATAATTTTCATTTATATAAATTAGTATATAACAGAAAAGAAAGTATTACAAGAACCAGGGTTATAATAAGAACCTGTGATTGGGCAAAAACCTTTGTCCTACAGTGGAGGTTCATGTAAAAACCCCAAGAAGAACCTCAAGAAGAACCTCCATTGTGGATGCTCTACCTCCTCTATTCAACACCTCGCTCTAGGGGTATGTTAGAATATGTGGAACCCCATGATTAATCTCCAAAAGAGCCCTTAAGGAGAGAAGGGGGGTTCCAACATATATAGTGAAGATTTGGTCCAAGTCTAGCCGATGTGGGACTCTAACACGCCCCCTCCAACGAGGCTAGATGGAGGGCCGAGAAGGGCCACGAGAGGGCCAGGAGCGGCTAGGAGAGTGCCGGCTTAGGAGAGTGCCGACGTGTCAGTCCCTAGAGTGGTAGACCTTGGCTCTGATACCATGTTAGAATATGTGGAACCCCTAGATTAATCTCCAAAAGAGCCCCTTAAGGAGAGAAGGGGGGTTCCAACATATATAGTGAATATTTGGTCCAAGTCTAGCCGATGTGGGACTCTAACACGCCCCCTCCAACGAGGCTAGATGGAGGGCTGAGAAGGGCGGAGCGGCGAGGAGAGTGCCGACGTGTCAGTCCCTAGAGTGGTAGACCTTGGCTCTGATACCATGTTAGAATATGTGGAACCCCATGATTAATCTCCAAAAGAGCCCTTAAGGAGAGAAGGGGGGTTCCAACATATATAGTGAAGATTTGGTCCAAGTCTAGCCGATGTGGGACTCTAACAAGTTTAAGCCCAGTACTCACCCCTACTCCCACTTTTAGATAGCACTTACTGCTTAGTTGCTTGCTTCCTTAGTTTTCCATATAACAAATAATAGAGGTATATCTGTATGATTCCCCATATTGTAAAATATAATTGTAAACCAAAAGTTGAATTTCTTTAAGAAAAATGTGGTTTATATTTATTTTGTAAATGAACTAATTATAAGATGAGGTTTTCAAAAGTATTAATTTACTCTGTTTTTATTTGGTTAATCAACCTTATATTAGGAAAGGGATATTAGACGTTTCCAAAAAAAATTTGTTCTTAACATTTAAAAAGAGTTAAAATATGAATGTTTTAAAAAGTTGAAATAGTTTGTATGTAGTTATAATTTATACTCAAGCCATTTATTATGGGAGACCCGATGCCTTTCGGGTTGCTTCGGCAACACCATTGTGGGTGATTCAGGTTGGAAGGAAGAGTTCGGCTTCCACAAGCCGAGAAGAAAGACCCGACCCCCTACCCCCCTCACCTCCTCTCTCTCTCTCTCTCTCTCTCTCTCTCTCTCTCTCTCTCTCTCTCTTCTTTCTCTCTTTTATTTTCTTTTATTTTTTATTAATATTTAATAAAATAAAAGTGTGAGTAAGATTAAGTTGGTTTGGGTAAACCATAATGGATGGTTCGGGTAAGGTAGTGAAAAACTGATGTAACAATTGAGTTTATTGGGTTGAAGGTTTACCATAGTGCATGGCCTTAGAGGTTATTTGTCTTTTAAAAAATACCTCTTAAAACCTCTCAATTTTGAAAATTAAGAGGTCTGTAGACATATTGTTTTATTTTTAAAAAATGTATGAAAACCTTTTTATTGTCTTTTAAAATTTTAAGAGGTGCATAATCCACCTCTTATATTTTAGAGGTAAAATCAGATGTCAAACTTCAAACCTTTTAAAAAATACCGAAACCTTAATGTTTATAAGTTGTACACTTCAAAATTTTATTGTTTTTAAGAACAAAAAATGTAAATGTTTCATAATAGGGGAATTACGTTTTTGATCCCTATTGTTTATGTTGGTCCTCTATTGATGGCCAATAAGATAAATTGTATTGTAGAAGGGGGGGTTGAATACAATCAACACATTTTCTTCCACTTAATTCAGTCCACGACTCCTATGGAGCCTTTGTGTGAACTGAAGTAGATTGTTTGTTGAAATGGATCAAGACTATGTCAAGACCCACACAATCTTTTTAAGTATTTTGACACAGCCTTTGCTTATGCACAAAACAAGTATTAGAAGAGATAGAAAGAATTAGAAGATAGAAAGAAGAAAGGATTGGGGTATAGAATATGGACCAAAGGGTTGTGTTTGAAGAACACACTACGTTCATATTTATACCCCATGCATTAAATGCATGCCATCCCCAACTTTACACGTGTCGGGTAAAGGTTGGGTTTGGTGTACTATTGTACCATAAAATAATGTCCATGCATGGTAGGGTCATGTACTATTGTCAGAAAGGCAAATCAAATCCTTTTTGTGCATATAGGACAAGAAGACAAATATAGTATTCTTAAAGTACAAGTCACTGATCAGGCCTTAGAGTCGCTGATCCTTGGGAAGGATCAGGGAGGCACTGTGACTTGTTCTCTATGGAACGTCATGTAAGAGTAGTCAGCTAGCTGTCACTGATTTCAACTTCAGATCATTAGCATCGCTGACTCTATCATCAGCTTGCATCAATAGATGGTGCTGATGTTTTCATAGTGACATGACAATTTGTCTTCAAATGATACTTAGCTGATGTCAGTTCTCACTGATACTGAACGGAGTCAGTGATCAGCAATCGCTGATGTCCAAGCTATCAGCAAGACAGACTCGCTGAAGTATTGAACTTCATCACAGCAGTGCTAAGTATTTTTCAGTTAGTAGATAAAGGATCATTGGTATTTCATCAAGTCATAGAGAAGCTGGATCAACAATCTCCCCCTAAATATCAATGATAAGACAACAGAGAGGTTGCCTTTATTCTAGTAACTTAAAAAAATTTCTAAGTCTAGATTCAACAGTTAGAAAATAAAACAGGTGAAAGGTACTTGTATTATTTAACTGTTAGAAGTGATCTTTTTCAGTGATGAGAATCAAGGATAGATAAACACTTGTATTTCATTTCATAATAACCATTACAATACAGAAGGAAATAAAATTACAAGTCATTGAAAGAAACAACAAGGAGAGAGAGAAAAAAATTACACGGATCAAACTAGTCTATGTTTTCTTCTCCATTGCGTCTTCTCTTCCTTAGCGAGTCACTGCTTTCATTTGAAGCAAAGTCGAGAACTCCGCAGCTAAGCGTGAAAGAGGCATTCAACCAGGAGACTGAATGAGATAGGCATTTAACCAGGAGACATTCATTTCTGTGTTGAATACAGATCCTGAATGGGGATGGATCTGTCTCTGATGAACGAAACAACAACAATCATTACCTTTTTGAGGTTCTGATAACTGATGTTTCTCCCCCTCAGTAGGTGCACATCCAAGAAACAGGATGTGCTTGCAATGATGCAAATCCTACATATCAAAAGACTTGTAGGCTTTCTCCCCCTTAGATGATAACCTATCTCCACCTGAGACTTGGGTTCTATATTTTGAAGAATGGTGGAGATGGGCCAGTACGGAGAAGAGGTAGGAGGAGAAAGGAACCTTCTTCGTCATAAGGGAATAGTCCCTTATTAGAAGAAGGTATCCTACAAGTGGTGGGGGAAAGAGAAGGGAATCATCCCTTTTAGAAGAAGGTATCCTGCAAGTTTCTCCCCCTCAGATACAGCACCCTGTGCTGTAGATGAGATGCAGGATGCAGAAGATCATCCTGGGCTGAGAGAAATATACTTGGCCAAGGAGAGGTGGCCAAGTTCTCCAGTGGATCCTCCTTTAGAAGAGTCGTTATTGTAGCTGCAGAATAGTAGTATAAGAGAAATTCTGCAAAAGAAAGAAAACATAAGTTTAAAAACAATAAATAATGATTAGAAGAGTCTTTTTGTTGTTCTAAGATCTTATGTTGTAAAAGATGAACCCGAAAAGACGTTTTATTCTTGGAATTGAAGAGGAGAATTCATCCTTAGATCAAGGATTGTTAAGAATGACTTAAGAGTTGTACTTACCAGTCTTGCAAGAAGAGCTTCTAAGGAAGAATGAAGATTTGAACATATGAAGGATTTCAAATCTTGGAGAGAGAAATCTAGTAAATGTGAAGAAGGAAGTAATCCAAGCATGGATTATATAGAGGTGGGGAATACCAGAAATTGCGATTTTGGCGCTCAAAAGAAGATGGGACGCGGAACAAGTTTCAAGAAGTAATAATGACGGTCATTTAATTCTCGCTGTTAATACGTAACTGTTCGTTTTCACGCGCCTGAAAGTGTCTTTTCACTTACCGTCACGCGTCTGACACACGTTGATGGAAGATAAGTTAATTTTTAAAAAAAAACTTATCCATTTTGATGATTATCCATAAACATGGGGATGTGAAAGGTTATCAGCAGGAGGAAAAGTCCTCTTATCACAATTAATGTGTTAAGGTAGGTGAGATCACTGACATATGAAATAAATGCAATGAATCATTGAGAGAGAACATCAGTGACTTTGAGATGATCAGAGAGATCAATTCATTTCATTGAAGAAGAAAATTACAGTACACTGAAAAAGGAAAATACATAGATAATTTACAAGAGAAACTAGAAATGCAACATGCTGAAGATCAGACATCAGGGTTTAGCATTCCTAGCTCGCTGATGAGTTGGTTGAACCGTTTCTCGTCCAGCGGTTTAGTGAAGAGATCAGCGAGTTGATATTCAGTGGGAACGAAATGGAGTTCAACATCGCCATTCATCACATGATCTCTGATAAAGTGATATTGGATTTCAATGTGCTTTGTCTTCGAGTGAAGGACAAGATTGTTAGCGATGGCTATCGTCGAAGTGTTGTCGTAGTGGATGGGTATCTTTGATAGCTGAAACCCATAGTCCAACAGTTGATTTCTCATCCAGAGGACTTGAGCGCAGCAGCTACCAGCAGCGACATACTCTGCTTCAGCGGTTGATGTGGACACTGAATTTTGCTTCTTGCTTGTCCAACTCACCAACTTACCACCGAGTAGCTGACAGCCACCAGTGGTGCTCTTTCGATCTATTTTACAGCCTGCAAAATCACTATCTGAAAAAGCAGTTAGATTGAACCCTGAGTCCCTGGGGTACCAGAGACCAAGGTTGGGAGTCCCCTTCAGATATCTGAAGATGCGCTTTACAGCCTTCATATGGGACTCCTTAGGATCAGCTTGATATCGTGCGCAAAGACAAGTAGCATACATGATATCAGGTCAGCTCGCTGTAAGGTACAGTAGTGAGCCAATCATTCCTCTATAGAGAGTAACATCAACAGATTTCCCATTGGAATCCTTGTCGAGTTTCAGAGGAGGTGCCATTGGTGTTTTCATTTCAGAGCAGGTAGTAAGTTTAAATTTAGCAAGCATTTCACGAACATACTTACCTTGGGATATGAAAATACCCTTTTTAGATTGTTTAATGTAACATCCCAATTCTAAATTACCATATTATATGCTAAGTGTGTCTCTTTTATATGTTACGAAGGATATTATGTGCTTAAATGCGAGAAAATGTTAAGCGTGTTGAAATTTTATTAAGTGTATTCGTAGTATCATATAAGGTAACCGATGATTTAGTGGGAGTTTGTGCTTGAAATTTTAAGGTTATTCTTCTTTGGAGTATATGAGAGGATTTAGAAATGTTCATGACAATCGGAGTTAGATTGAGAAAGTTGGAGAAAACGAGTCAAAACGTCAACGGTTAAGCTATGGATTCGTAAAACCAATTTTTTTTAAGGAGATCTTTTCTGGAATATTATTATCGGATGTTGTAGATTATTTCGTTACGAACACGTAGGCGAAAACCTCATCGAAAACGGAGTTCCGAGCGAAAAGCTACGCTATTTTTAGTGTTTAGTGGTCAAATGGGTGCCCAAACCGGGTCAAACCCGACCCAACTCGAATTTGGCTTATTAAACACGAATTTTATACCCATTTTAAGCCATTTTCAGCTCCAACACTCCCACACACAGTAAAGGTGCGAATTACACACACTTAAGCTCAAACACCTTCAATTTCTTGGAGAATCAAAGATCAAGTGATGAATTCTTGATAATTATGTGAAGATTGTTGAAGGTATACTTCTAATACTAAGTTTACTCTTTGCAATTAGTGTCAATCAAGGAAATTAGGGTTTGCATGTTTGAAATTAGTGGTTGATTTTGTAATATTATGGTTTTATATTGGTTATTATCATGTTATCTTGAAGGATTACACAACAATTTGAAGATAATCTCATCTTTGTTCTTGTTTTGATGTTGTAACAAGTATGATGACTTTTGGGTGAAATAAGCTTAATGCATGTGTAAGATAAGTGTAGAAATCATGATATTATGCTTAGATTATGTTAATACATTAGTTAGTTCTTTGATTACATGGTTGATATGCAAGAAGATGGAAAGAATAAGTAAGTATTCATTATGAATAAGATGACTATTTGTTATACAAAGATGGATTTTTATGAACTTGGTAGAAATAGATGAATGGACCATGGTTTCTTGTTGATTTTATCTTGATGATGATAAAATTAAGTTAACATCTGAGTTTGATTAGGATTGAAATGGAAATGGATACTTATTTGGACAAAAGTATGATTTTTCGAGTTTGAAAAGCATGTTACAGCACTGTTTTGCAAAAATTGTATAAAATCGTAGAAAAATCAGAAAAATACAAGGTCAGTGGCGTTGGAAAGATATGAATCTGTACTTTAATCCATATGTTGAAGTCAAAGTGTGATTTTGAGTTTAAGTGGGGTAAAACAGAGTGTAAAAACAGAGCTGCAACATATAAGTAAAGTTAGCTTATGATATGATTAAGTTGATAAAATGTGATTGGTTGAGCCAATGCTTACGAAACTTGATATATGACTCCAGGGGATAATTTAAGCTTGTTTGAGTCCTTTGGAGGGTATCTTATATTTGGATTTCAAGGTTGGACTTTTGTTGTTCGATTTGACCGTATTTGACATTCGGTCGTGAGGTGAGTTAAATAGCAATTCAAATATTATTGTATTAAGTGTATATTTATATACCATCTATATGTATGTGATTTCTATGACTTTAGAGTCGGTTCTTATTGGTCTTTTGTCTTTGTACGTATTGATCTCTCGATTACAAGTTCTTCCAAAATGTCGGTCGGTTTGGATATCCATGTATTCCGTCGGTATTGTTTCTTTGATTTCTTGTGAAACCGGAAGTACGGGGATTACTTTGTGTGATCCGTCCCGAAAACGGTGAATGTCAACATGCCGATGAAGGGGTAGGGATCGGTGAGACATTCTAGTCGTTCTTATTGTCTGTTGGCCGTACTCGGTGCCTAATGTTAAGAGAGGCACGAGTATAGGGACTCGGGCATACCCGGGAGATGAAGGCGGGCTCCCTGCCAGTCCTAAGCATTGTATTCTGTGAACCATAGGGGCTCGAGCATACCCAGTAATGATGGGCTCCCTGCTAGTCCTATGTGTTCTATTGTTTGGTTATTTCGATATGTTGCTTTAGACCGTTTGACTAACGCGTGATATTGATCCCTTAAAAAGGAATTGACCTGGTATCCTCTGATAATTACTTGTAATTTGCATTGAAATAAGATTGTTATGTCATGATGAATTGTTTGATTTCGGCACTTGATTTTTGGTTATATTATGGACAATTCTTATTACGTAAGTGTTACTCTCAAATAATCGCTCATTGATATAACCATTCAATTGGTTGGTTTTCGGTTCCCGTGTATTTGTATAGACTTAATTTCAATAACATTTGTTTAGACTATTTATCTCACTAAGCCATGTGCTTATTCCGTTAGCTCACTATTTTTTTCAGGAAAGAAAGAAGATGAAGGCAAGAACCTGGTGTAGTTAGTTCGTGTTTAGTTCGGGGATCGTTGCCAAGTCTTGGTATATATATATATAATTATGTCTATTATATATTTTGGGTTGTAAATATATTCAGGTAGTTATTATGTTGTCCCGAATTTTTGGTTGGTAAGTGTTTTAATTATAAGATTGTAAGCTTTTGTTTTGGATTTGGAAATACTTATTAAGTTATAATTAGCTTTTCGTGGTTTACTTAGAAAATGTTATCTCGTATGTTTTGTTTTGGGTTATTAAAATGTGGTTTTGGTGAAATCGTAACCAAGGTGTTACAAATATGGTATCAGAGCAGTGGTTTGAGGGATTTAGATATTGGAAATGATATCTAGACTCAAACCTAGGCATTGAAATCGTATAGTAACTAGGCTATGATAGAATACGGGATAAGGACTAATAGTAGAAACCTAGGTGGGGATGGGACCAAGGATAGGGTTATATCTAATAAGTATGTGTTAAAACTTTCAGTAAATGGCTGACGGCGACGCAGCAAGCCATACACCGACAGACCCACACATGGGGGAAAATGACCTTGAGGCAAGCCATGATCAATCGATCCCTAATGTTGATGGAAATGATTCGGGTAACACTAGACATGACGAGGAAGTCCCTACATCTCCTCGAACAGAAAGATTGATGAAAATGATGGCTGATCAGATGAAATCATTAACTGATCAGATGAGAGCCGCATTAGAGGAACAAAGAAAGGAATTTGAGAAGAGGTTAGAAGAACACAACCCGACAAATGCACTTAAACAAGACGACAAGGGTAAACGTCCGATCGTGACCGATGAGGTTTCGAAACCCAAACCAGATCGAGTCTCGTTCAAGTCATTCCGTAGTAGTGGGGCAACAGAGTATACAGGACAATCTGATCCTGTTTTAGCTATGCAATGGGTTCAAAACACTGAAAAAGTGTTTCGAACTATTCGCGTATCCGATGAAGACAAGGTGAGGTATGCATCGGCTATGTTGACAAATCGAGCATTAGTTTGGTGGGATAACACTTACGAGTCACTAGACTCGAATACTCGCGAGAACATGCTTTGGGACGAATTTCGATCAAAGTTCTTTGAACAATATTGCCCAATGGATCTTCAACGTCGCCTTGAGAAAGAGTTCTGGGATTTGAAACAAGGCACCATGACTGTGATGGAATATGAGACCGAGTTCAACCGAAAACTACGATTTGCACAAAGGTTTTTAAGTACTGAAGACGATACAGTCGAGCGTTTTGTGGGTAGGTTACGAAAAGAAATTCGGAATTTTCTGGTGAATCGAGAAATTCCAAGTTTTGTCAAGGCGGTAAAATTTGCTCGAAGATGCGAGCATGATCTGTCAATACCGGATGATCTAGTTCCGGCAGCAAAGCGACCATGCACCGGAAAGACGAGCACAGTCCCAACACATCGATCACCCAAGTTCTTAATGTCGAAACGAGGGCAGACGCATAATGAAACTCGTACTACACCTCAGGCATATTTTTTACAGTCTAATGCCCCGAGGATTTGCCAAAGATGTGGCAAGAATCATGTTGGACGATGCAATATTGAACCATCTAGTGTACGATGTTTTTGTTGTGGCGAAGTGGGCCACGTTCGTACAACTTGTCCGCGAAAGGAGGAAGCATGCTACTCATGCGGGGTTCTTGGGCATAAACAGCGAAACTGTCCACGAGGAAAAGGAGCAGAAAGTAAGGCGTCAGTCCAACGACCGACGATGGGTGTGTGCCTCAAGTCAAAAGGAGGAGGTACCCAAAGCACCAGCTCGAGCTTTTCAGATTACTGCAGAGGAGGCTCGCGATGAGCCAGATGTCGTTACTGGTATTTTCCTTGTTAACTCCCAACCCGCTCGTATATTATTCGATTCTGGAGCTACAAATTCTTTTGTGTCGCATGATTTTCTTCGCTACATGAAATCTGTTCCATTTATGCTTCCTATTCCGTTTACCGTTGATACTGCTAATGGAGTCACTTTAGTAGCTGATAGAGTATTTAGAGATTGCTCTTTAGTGTTAGACAATCATGATTTTTTTGGTAGACTTGATTTCTATTGATATTCGTGGCTTTGATGTCGTGATTGGTATGGATTGGTTAATAAAGAACCGCGCGGTTATCATCTGTTATGAGAGGATGGTTCAGGTACCAGTTAAGAATGGAGACTACTTGTATATTTATGGGGAGAGACGTCCCGGTGACGTGAAGATAATATCTATGCTTAAAACGCTGCGTTGTGTAACTAAGGGTTGCACTTCTTTCATGGCATATGTTTTGGATGCAACCAAAGAAGTTAAGAAGATAGTGAAAGATGTGCCAATCGTAGGTGAATATCCGAATGTATTCCCCGATGACTTACCTGGGTTACCACCAGATAGGCAAGTAGAATTCCGGATCGATTTGGTACCCGGTGCCTCTCCAATTGCTAAAACGCCTTATCGACTTGCGCCGGCAGAAATGATGAGCCAGTTACAAGAGTTGTTGGACAAGGGCTTCATTCGACCGAGTGCTTCGCCTTGGGGTGCACCAATACTGTTTGTAAAGAAGAAAGACGGTTCATTCCGGATGTGCATCGATTACAGGGAATTGAACAAGGTAACGATTAAGAATAAATATCCGTTACCTCGTATCGATGACTTGTTTGATCAGCTCCAAGGTGCAAGCTATTTCTCAAAGATTGATCTCAGGTCCGGCTATCACCAGCTGAAAGTAAGTGAGGAAGACGTACCCAAGACGGCCTTCCGAACCCGTTATGGGCATTACGAATTTTTGGTAATGCCATTCGGACTTACAAACGCACCTGCAACGTTTATGGACTTAATGAATAGAGTATGTCGCCCCATGCTTGACAAGTCTGTCATAGTATTTATTGATGACATTCTTGTGTACTCAAAGTCCGAAGAAGAACATGCTACGCATTTACGTGAGATACTTGAGCTACTCAGGAAGGAACGTTTATACGCAAAGTTCTCAAAATGCGAGTTCTGGCTTCGTCAGGTGCAATTTCTAGGACATGTAATATCAGGCGACGGAGTTTCTGTTGATTCGACTAAAATTGAGGCGATCCAAAAGTGGGAGCAACCAAAGAATCCATCTGAAGTCAGAAGTTTTCTGGGTCTAGCAGGATACTACAGAAGGTTTATCCGTGACTTTTCAAAAATTGTTGTGCCACTTACATCATTGGCTCGCAAGGATGTTAAGTTTGAATGGACAGAAGCTCAAGATAATGCATTTCAGACTCTTAAAGATTGTTTGACAAACGCGCCTATACTAGCTCTACCTGAGGGTAGTGAGGACTTTGTAGTGTATAGTGATGCATCTCTACTTGGACTTGGATGTGTCTTGATGCAACGGGGCAAGGTAATCGCATATGCCTCGCGACAGCTGAAAGAATATGAGAAAAAGTATCCAACCCATGATCTTGAGCTAGCAGCGGTGGTCTTTGCTTTGAAACTTTGGCGACACTATCTCTATGGTACGAAGTGTCAACTCTATACTGACCACAAGAGCTTAAAGTATCTATTTGATCAACAGACCCTGAACATGCGTCAGCAACGTGCTATGGAAAAGATTACGATTGTGAGATACTTTATCATCCGGGTAAAGCCAATGTAGTGGCAGATGCTTTGAGTAGGAAGACATATGCAGGACTTCTATGCTACGTTATCACTCACATATCGGTTAAACCTAATCTATTTGACGATATTCGAAAGTGGCAGATTGAGGCTTTGAAGTCTGAGAATATCAAAGCAGAACGAATGGTGGGATACGTCAATTCTCTTTCTGAAGATGGACGTGGCTTGAAAGTCGTTAAAGCTCGAATATGGGTCCCTAGACTTGGTGGTATGCGCAATGTTGTCTTAGCGGAAGCACATAAGTCATGATTATCGATACACCCAGGGAGTACCAAAATGTATCAAGATCTACGTTTAGATTATTGGTGGCCAGGTATGAAGACCGATATTGGACGATATGTCGAGAAGTGTACCACATGCTTACAAGTAAAAGCCGAACATCAGAAACCGTATGGTAGTTTGCAACCTCTAGGGGTACCGATGTGGAAATGGGAAGAGTTAACCATGGATCTGGTTACTAAACTACCAAAAACCCAACGTCAACATGATAGTATCTGGGTTATAGTTGATCGGTTGACCAAATCTGCACTGTTCTTACTTGTCCGAGAGTCTTATTCTATGGATCGATGGGCGCAGTTGTACATTGATGAAGTTGTCTCGCGACATGGTGTACCGGTGAAGATTATCTCTGATCGAGACTCTCGATTCACTTCCAAATTCTGGAGCGCATTTCAACGAGAGTTGGAGACACATCATGCATTTAGTACGGCCTATCATCCTCAGACTGATGGTCAATCAGAACGAACTATTCAGACCCTCGAGGATATGCTACGTGCATGTGTCTTAGAGTTTGGTGGAAGTTGGGATGTTCACCTACCCTTGGTTGAGTTTTCTTACAACAATAGTTACCACTCCACCATTGGAATGGCTCCCTACGAGGCTTTATACGGGCGTAAGTGTCGTACACCCTTGTGTTCGCGAGAGACATGAGAGAAAATTTTAGCTGGTCCCGAGCTCATTCAGATCACGCATGACAAGATTCAAATTATTCGCGAAAGGATGAAAGCTGCCCAAGATCGCCAAAAGTCTTATGCGGATCGCCGCAAAAGGCCAATCGAATTCTCGGTAGGTGATATGGTAATGTTAAAAGTTTCTCCTTGGCGAGGCATGCTTCGATTCCGGAAACAAGGTAAATTAAGTCCACGATTTATTGGCCCGTTCAAAGTATTAGAGTGTATCGGGAAACAAGCTTATCGGTTAGAGTTACCGGAAGAACTTACGGGGATACACAATGTGTTTCATGTCGGGTACTTACGTAAATGTTTGGGTAAACATGAAGAAACGGTTCCCTTATCAGAAGTCAAAGTAGATGAAAAATTAAGATATATTGAGGAACCAGAATCCATTATGAACGAGAAAAAGGTGAACCTACGTAATAAGGAGGTGGACTTGGTGTTGGTCAAGTGGAAACACCATAGGGGACCAAATTGGACGTGGGAGCGTAAAGATGAGATGCAGGCCAAATACCCTTCTTTGTTCCCACAACAATGATTTCGGGGACGAAATCCTCAAAAGGAGGAGGTATTTGTAACATCCCAATTCAAAATTACCATATTATATGCTAAGTGTGTCTCTTTTATATGTTACGAAGGATATTATGTGCTTAAATGTGAGAAAATGTTAAGCGTGTTGAAATTTTATTAAGTGTATTCGTAGTATCATATAAGGTAACCGATGATTTAGTGGGAGTTTGTGTTTGAAAATTTAAGGTTATTCTTCTTTGGAGTATATGAGAGGATTTAGAAATGTTCATGACAATCGGAGTTAGATTGAGAAAGTTGGAGAAAACGAGTCAAAACGTCAACGGTTAAGCTATGGATTCGTAAAACCAATTTTTTTAAGGAGATCTTTTATGGAATATTATTATTGGATGTTGTAGATTATTTCGTTACGAACGCGTAGGCGAAAACCTCATCGAAAACGGAGTTCCGAGCGAAAAGCTACGCTATTTTTAGTGTTTAGTGGTCAAATGGGTGCCCAAACCGGGTCAAACCCGACCCAACTCGAATTTGGCTTATTAAACACGAATTTTATACCCATTTTAAGCCATTTTCAGCTCCAACACTCCCACACACAGTAAAGGTGCGAATTACACACACTTAAGCTCAAACACCTTCAATTTCTTGGAGAATCAAAGATCAAGTGATGAATTCTTGATAATTATGTGAAGATTGTTGAAGGTATACTTCTAATACTAAGTTTACTCTTTGCAATTAGTGTCAATCAAGGAAATTAGGGTTTGCATGTTTGAAATTAGTGGTTGATTTTGTAATATTATGGTTTTATATTGGTTATTATCATGTTATCTTGAAGGATTACACAACAATTTGAAGATAATCTCATCTTTGTTCTTGTTTTGATGTTGTAACAAGTATGATGACTTTTGGGTGAAATAAGCTTAATGCATGTGTAAGATAAGTGTAGAAATCATGATATTATGCTTAGATTATGTTAATACATTAGTTAGTTCTTTGATTACATGGTTGATATGCAAGAAGATGGAAAGAATAAGTAAGTATTCATTATGAATAAGATGACTATTTGTTATACAAAGATGGATTTTTATGAACTTGGTAGAAATAGATGAATGGACCATGGTTTCTTGTTGATTTTATCTTGATGATGATAAAATTAAGTTAACATCTGAGTTTGATTAGGATTGAAATGGAAATGGATACTTATTTGGACAAAAGTATGATTTTTCGAGTTTGAAAAGCATGTTACAGCACTGTTTTGCAAAAATTGTATAAAATCGTAGAAAAATCAGAAAAATACAAGGTCAGTGGCGTTGGGAAGATATGAATCTGTACTTTAATCCATATGTTGAAGTCAAAGTGTGATTTTGAGTTTAAGTGGGGTAAAACAGAGTGTAAAAACAGAGCTGCAGCATATAAGTAAAAGTTAGCTTATGATATGATTAAGTTGATAAAATGTGATTGGTTGTGCCAATGCTTACGAAACTTGATATATGAACTCCAGGGGATAATTTAAGCTTGTTTGAGTCCTTTGGAGGGTATCTTATATTTGGATTTCAAGGTTGGACTTTTGTTGTTTGGTTTGACCGTATTTGACATTCGGTCGTGAGGTGAGTTAAATAGCTATTCAAATATTATTGTATTAAGTGTATATTTATATACCGTCTATACGTATGTGATTTCTATGACTTTAGAGTCGGTTCTTATTGGTCTTTTGTCTTTGTACGTATTGATCTCTCGATTACAAGTTCTTCCGAAATGTCGGTCGGTTTGGATATCCATGTATTTCGTCGGTATTGTTTCTTTGATTTCTTGTGAAACCAGAAGTACGGGGATTACTTTGTGTGATCCGTCCCGAAAACGGTGAATGTCAACATGCCGATGAAGGGGGAGGGATCGGTGAGACATTCTAGTCGTTCTTATTGTCTGTTGGCCGTACTCGGTGCCTAATGTGAAGAGAGGCACGAGTATAGGGACTCGGGCATACCCGGGAGATGAAGGCGGGCTCCCTGCCAGTCCTAAGCATTGTATTCTGTGAACCATAGGGGCTCGAGCATACCCAGTAATGATGGGCTCCCTGCTAGTCCTATGTGTTCTATTGTTTGGTTATTTCGATTTGTTGCTTTAGACCGTTTGACTAACGCGTGATATTGATCCCTTAAAAAGGAATTGACCTGGTATCCTCTGATAATTACTTGTAATTTGCATTGAAATAAGATTGTTATGTCATGATGAATTGTTTGATTTCGGCACTTGATTTTTGGTTATATTATGGACAATTCTTATTACGTAAGTGTTACTCTCAAATAATCGCTCATTGATATAACCATTCAATTGGTTGGTTTTCGGTTCCCGTGTATTTGTATAGACTTAATTTCAATAACATTTGTTTAGACTATTTATCTCACTAAGCCATGTGCTTATTCCGTTAGCTCACTATTTTTTTTCAGGAAAGAAAGAAGATAAAGGCAAGAACCCGGTGTAGTTAGTTCGTGTTTAGTTCGGGGATCGTTGCCAAGTCTTGGTATATATATATATAATAATTATGTCTATTATATATTTTGGGTTGTAAATATATTCGGGTAGTTATTATGTTGTCCCGAATTTTTGGTTGGTAAGTGTTTTAATTATAAGATTGTAAGCTTTTGTTTTGGATTTGGAAATACTTATTAAGTTATAATTAGCTTTTGGTGGTTTACTTAGAAAATGTTATCCCGTATGTTTTGTTTTGGGTTATTAAAATGTGGTTTTGGTGAAATCGTAACCAAGGTGTTACATTTAACCTGAAGACCTAAAAAATAGGTTAGTTCACCCATCATTGACATCTTGTATTCAGCCTGCATGAGTGCTTCAAACTTTTTGCAAAGTTTGGCTTTCATGGACCCAAAGATAATGTCATCAACATAAATTTGGGCAAGGAAAACATGATCCTTGTAAGTCTTGACAAACAGCGTGATGTCGATCTTTCCACGAGTGAAACCTTCTTTGATAAGATAAGTAGATAAGGTTTCATACCAGGCTCTAGGAGCCTGCTTTAATCCATACAGAGCCTTGTTTAACTTGTAAACATGATCAGGGTGTTTAGGATCAGTGAAGCCTGGAGGTTGAGCAACATAGATTTCTTCAGTGAGTTTCCCATTTAGAAACGCACTCTTGACATCCATCTGAAACACTTGAAATTTCATATGAGCCGCATAAGCAAGAAAAAGTCCAATGGCTTCTAATCTAGCCACAGGGGCGAATGTTTCATCATAGTCTATCCCCTCTTCTTATCTATATCCTTGTGCAACAAGACGAGCCTTATTGCGGATCACAATGCCATGTTCATCAAGTTTATTTCTAAAAATCCATTTCAGACCAATGATGGTCTTTCTGGATGGCCCGTGAACAAGAATCCAGACAAGGTTCCTTTTGAATTCAGCGAGTTCTTCTTGCATCGCTGAAACCCAGAATGGATTAGCGAGTGCTTCTTCTATTTTAGAAGGCTCATTTTCAGATAAGAAACAGACATAAAGACAGTGATTACTAGCCTGATGTCGAGTTTTTACACCAGTAGATGGATCACCTAGGACTTGATCAATAGGATGATCTCTAGTCCATCTGAGAGTAGGGGGCTGAGGAACAACATGAAGAGGTTCAGCTATAGCAGTAGAAGATGATTCTTCAGCGACTGCATCAAGTTGAGGAGGATCAGCGACGAGAGGAGTTAATGGAATGTCCTGCTGAGAAGTTGTGGGGGCAACTTGAGTTATAGGAACAACAGAGTAAACTGGAGGATCCTGAGGAATTTCAGGAATTTCTTCAAATCCATCAGGGATTGGAGATGGTGTTCCTGCAGCAGGAATGTTAGTATCAGGGGCTTCATTTTCAGGGACCTGAAAGTAAGAGTTAGCCGATTGATCTACATCATTATTATCAGAAAATAAAGAAGAAGAGAAGGGATTACATTCATCAAACTTGACATGAATGGTCTCTTCAACGGTTTGCCTTCGTTTGTTAAAGACACGATAGGCTTTGGATATAGTAGAGTATCCAACCAAGAAACCATCATCAGCTTTGGCATCGAACTTTCCCAGAGCATCTCTGTTGTTCTTGATATAACAATTGCAACCAAAGATGTGGAAGTACTCGATGTTCGGCTTCCTCCCTCTGAAAAGTTCGTAGGCTGTCTTCTTGAAACGTTTTACGATCAGCGACCTGTTCTGCGTATAACAGGCAGTGTTGACAGCCTCAGCCCAGAATTGAATAGGAAGACGGACTTCAATCAGCATTGATCTTGCAGCTTCAATCAGCGTGCGATTTCTTCGTTTAGCGACCCCGTTTTGCTGAGGAATGCGAACGGAGAGAAGTTCTGAGAGATTCCCTTGTTGACAAGGAATTCATCCAGGACACTGTTTTTGAATTCAGTGCCATGGTCACTTCGAATAGAACGAATAGTGATCTGATTGTACTTCTCCATCCGAAGAATGAAGGCAATGATCAGCTGAGGAGTTTCACTCTTGGCTCTAAGGAAGAACACCCAGGTGAATCTTGAGTATTCATCCACTATCACCAAAGTGAATCGCTTTCCACCCATAGACTGAATATTGACAGGTCCAAAGAGGTCCATGTGCAATAAATGGAGTAGAGAGTTGATGGTAGAAACTTGCTTGGATTTGAAAGAAGCTCTTGTCTACTTTCCCTTTTCACAAGCAGCACAAAAGGATTTCTTTGCAAAGCTGTTTTCAGGGAGGCCTTTCACCAGGTTGCTGATAGAGAGCTGGTTGATGGTCTTGAAGTTTAGGTGGGAGAGACGTTTGTGCCAGAGCCAGTTGATTTCTGAAGAGGCCCTGGACATGAAACACACATTTCCAGTGGACGTGTCCATGTTGATGACGTAGATATCATGGGATCTTTGTCCTCTAAGAATGATTTTCTTGTGACTGCTCTTCACCTTGCAGCTTTTCTTGGAGAAAGAGACCTTGTGATCTTTATCACAAAGCTGACTGATACTCAGCAGATTGTGAGTCAGTCCTTCAACGTAAGATACCCTCCGAAAGGTAGTCTTACCGTTGGTTAAGGTGTGACAACCGACAATTTTTGACCTTCAGGCTAGCTACTCGTTAAATCACCCAGTAGCGTTACCGTAGGTTAAAATTTAGTCATTTAAGTTATTAAAAGAAATTAGGTTAGTTTGCGTGAAAAATTTAGGCAAAAACCTAAAAATCCCGAAAACTGCCCGAAAAAGCCCGTACCGGCCCAAAGTCACCCGAAAATCCTATAATGCCAAATTTAAAGTCAACTTGTATAAAATATGTTACTTTATTAAAAATAAAAGTAAACTGTTCCAAATATTCAAAATTCACCTTCGAAAAAGTCGGTTTTTACCGAAAATCACCGAAACTCGACACTGCGTTTAATTTATCAGTATTGGGAATACATTTTTAAAACAAAAAAAAAAAAAATGAAAGAGGGATGGGGATTGGCCAATGTGGCCGGCCACCACCCCCTCCCCCAATCATCTCTCTCTCTTTTCTACACACACATCAAATATATGCTTTTCCCCAACCTTCCATCATTTCATTTTTCCAAAACCTCCTTCTCTCTCTAGCATTTTTCTCTCTAAACTCTCTCATCTTCTTCCAAAATCCAGCCAACATTCATTCAAAAATATGAGTTTTTCTTGAAGATTCAAGCAAGTTTTAAGAGTATTATTGTTGTTTATCAAAGGTAAGAATATTATATGTATGTCTAGCTTCAATTTTTGCTCATTTTGAAGCTTTTTCCTACTTTCTTTGAGGTTTAAACCCTCTTTTATAGTTTAATAACAATCTTGATGTTTGAGGATGAGATTGAACCTTAGAAATGTGTTAAAACATTCAAAGGAGGTGAAAATCAATGAATCTTCCATAAGAACACAAGTTCGATGGTAAAATCTTGTTGTTTGATGTTTTTGGATCATCACTTTGGGGCTAAACTTTATGGATAGTTCATGCATGAGTCTTGATGGTATTAAAACATATTTTGTCTATTTTTCACTTGAAAAATCTGATTTGTGGGTGTAATAGCAAGAAAAACCCCAAAATTTTATGATTTTATGTGTTTTGGTGATGAAAATGGAGTTTGATCTTTGACAGATTCTGTCCAAGTTTTTGCATGTAGTTTATACGACCCAAAAAGGGTTTTCTCGAACTCATTTCTTCATGAAATTTTTATGGATTGATATTTTAAGTGTTAGGGTTCAAACCCCACTGGATTTGTACAAAAACACCAAGTTTTGAGCCCAAACCATCATGAAACATTTTCGTGTGCAACAGCACTTGGTCAGGAAATTGGGTCATCTTCAAACTTGTATAACTCTTTGATAACTTATCTAAAATACAAACTTTTTGATTCTAAACTCAAGTACTCTGAGTTAGCTTTCCAATGAGTCCAAAATCATGTCATTTAGAGAAGTTTTGAGGGCTTAACCAATGAAAACAAGTTGATGGTGCAAGCTGTCCCAAGGTGGCAGATCCACATGCACAACTTCAAAGAGGCATATCTCTCTCAAAAATCACCTAAATGATGTGAATCTTATCTCATTAGCTTGGTATATGTTTTATTTAGAAAATCCCTTTGGAAATTCGTGAGTTGGTGGGATAATGAACTCTCTATGAACAAAACTTTACTGACATGTATCTTTGAAAAATGAAAGTGTGCACTGATTTTGCAAAAATGTTTAAAAATAGTAAAAGACCTCTAAAAATAATGAAATTTGGTGAAATTGTTCCTAACATCCCCTAAATCAGAGGGTAAAAATTTAAGGACTTATTATTTGGAGGATCTAAGTTCAAAGTGGTAATTTTTACAACTCAAAATTTTGGCAGATTCTGGAATTTTATAAAATCCAAATTTATGAACTTTGAGCCTTCCAAAATGTGTAGGAGACTCCAAAATGTGATAAAATGAATTTTTACTATATTGGACTATATAAATAACATAATGGCATTATATGGATATCGGTACGATTTTTGTAATAGGGACCGTTGAACTTAGAACTTACGTTAAAAATTACGTGTTTGATAGGGCAAACATAGTTCGGAGCCGGGATTAGACCACGCACCATCACTTACGAAATCGCACTAAACACTTGAGGTGAGTATTCACAGCCCCTTTTTACCGTTTTTACGAAGTTTTTGGGGTGAAAAGCATGCTTATAAATAAATGTGTTTATTTGTGAAAATGTTGCGTAATAAAATGAAATGTTATGTGATTATTGAAATGAAATGTTTTCTTGAAATGAAATGAAATGAAATGTTTTGGGTATATTGAAATAAAATGAATTGAAATGTGCTCCGAATATCGAAATGAATTGAAATAAAATGAATTTGAGTATCGAAACAAAATGAAATGAAATGTATTGTTTGTATTGAAATAAAATGAAATGAAATGCATAGTGAGTTAAATTTGATGCGTTTTAAAGCATGATATAGTGAGTCTGAAGTGAAAAAGTCCCCAGGTAACTACTATTAACTCATAACAATGGGCCTATAATACACGTGGATAGCGCTATTTGGTTTGACATACCCACCTTGACTGACGAGAATATAGGTGCACTGTATTGATTAATTCTTCACGCGTGGACAAAAGTCCCACCGTTGAAGACGCGTAGGGGCAATATGTCATAATTGGCAGGATTAGTAGTGACTCAAAGAATAAATATCATGCGATTAACAAATCACCCGGGAAAATTTACTCACAGGTTGGTAGTGAATGAACGGGTTCACTCTAACTGTTTATACGAATTTAGTGAATGAACGGATTCACTATAACTGTTTACGAAAATTTAGTGAATGAACGGATTCACTATAACTGTTTACGAAAATTGGGTGAATGAACGGATTCACCATAACTGTTTACGAAAATGATGTGAATGAACGGATTCACTATAATTGGTTTACGAAAATACTGAGTGAACGAAAGGGTTCACTAAAATTTGTTGCATTTTAAACTGTTTTGTGTGTATAAAAACCTGTGAACTCACCAACTCTCGTAGTTGACGCTTGATTTTAACATGCTTTTCAGGAAATCAGAAGGTGAACGATAATGTTTGATTTGGACAAATGTAGTCATTAATCAAGACTTCGTATTTTGTTTTACTATGTCTGTAAACTTTAAATTTGGGTTGGTTGTAATAACTTTTGTAAACTTTACATTTTGTTTTCCAAATGAATGGTGGTATTTATCTCCTATCGCTATGAAATCTGTGCTGTTGCACCTCGCGATTCCGCTTTAGCGGGGTGTTACAGATTTGGTATCAGAGCCATAGGTTATAGAGAACATCGGTTTTTCATAAAAACCAAGTACTATAACCAACCTTTTTCGAAAAGAAGTTAAAACTTTTAATTAAAAGATTTCGAGGTATAGGAGAGTTTAAATGCTCGTGTGATTAGAATAGGTGCTATCCTGGTATATCATAGAAATGCGGAGCCTGATCACCTACGCATAGCCATGATATAAGTAGGATAAGACTTATGAACTAGTCATACTGTTAGAATTTAAAAGCTGGAACCTTCAAAAAAAAAAAATTTCCTGAAAAACATAAACCGTGTGAGTTCACGTAAGCACATCATGATTGTGATATCTACTATAGCACTTATGCGTTTAAGTAAAGTAACGCCTTTGTTGAATACTCTTGCGTTAGCGATTAGGATGACACTAGTAGTTTGAAGGCGCGTTAATAAGTTATGCGGACACTACAATCACTATGCCGAACACCATTACTTAGACTTCGGAGAAAGACCCGTCTAGGCATTACAATACCGACATCGGAGTAACGAGCAAAGACGTTTCAATCGATCCACCTCCGAACCTCATAACACCTCATATGAGACAACTCAGAAGAGAGCTGCGGCAACCATTCGGAGTGGACTGGCGATAACACATCTAGTTAATGTAAGGTCATTTCATGTCCTTTCGGGGATACTGATCGGTTGTACTACCAGTATGACACTAGGAGGGGCTTGAACTATCCGAGCACACTCGACGGACTGCAAAATAATCGAAGCAGAGTATCAAGTTAGAACCGGGATATAATTAAGTTGACAAAATTGGTGCATCTCTTGGAGGAAGGTACCACCAACGCTGTAGAGAAGGTTATGACGGCAAGAAGGACGACTAGGAGAGTTGACTTGAGATGGCAAGCTGTGGTGATACTGTTGGCAAAGTTGATCCTATCGATTGTAACTCTTGTGATTTTGAAAGAATTCCAAAAATGCACTTTTGGGGTTGTTCCATTTAAAACCCCAGCATGAGCAAGAGAAATATTTTAAGGATGCATTAGCATCAAACTTTGAACTCTTCAAATATGTATTAAGCTTTTACGAAATTAATTTTTATTAAATCACCAAGACGTTCTTACCAATTTTATTTTAAAGAAATTGTCACAAATAAAAATACAAATAATCTCGAACATTTAGAGACAACTTTTAATCAAACGTACATTTTACAAATGATTTAGAACCGCATTTTCCAAAAGAAACACACGTAGCTAGAAAGTGAACTGTGAGAATCAATCGATCAACATTGCTCAACTGATAGCCCAACAAGTCCAGGAAGTCGTACCTACCATAGTCACTAAAGTTACTACCGACCTTGTCGCAAAAAGAAGGAATAAGGAAGACATAGTACCTATCGAATGGAAAGATGGTAATACAAGAAAATTTGAACACCAGTCAGAGGAAACGACTCGTGTTAATTCAACCGAAAGTTGAAAAGTAGTCAGAAAATGCACACTGAGCTTAGCAGGAAAGGATTTTAGTATAGACCTAATCCCGATCAAGATAGGGAGCTTAGGTATAATAGTTGGCATGGACTGGATGTCCAACCACCGAGCGACGATATGCTGTGCGGAGAAGATAGTTAGACTAGCATTACCCGATGGAGGTGTACTCGAAGTGCACGGAGAGAAGTCGAAGAGAGACATTAAGTTAGTGTCGTTCATGAAAATGCAAAGCCATCTACGAAAGGAGTGTGTAGCATTCATGGCGCACGTGGTGGATAAGAAAGCAGAAGAGAAGCAAATCCAGGATATTCCGATTGTGCGAGATTTTCCTGAAGTTTTCCCGGAGGAGTTACCTGGATTACCCCCGCAACGGCAAGTAGAGTTCCACATTGACTTAGTTCCCGGAGCAGGCCCCATAGCGAAATTGCCATATCGTCTAGCACCATCCGAGATGCAGGAGCTGTCAAACCAACTTCAAGAACTGCTAGATAAGGGATTCATCCGACCCAGCTCTTCACTCTGGGGAGCCTCTGTGCTGTTCGTCAAGAAGAAAGATGGATCTTTTCGCATGTGCATCGACTATAGGGAGCTGAACAAGATCACCATCAAGAACCGATACCCTCTTCCGCGCATCGATGACCTGTTCGATTAACTGCAAGGAGCAACGTACTTCTCCAAGATCGATCTTCGATCTGGTTACTATCAAATGCGAGTTCGTGAGGAAGACATCGCAAAGACAGCGTTTAGAACTCGTTATGGTCGCTATGAGTTCTTAGTCATGCCTTTTGGTTTGACGGACGCTCCAGCAGTGTTCATGGATTTGATGAACCGAGTATGTCGGCCATACTTAGATAAGTTCGTAATTGTCTTCATAGTCGACATCCTAATCTACTCAAGAAGCAAAGAGGATCACGAGCACCATTTGAGGCTGATATTGGAACTGCTGAAAGCCGGACAGCTATACGCCAGATTCTCGAAGTGCGAGCTTTGGATTCGAGAAGTTCACTTTCTAGGACGCGTAGTGAATAAAGGAGGAATCCACGTCGATCCAGCTAAGGTGGAAGCGGTAAAGAAATGGGAAGCCCCGAAAACACCGGCAGAAATTCGACAATTTCTCGGTTTGGCAGGCTATTACCGACGATTCATCGCAAACTTCTCCAAGATTGCGCAGCCGCTGACAACTTTAACGCAAAAGGACAAGAAGTTCGTCTGGGGAGAAAAACAAGAAGAAGCGTTTCAGACGCTAAAGCAAAAGTTGTGTAATGCACCCATTCTGGCGTTACCCGAAGGAACGAATAACTTTGTGGTATATTGCGATGCTTCACATCAAGGCTTGGGATGTGTTCTGATGCAGAACAAGAAAGTCATTGCCTATGCATCCAGACAGTTGAAGGTCCACGAGAAGAACTACACCACTCATGACTTGGAGATCGGAGCAGTGGTGTTTGCCCTTAAGATTTGGAGACATTATCTCTACGGCACCAAATGCACAATTTTTACGGATCATAAGGGCCTCCAGCATATTCTCGATCAGAAAATGTTGAACTTGAGGCAGAGAAGATGGGTTGAATTACTCAGCGACTACGACTGCGAGATTAAGTATAATCCAGGGAAAGCGAATGTCGTAGCTGATGCGCTAAGCAGAAAGGAGCGGGTGAAGCCTACGAGGACGCGGGCAATGAGAATGGTAGTGCAGACCAGTCTGAAAAGACAGATAGTGGAAGCTCAGAAAGAAGCTCTAAAGGCTGACAACTTAAAGAAAGAAACTCATCACAAGTTGGAAAAAAAAAAGAGTTTGAGGAAAAACCGGATGGAGTCCGATATTTCAAGGATGGGACTTGGGTTCCAAAAGTGGATCAGTTAAGGACCCTGATCATGGACGAAGCTCACCAGTCGAAATATTCGATACATCCAGGATCCGATAAAATGTACAAAGGACTGAAGGAGCATTACTGGTGGCCCGATATGAAAAGAGATATCGCCACTTACGTGAGTAAATGCTTGACTTGCGCGAAAGTTAAAGTAGAGCACCAGAAACCGTCCGGACTTCTTCAGCAACCGGAAATCCCGGAGTGAAAATGGGAGCAGGTATCGATGGATTTCGTGACTAAGCTACCCAAGACTAAAAAGGGTCATGATACGATTTGGGTAATCGTTGACAGACTCACGAAATCAGCGCATTTCTTGCCAATAAAGGAGACTTATAGCGTCGATAAGCTTGCGCAGCTGTATGTCAGTGAGATTGTCATGCCAGCATTCAGTGTGCTCCATACGAGGCACTATTTGGACGCAAGAGTAGGTCCCCACTTAATTGGTTGGAAGTGGGAGAGAACCGATTGTTTAGGCCTGATGTCGTGCAGGAGACCACCGACAAAATCAAAATGGTTCAAGAAAAGCTGAAAGTGGCCAGGGATCGCCAGAAAAGCTATGCCGATAATCGGTGAAAGCCGTTGGAATTCCAAGTTGGTGACAAAGTGTTACTAAAGGTATCTCCATGGAAAGGGCTAATAAGATTCAGAAAGAAAGGAAAACTGAGCCCTCGTTTTGTTGGACCATTCAAGGTCGTAGAGAGGATCGGACCCGTTGCCTATAGGTTGGACTTACCCATAGAGCTCAGCTCTATTCATGACACGTTTCACGTGTCTAATCTGAAGAAATGCCTGTCGGAAGGGACAGTGATCTTGCCTTTGGAAGAGATACAAATTGATGAACAACTGCGCGCCGCGGAGGAACCTATTGAGATTTTTGACCGAGAAGTCAAGCAACTCCGGCGCAGTAGAATACCGATTGTCAAAGTACGATGGAATTCAAAGTATGGACCGGAGTTTATCTGAGAACGAGAAGCTCTTATGAAGAGCAAGTACCCTCACCTTTTCACAAAAGACCCCTGTGGTAGCAGCAAGAATTAAATTTCGGGACGAAATTTCTTTCAACAGGGGGTAAATGTGACAACCGACAATTTTTGACCTTCAGGCTAGCTACTCGTTAAATCACCCAGTAGCGTTACCGTAGGTTAAAATTTAGTCATTTAAGTTATTAAAAGAAATTAGGTTAGTTTGCGTGAAAAATTTAGGCAAAAACCTAAAAATCCCGAAAACTGCCCGAAAAAGCCCGTACCGGCCCAAAGTCACCCGAAAATCCTATAATGCCAAATTTAAAGTCAACTTGTATAAAATATGTTACTTTATTAAAAATAAAAGTAAACTGTTCCAAATATTCAAAATTCACCTTCGAAAAAGTCGGTTTTTACCGAAAATCACCGAAACTCGACACTGCGTTTAATTTATCAGTATTGGGAATACATTTTTAAAACAAAAAAAAAAAATGAAAGAGGGATGGGGATTGGCCAATGTGGCCGGCCACCACCCCCTCCCCCAATCATCTCTCTCTCTTTTCTACACACACATCAAATATATGCTTTTCCCCAACCTTCCATCATTTCATTTTTCCAAAACCTCCTTCTCTCTCTAGCATTTTTCTCTCTAAACTCTCTCATCTTCTTCCAAAATCCAGCCAACATTCATTCAAAAATATGAGTTTTTCTTGAAGATTCAAGCAAGTTTTAAGAGTATTATTGTTGTTTATCAAATGTAAGAATATTATATGTATGTCTAGCTTCAATTTTTGCTCATTTTGAAGCTTTTTCCTACTTTCTTTGAGGTTTAAACCCTCTTTTATAGTTTAATAACAATCTTGATGTTTGAGGATGAGATTGAACCTTAGAAATGTGTTAAAACATTCAAAGGAGGTGAAAATCAATGAATCTTCCATAAGAACACAAGTTCGATGGTAAAATCTTGTTGTTTGATGTTTTTGGATCATCACTTTGGGGCTAAACTTTATGGATAGTTCATGCATGAGTCTTGATGGTATTAAAACATATTTTGTCTATTTTTCACTTGAAAAATCTGATTTGTGGGTGTAATAGCAAGAAAAACCCCAAAATTTTATGATTTTATGTGTTTTGGTGATGAAAATGGAGTTTGATCTTTGACAGATTCTGTCCAAGTTTTTGCATGTAGTTTATACGACCCAAAAAGGGTTTTCTCGAACTCATTTCTTCATGAAATTTTTATGGATTGATATTTTAAGTGTTAGGGTTCAAACCCCACTGGATTTGTACAAAAACACCAAGTTTTGAGCCCAAACCATCATGAAACATTTTCGTGTGCAACAGCACTTGGTCAGGAAATTGGGTCATCTTCAAACTTGTATAACTCTTTGATAACTTATCTAAAATACAAACTTTTTGATTCTAAACTCAAGTACTCTGAGTTAGCTTTCCAATGAGTCCAAAATCATGTCATTTAGAGAAGTTTTGAGGGCTTAACCAATGAAAACAAGTTGATGGTGCAAGCTGTCCCAAGGTGGCAGATCCACATGCACAACTTCAAAGAGGCATATCTCTCTCAAAAATCACCTAAATGATGTGAATCTTATCTCATTAGCTTGGTATATGTTTTATTTAGAAAATCCCTTTGGAAATTCGTGAGTTGGTGGGATAATGAACTCTCTATGAACAAAACTTTACTGACATGTATCTTTGAAAAATGAAAGTGTGCACTGATTTTGCAAAAATGTTTAAAAATAGTAAAAGACCTCTAAAAATAATGAAATTTGGTGAAATTGTTCCTAACATCCCCTAAATCAGAGGGTAAAAATTTAAGGACTTATTATTTGGAGGATCTAAGTTCAAAGTGGTAATTTTTACAACTCAAAATTTTGGCAGATTCTGGAATTTTATAAAATCCAAATTTATGAACTTTGAGCCTTCCAAAATGTGTAGGAGACTCCAAAATGTGATAAAATGAATTTTTACTATATTGGACTATATAAATAACATAATGGCATTATATGGATATCGGTACGATTTTTGTAATAGGGACCGTTGAACTTAGAACTTACGTTAAAAATTACGTGTTTGATAGGGCAAACATAGTTCGGAGCCGGGATTAGACCACGCACCATCACTTACGAAATCGCACTAAACACTTGAGGTGAGTATTCACAGCCCCTTTTTACCGTTTTTACGAAGTTTTTGGGGTGAAAAGCATGCTTATAAATAAATGTGTTTATTTGTGAAAATGTTGCGTAATAAAATGAAATGTTATGTGATTATTGAAATGAAATGTTTTCTTGAAATGAAATGAAATGAAATGTTTTGGGTATATTGAAATAAAATGAATTGAAATGTGCTCCGAATATCGAAATGAATTGAAATAAAATGAATTTGAGTATCGAAACAAAATGAAATGAAATGTATTGTTTGTATTGAAATAAAATGAAATGAAATGCATAGTGAGTTAAATTTGATGCGTTTTAAAGCATGATATAGTGAGTCTGAAGTGAAAAAGTCCCCAGGTAACTACTATTAACTCATAACAATGGGCCTATAATACACGTGGATAGCGCTATTTGGTTTGACATACCCACCTTGACTGACGAGAATATAGGTGCACTGTATTGATTAATTCTTCACGCGTGGACAAAAGTCCCACCGTTGAAGACGCGTAGGGGCAATATGTCATAATTGGCAGGATTAGTAGTGACTCAAAGAATAAATATCATGCGATTAACAAATCACCCGGGAAAATTTACTCACAGGTTGGTAGTGAATGAACGGGTTCACTCTAACTGTTTATACGAATTTAGTGAATGAACGGATTCACTATAACTGTTTACGAAAATTTAGTGAATGAACGGATTCACTATAACTGTTTACGAAAATTGGGTGAATGAACGGATTCACCATAACTGTTTACGAAAATGATGTGAATGAACGGATTCACTATAATTGGTTTACGAAAATACTGAGTGAACGAAAGGGTTCACTAAAATTTGTTGCATTTTAAACTGTTTTGTGTGTATAAAAACCTGTGAACTCACCAACTCTCGTAGTTGACGCTTGATTTTAACATGCTTTTCAGGAAATCAGAAGGTGAACGATAATGTTTGATTTGGACAAATGTAGTCATTAATCAAGACTTCGTATTTTGTTTTACTATGTCTGTAAACTTTAAATTTGGGTTGGTTGTAATAACTTTTGTAAACTTTACATTTTGTTTTCCAAATGAATGGTGGTATTTATCTCCTATCGCTATGAAATCTGTGCTGTTGCACCTCGCGATTCCGCTTTAGCGGGGTGTTACATAAGGTACCATAACCACGAGTGATACATCTTCCTTCACCACCAAATTTGACTGAAGGGCCAGCTTCTTCCTTGAAGTCGACTAGAACATGTTTGTTTCCAGTCATGTGTTTGGAGCATCCGCTGTCAAGGTACCATATGCCCTTTTCCTGTAAGAGAAGGAAGAGTTAATTAGTCTTTGGAACCCACATGAAGTTGGGTCCATCAAGGTCAGCGAAGGAAGAATCATCAGGGACGTAGGTAACTGAAGATTCAGGGGCCTCATAGACTACTAGAGCAGTAGGAGTAGAGGCAACATCTTCTGTCTTAACTGGAGTTTCAGTTTTGACAGGGTCAGGGATGGTGGTAGTCTCAGCGACTAAAGGTTTCTTTCCTTTGGCAGACTTATTTGCCTTAGGACCTTTCTTTACCTTTGCTGCTTTTTCAGCCTTGGTAGCATGGGGACACTTGCTAGAGATATGGTCATTTTGACCACAGTGATAGCAGTTTCTATAGGTCTTGGTTTTAGAGGGACCCTTAAGGTTTTTAAAGTTAAGGTTAGCTGGTCCTTGTCCAAGAATGCCTATATCTTTGGTGTGAGGAGGAATGGGAGTCTTCTCCTGAGGTTTGGTTATTAAGTCAACCTTGATTCTGGGAGTGGGGCTTTGAGCAGATTTCTTAGCCCCTGATCCCGAAGGACCACCACCTAAGACTTTGGAAGTCTTGTGGTTTTGTTTCTTAGGTTTGGGAGGATGGTTTGGAAGGTTCTTGCCTTTAGAGTTCTTAGTGGGCTGAACAAAAGTAGAAGCATCATCTTTAGAGATGGAACAAGAACTCTGAGAGTTGGAGTCAGAAGTAACAAACATGCCAAATTTTAAATTAGATTTATCAGATTTATCCATAGCATGTTGTTTTCCCTTAACAAAACCTAAGCAGGTTCTGTTCATAGGGTGACGCTGAGTGGAGAGAATTTCATCCACTTTTTCAGAGGCATCAGCCCAGCTCTTAACATTGACCTTTTCTGAATTAAGCTCAGCGAGAGCTTTTTCTTTCTCAGCGATGGCATGTTCTCGTTCAATGCAAAGAACTTGGTTTGCATGAACTTGGTCTTTGTAGCTAGCCTCATAAACAGCGAGCTCTTTGAGTTTCTCATGACACTCTTTGAGCTTAGTCCTAAGGTCAAAGTTGACCTTTTCAGCAGAGGACTTTCCATTTAAGGCATTGTACAGATGGATGGTTAAAGCATCCATCGCTGTCATAGCATCAGAAGGAGAAGGAGTAGATACCTGAGGAAGATCAGAGATTGAAGCAGAAGTAGCAGTGGCTTCTTCTTCAGGGATGTCTTCGAGCTGTGCCATAAGAGCAGGCTCGATTTCTTCAACGATGGCCATTAGACATGTGACCTCGCTGGTATCCTCTTCATCAGAGGATTCATCAGATGATTCATCCCAGCCTTTTCTTTCAACGATCAGACCTTTGCCTTTTCGTTGGAATTTCAGCTTTCGATACTTGGACTTCAGCTTCTGGTACTTTCCGTCCTTGGAAGCTGGGGTAGAAGATTCAGCGAACTGATTCTTCTTGTACCTGCACTCAGTGGCAAAGTGTCTTTTGCCCTGGCATTTGAAATAGGTAGAGGCAACCTTATCACCAGAAGGGGTGTCAGGCTTGTTAGTAAGAGAGAGCTACTTGGTCTTGCGGAAATTTCCTTTCCTACCAAACTTCCTGAAGTGCTAAGAGAGAAGGGCAAGAGACTCATTGAAATCTGTCTCATTATCAGAGACAATATCAGAGTCAAAATCATCTATCTCAGTGATAGTCACTGTTGAGACAAGAGTTTGAGAGGGTTGAGGATCATCAGAAATTAAGGCAAGAGAGGTACCTTTAGCAGCATCTTTGGTGTCTCTGATGAGATTCTTCTTCAGAGACTTGGTTTGCTCATGGCTGATCATCATACCATATAACTCGCTAAGAGTTATAGGGGGTGTTTGGGATTGCTTATTTAAAGTGCTTATTTGCTTATCACGTTTTCAAACAACAAATATAAGTTGTTTTGAGTGTTTGGATAGGTAAAAAAAACTGCTTATAACTTGTTGAAAACGTAAATAAGGAGTTTTGGAAAAGTTAAAATGGTTTAACTTATTTGCTTTCTCCTTATCAGCTTATTTATCAAATTACATATTTACCCTCCCTTTTCTTTTTTAACCTACATCCTTCCTTCCTCACTACGCCTCCATCACCATCTGGACCATTTCTCCTCCATTGTTGCTCTCTTCCTTCTCCGATAACCTCTCATTTCACTGTGTGAGAATTTGTGGAAACCCGTGATTCGGGGAGCATGTATTGACAACAATAAATAGACAGATATTTTACAGAGAGGTCCCTATACTATACAAAATGTTTAACACACCCCCGTATTTTGATCGGGAGGTAAACGAATGTTCAAACTATTTCTAAAATCTAGAAACAAACTAGTAGGTATAAAAATATCTGCATACTGATAAGCGGATGGAACATGCAAAACACGCACATGACCAATCGCAACACGCTCCCTAACAAAATGTAAATCTATTTCCACATGCTTGGTTCTTTGGTGCTGAACAGGGTTAGATGCTAGATACATGGCGCTGACATTGTCACAGAAAACAACAGTGGCACGAGAAAGGGGACAATACAACTCGAGAAGGAGGTTTCGTAACCAAGCAGTTTCAGCAACCACATTGGCTATCCCCCGGTACTCGGCCTCGGCACTAGAACGAGAAACGACATGTTGTCGTTTGGAGGACCAAGAAACGAGATTGTCACCCAGATAGACACAAAACCCTGAAGTAGACCGACGTGTAGTAAGACACCCGGCCCAGTCGGCATCCGAATAGGCAACCAAGCGATCAACAGCTGACGCCTTAATATGAAGACCATGAGACAGGGTACCCTTTAAATACCGTAAGATGCGTTTATGTGCATTAAAATACGGAAGACACGGGTCATGCATAAAGAGACAGACCTGTTGAACGGCATAAGCAATATCAGGACGAGTAAAAGTCAAGTACTGCAGGGCACCAACAAGGCTTCGATATAAGGTGGGATCAGAAACAGGCTCACCATCAACAGCAAGCTTTGTTTTGGTGTCAGCCGGAGTACTGTAGGGATTGCACGAGACCATATCAGCACGTGCTAGAATCTCCTGAGCAAAAGCAGATTGAGAAAGAAAGAGTCCGACCTTGCTACGAGACGCAGCGATACCTAAGAAAAAGGATAACGGACCCAAATCAGACATGGGAAACTCAGAAGATAATTGAGAGATAATCATGGAAATGAGACTAGGAGAAGAGGCGGTAAGAATAATGTCATCGACATAGAGAAGAAGATAGATAGTATCAGAGCCGCGATGATACGTGAATAAGGAGGTGTCAGTTTTACTGCTAAGAAAGCCTAAAGAGGAGAGGTAGACAGCAAACCGCTGATACCACGCACGGGGTGCCTGCTTAAGACCATAGAGGGCCTTGCGTAGGCGACAAACATGATCAGGAAAAGCGCTGTTAACGTAGCTGGGAGGCTGACGCATGTAAACAGTCTTAGTGAGATCACCATGCAGGAAGGCATTCTTAACATCAAGCTGATGAATAGGCCAGTTGCGAGAGATGGAGATGCTAAGAACCGTGCAAATAGTGACAGGTTTGACAACTGGACTGAAAGTGTCATCAAAGTCCAATCCGGGTTGTTGGGAAAAACCCTGAGCAACAAGACGTCCCTTGTAACGCTCAAGACGACCATTGCTGTCAAACTTGTGGCGAAAAAGCCAACGACTACCAACTATGTTAGCAGCAGAGGGTTTAGGAACAAGATCCCACGTGTAGTTAGAGAGAAGGGCTGCCATTTCAGCGTCCATGGCGGCCCGCCAATGAGGGTCACACATGGCCTGAGCAGTAGATCGAGGAATAGGAGAGATGTCACTAGTGACCGAAAGACTGAAGATCTGTTTAGGCTTCAGAGAGCCTGTACGAGATCGAGTAGTCATCGGATGACCGGAAGTGGCAGCCGGAGCAGAAGGAATAGATGAGGTGCCAGAGGGATCTGCAGGCGGAGGCTGAGAGGAAGAAACAGAGGCAGAAGGACTGGCATCTGACGGGGGGGGGGGGGGAGAGTCGACGACAAGAGAGAGAAGGGGGAGAGACTCATCAATATCAAACGAGTCATAATCCTCAGCAGAGGGGCGGGGCTGAAAATCAAGAAAGGGAAAATGACTTTCGTCAAAGACAACATGACGAGAGATGATGACCTTTTGGGTGATGAGATCCAAACAGCGATACCCACGATGATCAGTGCTCGGGTCGAGATAAACACAGGAGATGAGCTCTGATACCATGTGAGAATGTGTGGAAACCCGTGATTCGGGGAGCATGTATTGACAACCATAAATAGACAGATATTTTACAGAGAGGTCCCTATACTATACAAAATGTTTAACACACAGGTATGTTTTCTGCTGCTCGAATGTTTCTTGATTTTCTGCTGCTCGAATATTTGTCTATTTATTGATTATTGATATGATATATTCTTAAAGATTCTCGATTATATTATTGAGATATTATAGATTATCGATTATTGATATTATATTATTGATTATAGAAATAGGATGTGATTATTTTATTGTATAAGGATTGGCGCACACAATTGAAATAATGAATTCATGAAAGGTCCTTGTTATTATTTTATTATATATTCTTGATTATTTTTGTTTCTTGAAATAATGAATTCTATAGCAACTTTCAAGACCAATATAGCATTAGGAATGACAATTTTGTTGTATTAGGAATAACAATAAACTTTCTGATAACAATTTTCACCTCTGTTAAAAAATTTTCAAAGCAACTTTTGTGATATTTCTTTTGGTTTTGATTCATTGAAAGGAAATCTGATGATATTTCCTATAGCTAAATGGGAATGCGATTTGTTTTAGGGTCTTTTGATGGATGCGAACAATGATAACTTCGTTGATTGTGATGCATCTAAAAAAAATAAAACAAAAACTCTTTGGGATCATAATACCCAAATGGTGTTTATTGAGTTGTGCATGAATGAGGTTACAAATGGGAATAGACCCGGCAGTCAATTCAATAAGATTGGATGGACGAACATAGAGAAGAACATTAACGACCGAACACGCAAAGTTTTTGACAAGAAACAACTTAAAAACAATTGGGACTATATGAAGAAAGAATGGAAGTTGTATGACCGTTTAAAGAGGATTGAATCTGGCATTGGATGGGACCCTGATAGAAAGACAATTGTTGCACCGGCAGAATGGTGGGACGAGAAAATAAAGGTAATATTTGTTGCATCTATTCATTCAGTAATTTCTTAGTGAAGTTTGCTAATAAAATACCATTATGACATACAGGGCGATAAAGATCTTGCCAAGTTTAGGGACCGTAACTTGGAGATATTTCAAACGCATTATGAGCCACTTTTTAGGGATTCCGTTGCTGTTGGAGATAAGACCAGGGCTCCTGTTGAGTGTCAAAACAATATCAATCCAACGAATGAAGAAAATAACGTGGGAAACGGAGATAGTGACGAAGTTGGTTTAGGTGAGGATGTTGAACCACTTTTTCCTGCAGGTAGTTCGAGCAAAAGAAAGAAGTTGAAGAATGCTGCTCCTACCCGTTCAACCAAGGGAAAGTCATCTGCAAATACCCCATGGGTGGATAAACTAGATAATGTAATTGAGGCAATATCATCAAGAAGCACACAAAGTTTTCCACCACAAATTTCCTCACCGACGACAGAAGAATGCATGGACATTGTGACTTGTTATCCAGGATTTGAAGAAGGCTCAGTAATGTATTACAAGGCACTGCGCATCTTCCTAAAAAAGCAAGTTCGTGAAAATTTTATGGTTCCTAAGACTCACGAGGCAAAGATGGGGTTTCTTAAGTTACTTATGGATGAGTGATTCATATCGAGTTTCCACGTCTCATATTATATATCCCCTTTCTATATCATGTATTAGCATTTGACTTTATTTATTGTGTTTGTTTGAATCATGATAGACATGGTCTATTTCGTTTGTTTGTATCATGATAGACATCGTCTATTTCGTTTGTTTGAATCATGATAGACATTATCTATTGCTTTTGTTTGAATTATATTTTACATTAAGTATTGTGTTTGCTTAAATCATGTTTGAAATTGTTTTTTTATGCACTTTTTAATATATTTAAATATCTTTTATAATTTATAGGATGGATAGTGATACCTCTGGTTCAAGTGACGATGAGGAGGTTAACTGGGTGGAAGAGGAGAACATATGGTTATTATCATGTGCAATAGCTGTCAAAGGGATAATAATAGGCCATACATTGAACAACACACGTATGCCTTGTCGTACATCTTGTTGTACAGGAAACATATTGATTAGAGAAATACTTAACAGTCATCCTAAACGTTGTTATGAAGATTTTAGACTAAATATCCCAGTGTTCAAAATGTTATGTTCGGATCTTGTTACACATTACGGGTTAAAACCAACACGTAATTTATGTGTTGTGGAGTCTGTTGGGATTTTCTTGATGACTTTAGCACATGGGTGCGGAAATAGGCTACTTCAAGAAACGTTTAACCGTTCAGGAGAAACTGTTCATAGACATTTCCATAAGGTTTTGAAAGCCGTGCTTAAGTTAAGTGCGGATATCATAAAGCCAAATGCGAACTACAATGAAGTTGTACCGCACATATTTTAAATAACCCTCGCTACTTTCCAATGTTCAAGGTACCTTTTATATTTTGCTTCGTATTTGATAGTAACATTTTAACAGGGTAATAATTATGTTTCTCTTTATGTGTAGGACTGTATCGGTGCTATAGATGGGACACATGTAAAGGCATTTGTTCACGAGCATGAGCAAGCTAAATACATCGGTAGAAAAGGATATGCGACTCAAAATATCATGGCTGTTTGTGACTTTAATATGTGTTTCACATTTGCTTGGGCTGGATGGGAGGGAACTGCCCATGATACACATATATTCTGGGAGGCCTTACGTAGAAATGAACTTAAATTTCCACATCCAAGCGGTGGTTAGTATATTTTTTTTATAGTTCTAGAAACTTTACATCTTCTTACTAATAGCAACAAATAACAATAGTTTGTTTATTTATTGGACAGATAAGTATTATGTTGTTGATGCCGGATATCCAAATATGAGAGGGTATCTTGCTCCATACAAAGGAACAAATATCCGTTATCACATACCGGATTTTCGTCGTGGACAAACTGCTGCAGTACGTGCACCCAAAGGAGCAAAAGAGAAGTTCAACTATCATCACTCATCATTGAGAAATGTGATTGAACGAACATTTGGAGTATGGAAAGCTAGATGGGCAATACTAAAGGATATGTTCGGTTTCACCTACGAGACACAAGTAAATATTGTGCTAGCATCAATGGCAATTCACAATTATATTAGAATGAGCGGTAGTCGTGACGAAGCATTTGACAAGGCGCAAAAAGAATCATATGATCCTCGTATTGATGTTGATGATGAAGGAAGTGGTAGCAATAATGAAGCACAAGATAGCACAAGTTCACGTCGTAGAAGTGAGGATCTATATATGAGTGCAGTAAGAGATATGATTGCAGGAGAACTCATAAATCGATCGAGATGAAGTTTATTATGAGATGGTCTATTTCTTGTTATTTTTGGTTTATAAACACATTTACATTATAAATGACGTTCTACTGTGTTATGTTCTAGGGATTTTTGTTTGTTTGCTATAAATTATCAATTTAATTAATATATGTTTGTTATTTTAATACTTTTTATAAAATATTGATATTGTAAATTATTATTTTTTTACATAAATTGTTTTTTAATATAAGGTTTTGTCAAAGATATTATAATAAGTGAAGAAAAATAAGTTGTTGTATGTTAAAATAACAAATAACTCAATAATATAAAAGAATGTCCTTTTAGGTCATTTTACAAAAATAAGCAAAAATTTGCCAAACACTAAAAAACAGCTTATCTGCTTATCACGTTTTGGTGCAGCAATAAGCTAATCCAAACACTTTTTATAAAACTCCTTTCCCATCCCACATAAGCTGATAAGCACTTTTTAAAATAAGCATAAGTTGTTTTAAATAAGCAATCCCAAACAAGCCCATAGTCTTAATGTCCTTGGACAATTTTAGACACATGGTGTACGTTTCCCAGTATTCAGGGAGGGCCTCCATGAATTTAGTGATTAGCTGCGAGTTAGAGTAAACAATATCGTAGGTCTTCAGATCGATCAGAAGGCAGTTAAACCTCTGATGGGTCTGGCCAAAGTTTCACCTTTAGCAGCGATGAACTTCTCATACTGACGTATGAGGTGAATCTTTCTAGATTCTATGAGAGCATCAACACCCTCATATTGGATACAGAGAGTATCCTATATCTCTTTAGCTGTCTTAAGCTTACTGATGGAGTGAAATACTTCATCAGGAAGAGACATGGCTATCAGAGACCTTGCCTTGGTGTCAACATTCACCAGGCGCTTATCTTCGTCTGTCCAGTTGGACACCTGCTTGACAAAGGTTCTTTCAGGAGCAGCGGGAGTGGTGGTAGTAGCAGCAACAACTAGAACTATAGAAATGGGAACAAATGGTCCATGTTCTAAGAAGTAGGGGATTTGAGGATCGGAACCAGAGAGAAATAGTTCCATTCTTGACTTCCATAGAGGGAAGTTATCAGCATTGAATCTGGGTGGCTTTGCCAGAGATCCAGATTCGAAATAAGTATCTTTAGGAGGATTGGCCATAGGGTGGATCTAGAAACTATGTTTCTTTTGTGAACGGTTAAGAAGAAGAGGTTTCTAACCGCTCTGATACCACTTGTTGGTCCTCTATTGATGGCCAATAAGATAAATTGTATTGTAGAAGGGGGGTTGAATACAATCAATACATTTTCTTCCACTTAATTCAGTCCCCGAATCCTATGGAGCCTTTGTGTGAACTGAAGTAGATTGTTTGTTGAAATGGATCAAGACTATGTCTATATCCAAACAATCTTTTTAAGTATTTTGACACACAGCCTTTGCTTATGCACAAAGCAAGTATTAGAAAAGATAGAAAGAATTAGAATATAGAAAGAAGAAATGATTGGGGTATAGAAGATGGACCAAAGGGTTGTGTTTGAAGAACACACTACGTTCATATTTATACCCCATGCATTAAATGCATGCCATCCCCAACTTTACACGTGTCAGGTAAAGGCTGGGTTTGGTGTACTATTGTACCATAAAATAATGTCCATGCGTGGTAGGGTCATGGCCTATGGTAAATAGTTGCCTTATGGGTGATAAGTACGGAGGGAACAGTAAAGAGACATCCCTTTTGTACTATTGTCAGAAAGGCAAATCAAATCCTTTTTGTGCATATAGGACAAGAAGACAAATATAGTATTCTTAAAGTACAAGTCACTGATCAGGCCTTAGAGTCGCTGATCCTTGGGAAGGATCAGGGAGGCACTGTGACTTGTTCTCTATGGAACGTCATGTAAGAGTCGTTAGCTAGCTGTCACTGATTTCAACTTCAGATCATTAGCATCGCTGACTCTATCATCAGCTTGCATCAATAGATGGTTTCATAGTAATGACAATTTGTCTTCAAAGGATACTTAGCTGATGCCAGTTCTCACTGATACTGAACGGAGTCAGCGATCAGCAATCGCTGATGTCCAAGCTATCAGCGAGACAGACTCGCTGAAGTATTGAACTTCATCACAACAGTGCTAAGTATTTTTCAGTTAGTAGATAAAGGATCATTGGTATTTCATCAAGTCATAGAGGAGCTGGATCAACAGTTTACATGAAATAATGTTTCAAGTCTCTCTTTTTTAAATAATGTTCCAAGTCCCTTTTTTGAAATAATTATGGATTTGAGCCATGTAGTATGTATGTTACAATGCTTTTGGTTCATGTAGTATGCGTGTTGGTCCCAAGTAGGTGACCTTGAAGTAATAAGGATTATAGAAGGGGAGGGGGTTGAATATAATCACACTATTTTTCACTTTTAAAGTCTTTTGCATTAACAATTGAATTTACAAGATTGTTTGCGGAATAGAAAAGGATAAATCTAATCTAAACAATCTAAAGTTACAAATCTTTCACAATGCACAAGTGAGAAGAATAGAGAGAAAGAACTTATAGGAGGATAAGAGAAAGGATTTGAGGAATAAGGTTGAAGAAGAAGAAGTATGAAGAACATATTCTTCATGTCAATATATACCTCATGCATTAAATGCATGGCAGAACTACTTTGTACACGTGTTGTACTCTTAGTGGTTCTTGTGTACTTTTTACTATAAACAAATACTTTTGCATGTTGGGCAAAAGTGTGCTTATAGAAAATAGTCACCTTATAGGTTGATAAGTACGGAGGGAACATTAAAGTAACTTTCCTTTTGTACTATGTGTCAGAAAGGTGTATAATCATTTTGTGCATAAGATAAAAGACAATCTTCATTCTTCAGGATCAGGATACTGCTCAGCGAGAGAATCTCTGATACTGATGATGATCAAAGGTCGTTGTACCCTAATGTCTTTAGAGAGTCATACATAATGTAAACATGTTGTTATCACTGAATCCGTCTTCAGATCACGAGGTACGTTGTTCCTGTCATCAACTATTTCTTCGACGTTGCTGATGGAACTTTGAGTATGACTGATATGTCTTCAGGAGGAGCTTTGTGATGCGGTAATTATCGTATATAAAAAGCGTAACAAGTTTTAACCTCTAATGCCTAGCCACCGTCTTACCACATATACACGCAAACGTACCTGATCGTGAGTAATATAGTGTAGGAAAGTCCAGGTATCGTATCTACCACTGGGAACGGTCAAGTTATCGTAGACTAAAGTCTGAATCGGTTTAATTAACCTAAAAGGGGGGGTTTTGTATGAAAAAGGTTTGAATACTTAAAAAGACAATTAATTAAATAAAAACTAAGAAAGCAATTAAAATATTGTTATAAGATTATAATAAGGAAAAACAGCAGTACTTATCATGGTAAAGTGAATCCCCAATATGGATGATATGAATAGGTCGAAAGTTTGGTTGTTTTGACTATTGTAGGAATTTAAGTCTGGGACACCCTAACATGTGCATATTATGGTTATGAACTAGGATACGGTCCTCCTAATTCCAATGCTAAATCGTTTGGTCCACAATCTAGAATCGGTAAACCCTTCCCAATCAATATCGCAATGGCTCTTTTACTATCGGTCACTATTGGTCAAAGTAACCCCTTAACACAACTTTATGGTCCAAGTCAGGCTAAGGTAGGTTGATTATCCTTTCGGAGTCTATCTGCTTTGGTCTAACAAATACACCCAACCAAGTGAATTCAAATCGCCACAACAACATTAATCAGAAAAGAACCATAAAAGACATTCAATTATTCAAAACAAACCAGTAAACATTAATCACAAAGTATCATCCATAAAGGTTCATCGACCATGACAAGCACTACTAATAAACTACTCACTCATAATGAAAACAAAAACACAAACAAAAGTAGACATCGACATGATACCGACAATACAACGATAGATGATCGAAGATCGACTTCTGCAGCGTATCGGCACCTTTCGTACTCTCACTCTCGTTCTTCTGTACTTCCCTCGTGTATCGGACATGTTTAGAACTGAAGAAGGAGGCTGATATTTAAAGGAAAACATCCAGGAGTCATCTGGCGATCGCCAAGCTGCTGGTTTGGCGACGCCAGACACTTAGGTCAACCCTAATCTTCAATTCAGTCGAACTTGGCGGCGCCAGATTGAGGACTTCGCGATCGCCAAGTGTCTTCTGTGTTGACTTTGTGCATTTTTCACGTTTTCTCGCCTTTTTTCGTACTTTTCCGTTCCACGGCCTCCAAATCGTTCACAAACAATAATAAGCTCTTTTAGTGCATGAAATGATCATAAACGGGTGAGAAATGGGGTAAAATCATACGATTACGCGCAACCAAAACATGTATAATTTTGGTGTTATCACTTTGCTTCTGATTAGTATTAGTAGTCTTCAGAACAGACTCTTTCAACTACTGATACTGATATTGTTGTTTCATTCTGATGCTTGAATAAATAAGAATATCTCTGAACAGACTCAGTGATAATTCCCCAAGCTACAATAAAAACAAAGTTCCTATTCACTAAGTAAAGTTACAGGATCATTATCATTTCATCAGGTCTTAGGAGAGCTGGATCAACAATGCGGCTCAATTGCCTTTGACAATTATGTAGATATGCATTGTTTTACTCTTTTGGGTTTGCTTTGATTATCATTTTGGGTTGCAAAGTTATTATCCCTTCAAGGAAGCATGATAGGCCGGCATGGTTGATAAATCTGAAAAATTCTTTGGTCAATATCGTAGTTGATGAGTTGGACCGTTTGGGGTTTCAAGACTTCCCTAATTTTACATGCCCCCTTCTTTTGTATTTGTAAAATAAGTTTTGAGATGTGATTAGTTGGGCTTATGCATTCATATTCTATTTGATATATTATTGCCTCCGTAAGAAAATAGGTTTTGATCATTCATAGTTTCATTTCTTTATTATACTTCCTACAGTCACCATTACCATGTAGAAGTTGCCTATAAATAAGCAGGGCTTGTAACACTCCGCCTACCACGATACTTTTTTGCTTTGCCCCATTGGCTTACAACTTTGTTTATGGCAACCTAGCGAGGACTTCCTAGGGGGTCACTTATCCTGGTACTCCTCCCACCCAAGCACGCTTAACAACGTAGTTCCATAAACCTGTCATGCTTCTGGCCCCAGAACACGTTGTGGGCTTTGAGAAGAGGGGCAACAATGAAGATGCCGTGTCTAGTTAGGCCAAGGTTTTACTTTTAAACTCGGCATCTCTTTTGTCCACGACAATATAAGATTTCCCTAATGAGTTACAAGACTATTCCAAAAATTTTGAAGTTCTTTTCCCGACCCTTCCCCATTCATACTCAACAGAAGAAGAGAGTACGGTATGCACATTATTTACATCTCGTTTATAAGATTTTTGATTGACCTCTCTTGAAACTAGGCTTGGCGCACTATGTTTGAGTAATTATCTTCTTACAATAGTCAACATAGTCAAACACCAATACTTATCTTCTTACAGTAGATTTTTTTCAATAAATGTGTGGTAAATTATGAAGTACAAAATAATAAGAAAAAAGTTAGCATGAGGAATTCATGATAAAAGGGTTTAGCATGAAACAAAGACACAGAAGAAACCATCATATTGAATCGCGAAAAATAACAACATACATATATGTTACCTTTTAGGAGGTACTACAGAAATAAATACTTTTAAGGCTTGCAATTATTTGCCGATAAATACACACCTTAAACAGGGTTGGTCCTGACATTTGGAAAGCCTTAAACAAAAACCTAAATATGATCCAATATTTTTTCAGTTATATTATTTATTATTAGATTCAACAATAATTTCGTTTATATATGTATATATTTGACAAAAGGGAAGCGTTTTTCATAAGGATGAAAAACCAGTCAAACAAAACACATGAAACTTTGGGACAAACTCAGTTCATCATCATCATAACCAGCATAGAAACAAATTCCCTAGCAATGTTATGAACAACCTTGTTAGCAAATCGTTTGACAAAAAAAGATCGGCTTAAGTCAGCCAACTCTTGTAGTCCTCTATGATGGAGCCAAACAACGAACTTAGACTCGTTTTGTTGGGCATAGCTTAGATCACCACGAGACAATAATAATTTCATTTATATTAAAATATATGTTGAAGTACAAATAATCATAAACAATAACCAATTGGAATTCAAATTTATCTTTATTTCGTTAAATTAATTATCACATATCTTGTATGAATAAGAGGATGGTAACAATATATTTAAGGGTAAAACACAGAATAATCCTCAAACTTTCGTTTGTTTTACAGTTTAACCATCAAAGTTTATTTTTAAATGAAATAACCATAATATTTTATCTAAATGATGTTTTAATCCTTAAAGTGGCTTATTCAGTAAGCTTCTAGTGGGAGCTTTATGCAAAAATCCAAGTTTTTTTCACACTTGTTATTAAGCCACTACCAAACAAACATAAAAATGGCTTATTCACATTTTATTCAGTTCTTTAAGGGGTTTTTGATAGTTTTTGTTTGTGTGTTGTTTACTTAGAGGGTAAGGGGCTATATGGTAATGACTTACAGCTTAAAAAGGCAACCGACAAGCATAGGTAAAAATTTAAGATAAGGGCTCAAGTAACAAGCCAATGAAACATTATGGTTATCTCATTTAAAAATAAACTTTGAGGGTTAAATCGTAAAATAAACGAAACTTTGAGGATTAAAACATCATTTAAATGAAACATTATGGTTATTCTATTTAAAAATAAACTTTGAGGGTTAAACTGTAAAACAAATGAAACTTTAAGGATTAAAACATCATTTAAATGAAACATTATGGTTATAAAGTTATTTCATTTAAAAATAAACTTTAAAGGTTAAACCGTAAAACAAACGAAACTTTGAGGATTATTCCGTGTTTTACTCTATATTTAAAATTATTTGTAAGAAAATTAAAAGTGATAAGTATAGAGGGATGTTCATTTGTAAACCGCAAATATCTTGTAAACTTTGTGAACCCATCGTGACCCTTGATCAAAAAAATCAAAGGAGGATATGGATTCATTGAAAGTATGGAAATGTGAAATTTATGGTAAGTCAATGATTATGGAAATATGGGAATGTGAAATATGGAAACATTTTTGAAAATCAATGGTGTGGATTGGTTTACACGGTTTACAAGACATTTGAGGTTTACAAATAAACCTCCCTCGATAAGTATAATGTACAATATATAATCAAATAGTTTATTAGTAGTGAATACAAAAGGTTATCTTTTCTTTAATATTAAATTGATACCACTTCATACATATTTCTTAAAAAGGAAAAATAATCAGTTATTAATATTTTTTGACATAGATCTTCTAATATTTTTTTCCTACAAACGTTTAATCTACTTTCATAATCAAGATCTACTAAAACTTATTTTTAATCGTATAAAAACAAAACGTTTAATCTCTATTAAGACATAATTGATTCCCAAGAAGTTTCAAAAGTTTTGAAAAGTGATTAAAGAAAAATATAGAAATAATGGATAACAATGAATTTTGTAATATTCATCAAATAAAACTAAGGATAATAGAAGAAGATCATTATAAAATAATATAATTAAAAAATGCATTAAATTATACCTTGAAAGTAATAGAACCAAAGAACACATGCTACAAATTTATGGTGACAATAACATAAAACCAACTTTTTTGGGGGTTTTGGCTTTCTAGAGGATACATGAGAATGAAATGGTATAAAAATAATAAGAGATTTTCTATAAAATAATAAAGAAACTAAATAAAAAATATTATATATAAAGAGAAAAATAAAGAAAAAAGGAAGCATGCTTTTAGAGGCCTATAAAAAAACTATAATCAAACAAATGAGCCAATTTGATATTTGGCACCAATCTATAAACCAGGGGCGGAGCTAGTAGGGGGGCTGGCTGGTGCTCAGCCCCCCTATCAGTTTAAGATATAATGTATATGATACTACTTATTTTGCATCCTTAGTTACAGCTCTGGTGGTAAGCGCATCTTTTTATATCCAAAAGACCGGGGTTCGATTCTTGGAAGGGAGGGCTTAATTTTTAATTAGTTGTTTCTTTTCTCCTTTCCTTTACTTCTTCTACCAAAATTTCAATTTTTAGTTTAAATTTTTGTTAAAATATATTCATATCTATTAATTGTAATATTTTTTTATATTGCATTATTAAAAACAATTCTCAATAAATCTTTACTTCAGTAAAATTTTCAACTTAATAAATTAGTGAAAGTATGACTGACTTAATGATAAAAAAAAAGTTTTTACCTTCTAACATTTTATAAACAAAAGTTATAAAATTCATTTTTTTTTGTCTATCTATAAACATCAATTTTCCTTTAAAAACAACAAACATCCATCGCATATTTCACATTAATATCGTATTTAAATAAGTTGAACCATCAAGTTAAAGATGGACGGAGCTATAGTAGCTCGCATGGTGGCACGTGCCACTGTATTATTTCTCTCGTGAAGGGTAAATTCTATTAGTTTCGTGTAGGTGTAACCATATCATTTTGGAGGGTGCCATCGTATCATTCAAAACTTCTAAGGGGTGCACCTAAAACCAAAAAAATCCTAACCAAAAAACCTAAAAGTTCTTTCAGAAACAACCAAAAAATCAAAAAAATCCTCATGAAATCAACCAAAAACCGAAAAATCCTCTCGAAATCAGTCAAAAATTCGAAAAATTCTCTCTAGATTCCCACCAAAAAAACGAAAAAATCGAAAAAATCAAAAAATATTTTGAGAAATCAACCAAAAATTTAATTATATAGTGTCACCGCTTGAAAAATGTTCTGGCTCTGTCCCTGAGTTAAAGTTATTATTTCAAGCCCCCCCCTAAGCTAAAATTCTGGCTACGCCCCTGCTATAAACAATTAATTAAAAAAATAAAGAAATCAGTAAAGCATTATAAAATTATGTTAAAGTGAAAAAGAAACTATATTATTAAGTTATTTTAAAATATATATATATATATATATATATATAGAGGAATAATCAAATAAAAACCACTTTTTTTGTAAAAACTTGAGGACCAATCTTACACCATCAAACAATTTTAATCAATGGTTATTAATCATAGTGGCATTGCTTGTAATTTTTTCCAAAACACATGTGATTATAAACTGTTAAGGGTAATTTAGGCAATTTATTAAAACCCAATTTGATAAACTACATCCCTTTTACCACCGTCAAATCCACCATCCCATTCAATTGCAAAATCAGCCACCATTTCCTTCATCGTCCCACCTTACCATCGTTGTCAATGTCGCCGGCGCTTGTTGATCCAGCTCTCCTAAGACCTGATGAAATGATAATGATCCTAAATCTTTACTTAGTGAATAGGTTTTTACTTCTGTTATAGCTTGAGGAATTATCACTGAGTCTGTTCAGTGTTATTCCATGTTACTTATGCTGTAACTTATTTTTATAGTAATCAGGATCAGGATCAGGAGACGAACGAGTCTGTTCTGCAGTCTACTGATCCTGTCCACTGAAGTGAAGACCTCCTGAAGACATCAAGATCATACTCAAAGAACCATCAGCGACGTCGAAGAATTAGCTGATGACAGGAACAGCATGCTCGTGATCTGAAGACGGAATTCAGTGATAGCATGCTGCTCAATATCGTATGACATCCTGAAGATTCATCAGGATACAAGTGACCCTGAACAGCACAAGTTTCAGGATTCTAGTCACTGATCAGTATCCTGATCCTGAAGGATTAGTGTAATGTCTTAGTCTAATGCACAAAAGGATTATCCGCCTTTACTGACACAAAAGTACATAAGGACAGTCTCTTTACTGTTCCCTCCGTACTTATCAGACCTCAAGGCAACTGTTTACACACTTCCTCTTTTGCACACCATGCTAAGAGTAATTGTTTATAGTAAATAGTACAAAGGACCACTTACATTGTGACACGTACACAAAAGTGAGTCTGCATGCATTTAATGCATTGGGTATAAATAGGGCTTGAAGAGATGTTCTCCATACTTCTTCTTCAACATAAAATATCCTAATCCTTTCTCTCTTTATTCCCTCTATCTTCTTTCTTTTCTCCATCTTCTCACTTTAGTGATAGTGAAAGAAAGCTTAGATTGTTTAGTTTAGACTTATTGTCTTTTCTATTTCCGCAACAATCTGTAAATTCATATTGTTAATACAACAAGAATTTAAAAGTGAAATTTGTGTGATTATATTCAACCCCCCTTCTATAATCCCAAACACTATCCTTGCTTGAAGGTCACCTCTTTGGGACCAACAAGTGGTATCAGAGCAGATACAAGCTCTCATTTTCTTCTCTTAGAAAAATCTTGTGATCCTCTCTTCTAATCCATGGCTCTTCAAGCTAAGGATAACTACTTTGATACCGGCTCTGCTGGAAAGCCTCCTAGGTTTAACAAAGACAACTTCTCTCTTTGGAAAACCAGGATGGAACTTTTCCTTTCTGGTTCTGATCCCCAGATTCCATACTTTCTGGAAAATGGACCACATGTGCCTACACAAACCGTCCACCCCATTCCTGCTGCAGCTGGCCAACCAGCTTTACCTGAAAGGGAACTGGTAAAGCCTGTGACTGACTGGAATGACGAAGACAGACGCCTGGTCAACATTGACACTAAGGCTAGGTCTCTCATTGCCATGTCACTCCCTGACGATGTAATCCATTCTGTCTGCCACCTTCGATCTGCTAAAGAAATATGGGACACTCTCTGTGTTCAATATGAAGGTACTGCTGTTCTCATGGAATCAAGAAAGATTTTCTTGGTTCGTCAGTATGAAAGCTTTATTCATCAGAAGGATGAAACTCTCTCCCAGCTACATCAGAGATTCAACTGTCTTCTGATTGATCTGAAGACTATCGGTACTACCTACTCTAACTCTGAGGTGGTTACCAAGTTCATGGAAGCTCTTCCTGAACATTGGGAAGTTTACACCTCCTGCTTAACTATGTCAAAAGACATAAAGACACTCACACTAAGTGAGTTGTACGGTATTCTTCTTAACCGTGAACAACAGAAGAAACTGAAAAAGAATCTCATAAGAGATTCTAAAGATACCAAAAGTAACTTTGTTGCATTGGTCTCTGATTCAGTTCCCACTGTTGCTACTCCTTCTTCAGTAACTATTACTGAATTAGAATCCTCTGACTCTGACATGTCAGAAGATCCTGAATTCAATGAATCTCTTGCTTTATTAACTAGATCCTTTAAGAAGTTTGCCAAAAAGGGAAACTTCCACAAAAAGAAACATCTTACTATTACTGACAAGCCTAAATCAGACCCTGTTGATAAGGCTACTGCTATCTGCTACAACTGTCAGGGCAAAGGACACTTTGCTAATGATTGCAGGTACAGGAAAAGTTAGTTTGCTCCCTCCTCTGCCAAATCTTCTTCTAAGAACCCCAAATACCAGCGCCTGAAAGAAAAGTACAAAAAGATGAAAATTCAGCGCAAGGGTAAAGGTCTTATCGCAGAAGACTGTGATTGGGACGATGTCTCCTCTGATGACTCATCTGATGAGGAAGATACTCAAGTGGCACTGATGGCCATTATTGAGGAACCTACCTTAGCTCTCATGGCTAAGATAGAAGAGGTCCCTGAAGAGATTCCTCCTCAGGCTCCTGAAGCTTCTTCTTCCACAACTCCTGAAGCTTCCACCTCTGCGACTGATTCTCCCAGTCAGGATAAGGGCATCTGGTACCTGGACAGTGGATGCTCTCGACATATGACTGGTTCTAAATCTGTCCTCTCTAACTACCGTGAAGAAAGAGGTCCTGCTGTGACCTTTGGTGGAAACGGTAAAGGCCAAACCCGAGGGTATGGCACACTGACCAACGGAGTAACTACATTCAAGAGAGTTGCTTATGTTGAAGGTCTGATGCATAATCTTCTGAGCATCAGTCAACTGTGTGATAAGAATCACAAAGTCTCCTTCTCAAAGAAGAAGTGCAAAGTCAAGAACAGAAGAAAGGAAGTCATTCTCACTGGAGTGAGACATGCTGATATCTACATCATCAACATGAATACTTCCACTGACAACTTCTGCTTTGTATCTCGTGCTTCCTCTGATACAAATTGGCTTTGGCACAAGCGTCTTTCTCATCTCAACTTCAAGACGCTGAATCAACTCTGCATCAACAATCTGGTCATTGGTCTTCCTGACTTTCGCTATACAAAGGTATCTCTTTGTTCAGCATGTGAGAAAGGAAAACAGACCAGGGCTAGCTTCAAGTCCAAGCAGATTTCCTCCATCAGCTCTCCTCTACAACTTCTCCACATGGATCTCTTTGGACCTGTCAACGTCCAATCCGTTGCTGGAAAGAAATATACTCTGGTAATCGTTGATGAATATTCCAGATATACTTGGGTGTTCTTTCTTCGATCCAAGAGTGATGCTCCTGAAGAAATCATTCTGTTCGTCAGGAAGATGGAAAGACTTAACAACCTTACCGTTCGATCAATCAGGAGTGACCATGGAACTGAATTCAAAAACAGTACCCTGGAAACTTTCTTCGATCAGAAAGGTATCTCTCAGAACTGCTCATCTGTGAGAACTCCTCAGCAAAATGGCGTTGCTGAAAGACGAAACAGAACCCTGATTGAAGCTGCACGATCTATGTTGAGTGAAGCCAATCTTGCCACTCAATTCTGGGCAGAAGCTGTTAACACAGCTTGCTATACTCAGAACAGATCACTGATAGTAAAGCGCTTCAGAAGAACTCCTTACGAACTCTTTCGTAACAGGAAACCCTCTATCGAACATCTCCATATCTTTGGTTGTGTATGCTACATCCTGAACAACAAAGATAACCTTGGAAAGTTCGATTCCAAATCTGATGATGGAATCTTCCTTGGATACTCCTCTATCTCTAAAACCTACCGTGTGTTCAATAAACGAAGACAAGCTATAGAGGAAACGATTCATGTCAAGTTTGATGAATCGGGTCTTACTTTTCCTCACCCTCATGAAAACTCTGAAATAAATCAGTGGGCTGACTCTTTCTTTCAAGTCCCTGAACCTCCCATTGTTGATCCAACTCCTCAAAACCTTCCTGATGGTTTTGAAGAAGATCCTCCTATACCACCCACTGATATACACATTCCACCTCTGATAAATGCCACTCCAATTACCCAAATCACACCATCTGAACCTGATCAACCCACTAATAGTGAAGACTTTTCTCAAACCACTGTTAGTGAGCCTACTCCCACTAATCTTCTCCATGATCCATCAGTAAATGAAGCTTCCACTTCAGGACAGGTGTATCAGCCACCTGCTCTTCGATGGACCAAGGTTCATCCCATTGATCAAGTTCTTGGTAATCCCTCCTCTGGCATTAAAACTCGACGCCAATCTGGTAACGTCTGTCTTTATGTTAATTTCATCTCTGAAAATGAACCTAAAGAAATAGATGATGCTTTGCGTGATCCTGCCTGGGTCTCAGCCATGCAGGAAGAGCTAGCAGAGTTCATCAGAAACAATGTCTGGCTTCTCGTCCCTAGGCCTCGAAAACGTACTATCATTGGTTCCAAGTGGATTTTTCGAAATAAACTTGATGAGTTTGGTACGATTATTCGAAACAAGTTAAACAAGGCTCTCTATGGGTTAAAACAGGCTCCTCGTGCCTGGTATGATACCCTTTCAACCTTTCTTCTCTCTAAAGGTTTTGTTCGTGGTAAGATCGATAGCACTTTATTTCTAAAGAAATATCCTAAGCATATCCTTCTTGTCCAGATATATGTCGATGACATTATCTTTGGATCCACCAATCCCAAACTCTGCGAAAAGTTTGAGTTGCTCATGAAATCTGAATATAAAATGTCTATGATGGGTGAACTAACATTCTTTTTAGGACTTCAGATCAAGCAATCTGAAAAGGGAATCTTTATCAATCAAGGTAAATATGTACATGAGATGCTGAAGAAATTTGATCTCACATCCTGTACACCGATGAAGACTCCAATGGCTCCTCCTCTGTCACTTGACAAGGATTCCAAAGGGAAACCTGTTGATGTGACTCTCTACAGAGGAATGATCGGCTCTCTGCTGTATCTCACAACTAGTCGCCCTGATATCATGTATTCTACATGTTTATGTGCTCGTTATCAGGCTGAACCCAAAGAATCCCATCTGACCGCTGTAAAGCGGATCTTCAGATATCTGAAGGGAACTCCTAATCTGGGTCTTTGGTACTCCAAGGACTCAGGGTTCGATCTAACTGCATATTCTGATAGTGACTTTGCAGGATGTAAGATTGACAGGAAAAGCACCACTGGTGGGTGTCACCTGCTAGGTGGCAAGTTGGTGAGTTGGACTAGCAAGAAACAGAACTCTGTGTCCACATCAACTGCTGAGGCTGAATATGTTGCAACAGGAATCTGTTGTGCTCAAGTCCTGTGGCTGAGAAATCAACTTCAGGACTATGACATACAACTTTCTAAAATTCCTATCTACTGTGACAACACTTCAGCGATAGCCATTGCCAACAATCCTGTCTTACACTCCAAGACAAAGCACATTGAAGTGAGATATCACTTCATCAGGGATCATGTGATGAATGGTGATATTGAACTCCATTTTGTCCCTACTGAATATCAGCTTGCTGACCTCTTTACCAAACCACTGGATGTGACGCGTTTTAATATGCTCATCAGTGAACTTGGGATGTTAAATCCTGATGATTGAAGTTTTTCAGGACAAACAGTTGTTAAATCCTATAGAATAACTATTCTCAGGACTCTTTACTTAACAACTCCTGAACAAACTCTCATCAGAGGATGACTCTATTCAGTACTTACAAAATCTTTGTTCAACATCCGAATACTGATGATTCTCAGGTAGGTACCTCTGCTCCTGAAACCTTATCGCATTAAATGTGATAAGAGGATTTTCCCAAAACAGTACTTATCTGATAAGTACTCCAATTCCAAGAAATCAAATCTTTCATCAAAATGGAATTATCCCCTGAAAAGGCGGTTTTTATCTTTTCAAATAAAACAAACTTTTCATCTGCACTGACACGTAATGAGACGTTTCCTGTTCCCCACTACGTGTGTCAGGCGCGTGAACGCGCGTAGAACTTCCTTTTTCATCATTACGTTTGAATTTAGCCGCCCTTTTCTCTCTCATCCATTTTCTCTCTCCTACCGCGAGGTATAAAAACCTCACTCGTAATCCATTACACTCTTTACGCTCACATAATTCTCTCTAAGAACTCAAGCAAGAAAAAGCAAGAACTGTTTTCTCGCAAGAACACCAAGAACACACTCACCACTTTTCTTAACAAGATCATCGTAAGTGTTTCTTTACTCTTGTTCTTTCCACATTTTAAGTTGGTATTCTTCATCTAAACAACTTATTTTGTTAAACGTTTTTCCAAAAACCCTAAGATCACTTCGTTTGATCTTAGTTTTCCCAAAATCTTCTAAGATTTTGTTAAAACAGTTTACATGGTTTTTCTTATTTCTTTTAAGAACAATCATAAACTCTTATTTTGATATCTATTCATCAAAATAAAAGTTCTTTTTTTTTCTACCAAAACACATTCCTTTTGTGTATTTTGGTATCTAATCCATTCCAAGTATAAAGGATTTCACCACTTTTATGAACATATTCTGTGTTCATTGAAAAGTGAAGAAAAATGCATATTTTGGATCTTTAATCATCCACATATGTTGTTTTTATGTTTAACAGAATGGCTGCTACTACTTCTACATCATTGGACGCCCAGCTCTCCTCTGAGGCCACAACGTTGATGACTGCTACTGGAAACCTTCCAATAGTCATCCCCCAACACGATTTGCAGTTCAGACCCAACAATCTGATTGGGCAATTTGACCTCCCAGCAAACAAGGCGTTTCTAAAGCCTGCCAGGGACTTTCTCCTCTCTTGTCCCCTGAAGACGGCTTTCACTCTGAACCCGGCGCCCAACAAACCTCTCCTACTGCAATTGTGGTCCACTGCTACCACGGCCCAAGAAAGGAACTCCAAGGGCAAGATGCACGAAGTAATTAAGTTCCAGATAAAGGACGACATTATTTCGTTCGGCATTGGAACCCTGAGGAACGTCCTCAATTTCCCCAAGAAGCAGAAGTTTCCTCCTGCTCCTTCCTCTGACGACGTCATCGAGCTCCTGGATGCCATTGGCTACAAATGGCCTGTGAGAGAAGGCCAACCTCTGGTGAAGACTGCTGCCACTGTCCACAAGACGGGGCTAAACGCTACGTTCTATTACATATGGAACACGTTTGGTCTCAGTCTGACAGGAAAGACGGGGAGCACGAAGCAATTCCCCACGGTCATTCAGAACATGGTTTACTCTGCGATCAAGAATCGCAAGTTTGACTATGTCCGATGCATCTGGGACGACATGATCAAGAAGATCAAGAACAGAACCAGGGTGGTCAACGTCCCCTACACCAGGTTCTTCACTGCAGTTCTGGCACTGCATATGGGTACCAACTACCCAACAGAGGGAAACTTCAACAACTACGCCTTAGGCGTGAAGTTTCTGGAACAGTTGTCTTCCAAAGCTGACGATGTCCCTCTGTCTGCTGTCCTGGTTGTCCCTGAACCACAACCAGACGCAGAGGAACAACCCATCTCTGCTCCTGCTCAAGGTATGTCTTCTCTTTTCTCTTCCAAACCATCTTCTTCTCCTTCTATGCATGCTATGTCAGTAGCTAACCCTATACTGACTTCCCCAGCTGCAACAACTTCTTCGGCGCCTCTGAAGCGCCCTCCTCCCTCTGGCTCCTCTCCTCCACCTCAGCCCAAACGCGCCAAATCCAAGGCGCTAAAGAAAAAGAAGGCACCAGCTGGTAAGAAATACTACATTACCCTGCCTCAACTTTTTAATAAACCATCTCCTTTATCTAAAACATCTTCACCTGCAGATACTCCTATCACTGCTCCTATCCAACAAGAACCTGAGGTTGTTCATCTCGAACACTCAGAGAACGTGGAGGGTAATCGCTCTGATACCCTCCTAACCTCAGGTAATACTATTAAGCATGCTATTGCCGTTTCTTCTTCTATGAAAGCTATTGAGTCTTCTAGTGCTCACTTAGCTACTCTGTTTACAGGTTCTTTAGGAGCAGCCGTTGAAGGGCAGTCCCAACTCCATCAGGATGACCCCTTCAACGATTTCATCTTCACGGACGCCGACCGTCAGCTGAACGCAGCTGAGCTTCGTCGGCAATCCGCTGAACGGCAACTACAGAAGGTCCGCACGGCGCTCCAGCAACAGGAAGAAGCTCACAAGGCCCAGCTTTAGGCCATGGAGCTTGAGCTAGCAGCTGCCAAGGCCACTGCCACTGCCGCCGAAGCCGCCGCAGCCTCTGCTACTGCTGCTGCCGCCGCCGCCGGCTCCTGCTCCTACTGGTGTCACCATCACCATACCTTGTCTGGATGCAATCCATGACAAGGTCTCTCAGGTGGCTACCTCCTCTTCCTCCCTTCAGGCGTCTGTAGACGACCTGAAGGCCACGGCGTTACCCGCTCTCTCCACAGCGGTCAACAACAACTCCACCTCCACCACCAACTTCCAACAACTTGTGGTGCAGAGGTTGGATGCACATGAGACTGGCCTTAGAGCCCTACAGGAGAAAGTGGCTGAGCTCGCCACTGCAGTCAACACACTCACCACTGCTCCTCCTCCACCGCCGTCGTTCACTACGGCTGATAGGGAACTTCTACAGTCCCTGCTCTCATCTTCCTTCATCACCAGGAAGCTCAACGCCAACATGGCCTCTCTCCTCCAGCGGAGTGTTTCAACAGCCGCCTTACAACAGGCACCTGTTGAGGGGGAGAGACAGCCCCAAAGAGACCATTCCGTTTATTCCCCCTCCACCAACTGGAGAACCAATGAACAGGGGGGAACAAACGAGGATGAGGATGATGATGAAGATGAAGATGATGATGATGATGAAGACGACGACACCTTCTTCGTCGAGAAGGTTCCAGCTTCAACGCCCACTCCAGGGCCTGCACACTCTCAGGGGGAGAACCCCGGTGCACCTGGTACGTTATTCCTACCATCCTCTCCCTCATCTTCTGATAACCAACCTATCTCCACCCTTCTTAAATCTAAACCTACACCTGAAACCATCACCCTCGACACCTCCTCTGAAGACTCACCAACTAATAACCTACAAATGGTTATCTACCAACCACCCAAACAACCTACCCTGAACCAACACCTCAACCTACACCTTCACCATCCCCTGAACCTGAAACCCAAGACAACTCTGAATTTCAGGACGTGAACTTTGGTTCTGTCACTGGTGAGATTGTTCGCCTTATGGAGAATAGTCCATCAGAACAGACAAGAGCCGAACTAAGCAGAATGACTTTCAGAGTAACTCCTCTAAACCCTGAATCCATTCCTTCTAAACCAATCCGCTTTAACCCTGAAGCTTCTTCTTCTAGAACCCCTGAAATCAGAGCCCCTCCTGAAACCATTTGCTATTCATCAGATGATGAATTCATCTCTGATGACTTCTCTACTCCTGCTTCTTCTCCCAGATCTCCTCCCTCTAACTCTCCTAGATCTGAAGGTGAGAATTACCCTGACAACTCTGCTACTGTCAACAGGGATGGGCGTTTAGACGCCGTGATAGAGCGACTCGAGAGTACAAGAGTAAAAATTCCTCTTCGTACCTCTTGGGACTCCGAGTTTGCCTATCTATCACAGGAGGAATACAACAATGCTGTACAGGCTCAGGAGGAGCATAATAAAAGGCAGAAGGAAGCTTTCCTCTCTGCTCAAGCTGCTCGAAGGCTTGCATCGGATTTTGTTGATGAAGATGCTGAAATAAGTGCTGATCCTGTTCTAGCACAGAAGGCCGCGCTGAAGGTCTTCAACAGAAATGCTGAGGAACAGACTGAAGAAGTAAACTCAGAGCTTGACTGGTGCCGAGACCGCCTACACCTCAGAAAACATGGTGCTGCTATCTCTGGAATCCATCTCAGCCGAACACGCGGCAAAAAAGCAAAAACATGGATCACCGTCAAACGCTCAGGAGCAAGGATGTGCAACACACTCTTGACAAGTTGGAAAGATACAACTTGTCAGAGTGGAATGAAATCAGAAGCCTACTTCCCAAAGCCAACAGAAACTATCGGGCTGAAGTAGAAGAAGTTATTAATCAACTTATTGCACGCATCAGAAGAACAACCGAAATCCCTGATGACCTTCTCCAGCCTTCTTCAGCACTACCTCAGCCTCTTCTGTTCGAAGATCAGCGGGTGCTTCAACAAGGAGACCAACTCCTTGCATGCCCAGGATGGTTGTCAAGCCACTGGACCTCTCGATGCTTGATCTTTCACTCCCTCCAGGAGTCTCTCTCTCTGAAGGACAAGTCATCAGAGAACCTGTTCATGGTATTTGTGTGAGCGACAACTCCAAGATCCTACGCTTTCAGCGTTTCAACGAGCTACACAAAGCACCATATGAACACTTGGTTTCTGTTCTCTTCACTGCTCAAAAGGACAAGACAAACCAAGATAATAAAGAAATTATTCGCACTGTCAGAGCTATACTCGATCATAGAATCGCCTTCAGTGATACTCCTGTTCCAATACAAGTCAAGACTGAAGAAGTTAGCGAAGACTCTGATAGTTAGAATTTTTGTAATTTTTCTTTCAGTACTTCATTTAGGTACTCTTGTATTTTCTTTATTCTTGTAACCTTATTGAGATTAATGAAAATGCAATTCAGTGCATTGTACTTTACTCCATCATAGTACTGAAAAAGATCCCTCAAAACAGTAAATGGGACATGTACCTTTATGAGTTCTATTTCCTACTGTTTTATCTAGACTTAGAATTTTTTTTTCTTTCTAGACTTAGACAATTTCTCCATTGTCTTATCATTATCATTTAGGGGGAGATTGTTGATCCAGCTCTTCTAAGACCTGATGAAATGATAATGATCCTAAATCTTTACTTAGTGAATAGGTTTTTACTTCTGTTATAGCTTGAGGAATTATCACTGAGTCTGTTCAGTGTTATTCCATGTTACTTATGCTGTAACTTATTTTTATAGTAATCAGGATCAGGATCAGAAGACGAACGAGTCTGTTCTGCAGTCTACTGATCCTGTCCACTGAAGTGAAGACCTCCTGAAGACATCAAGATCATACTCAAAGAACCATCAGCGACGTCGAAGAATTAGCTGATGACAGGAACAGCATGCTCGTGATCTGAAGACGGAATTCAGTGATAGCAAGTTGCTCAATATCGTATGACATCCTGAAGATTCATCAGGATACAAGTGACCCTGAACAGCACAAGTTTCAGGATTCTAGTCACTGATCAGTATCCTGATCCTGAAGGATTAGTGTAATGTCTTAGTCTAATGCACAAAAGGATTATCCGCCTTTACTGACACAAAAGTACATAAGGACAGTCTCTTTACTGTTCCCTCCGTACTTATCAGACCTCAAGGCAACTTTTTACACACTTCCTCTTTTGCACACCATGCTAAGAGTAATTGTTTATAGTAAATAGTACAAAGGACCACTTACATTGTGACACGTACACAAAAGTGAGTCTGCATGCATTTAATGCATTGGGTATAAATAGGGCTTGAAGAGATGTTCTCCATACTTCTTCTTCAACCTAAAATATCCTAATCCTTTCTCTCTTTATTCCCTCTATCTTCTTTCTTTTCTCCATCTTCTCACTTTAGTGCATAGTGAAAGAAAGCTTAGATTGTTTAGTTTAGACTTATTGTCTTTTCTATTTCCGCAACAATCTGTAAATTCATATTGTTAATACAACAAGAATTTAAAAGTGAAATTTTGTGTGATTATATTCAACCCCCCCTTCTATAATCCCAAACACTATCCTTGCTTGAAGGTCGCCTCTTTGGGACCAACAGCGCTCCTTCCAGCCTTCTTTTCTTCTCGTCCGCCATGGCAGCCACCACAACACCCACCTTTCATATCCCTTCCTCCCCTTCCCGCCTCCAAACCCTAACCCACTACCATCAATTTCGCCCCCTTCTCCACCGTTCCACCACCACAACCTGCTCAAAGTGTCAATTCAACATGACGGCCAAACGACGGAACTGGAGGTAGATCTAGACGAAACCATCTGCCCTGCGAAATTGCTCTGCAGAAGTGTGGATCAGATGTCGCCGGCGCTCCGCCGTCCCCATCTCCCTGCCACCGTTCCACCACCACCACCGACGCTACCACCGCCGCCGTCGCCACCACCACCACCATCTTCTTCTTCTTCTCAACCGCCACCACCACCATCTGCTCTTCCGTTCTTCCTCAACTGCTCGACGCTCTTCCGCTCTTCCCAGATCGTGTTCCTCGAGCTCAAAGTACGGCTCCGGTTCCGTCGCCGCCGTGGCCGGCGATGGCGACGACGGCGGTTGTTCGATGTCAAACTCCGGCGGCTGCGAGCGAGTGACGGAGGGGAGCTTGGCCATGACGTATGATAGGATTGGGAACTTCTTAGGGTTTGGATCCATTGCTGCAAAATCAAGCAAATTGAAGAGAAATTATTACAGATGGATTCATAAGCAGATGATTTTGGATGAATTTATCGATTTCGAGACAAAAATTTGGACGATTTCTACAATGAATGATGGAATTTGGTAGTCAAGAATTTGGTATAAATTCCTCCTCCATTGTTGGGGTCCATTAAGCTTTTTTTCTTGAAGTACATCTTGTTTTTTATTTTTTATTTAATGGTGTTGGTGTTGGTGGCGGTGGTGGTGAGGTCGCCGGATTTAATGGTGGTGGTGCCGAAATGAGAGAGATGAGAGTTATGGTGTAGTTGTTATTTACTTATTAATATAAATGTAATGCACATTGTGTTTGTGTTTTGTATTCATAAGGTGAATACGAATATTCACCTGGTGAATGAATTTATCTATCTGTGAATATGAATATTCATAAGGTGAATATGAATATTCATATGGTGAATATATAGTGAATATGATACGGTGAATATGAATATTCATATGGTGAATATGATGGTGAATTTATATAATTTTTATCTGGTAAATATGAATATTCATATGGTGAATATAGGATGAATATTCATATGGTGAATATGATAGTGAATATTCATATAATGAATAAACTGCGATTTTCAGATCAAGTGCTTAGATTATTTCTCAAGTTTTTACAAAAAAGTAAATATATATATATATATATATATTGTAAAAACCACATATTTTGTAAAAACCTCTTCTTTTGTAAAAACTTGAGGAATAATCTAAAATGACTATCATGCCCTTTTTAGATTAAAGGCTTAGATTATTCCTCAAGTTTTTACAAAAAAGTGGTTTTTCCTTGAAGGACCCTCTATATATATATATATATATATATATATATAGAGGAAAGTTCAAATGTGAACCACTTTTTGGTTGTGAACGTGAGGACAACCGAGAGCGCGACACGTGGCGACTTTAAGTGTGGTCCCCTCCTTTAATTCAATGCCCTCCCATGAATCGCGCCTAGTCACCCGCCGTGGATCTGACGTGGCGCTTAGTCATCCGCCACATGTCGCGCTCTCGGTTGTCCTCAAGTTCACAACCAAAAAGTGGTTCACATTTGAACCCACCCCTATATATATATATATATAATTGAGTGATTTTGAAAAGGAAAAAAACTACAAGAACCTTATATAGTTAAGAAAATGTAAAAGAATTAAAATTGAAAAGAATTAATAAGTTAACTACACATGGAATGATGTGAACTTGAACGGTATGGGGTAGAGGTACTAAGGAGTTGGATTCATCAAGTTCTTTGTTTTTGAACAACTAATCTAATGTTTACAGTTTAAAAAAATCTTAACATAATTTAATTCAAAATCAAAGTGCAATCTAACTTAAATTGTACGAGTTGGTCGGGTTAATACATTAATACATGAAACTATTTTTCTTAGTTTACACACATATATATATGTGTGTGTGTGTGCGTGCACGTGATAGAGAGAGTTAGAGAGAAAGTGTGTGTGTGTGTAGATTTTCCAAACATATATATGAGTTATATGAGTTGGGTTGCTTCGAATTAAGTTATTTTGCATCATATTAGGTTGGGTTGATCAGATTCGTTAGGTTTTTTAGCACCCCTAATATGGGGTGTTAACCAACTGAGCCACATGAAAACTCATTTAGTTAAGTGGAACTTTCTTATATTCTAATTGTATATATATATATATATATACATTTATCAAATGTAATCATACTATTCATAAGCTACCGTAGTCATAGTACCATTATATTACAATTTACACCCTCAAAATTTACAATTCACACCCTCATACTTATTTAATATTTGATTTATACCTTTTACCTTTTTATAGTTCATTTTATATTTTTGTTATATTAACGTATATAATTGTATATTGATTAAAATCTATTAAAAAATTCGTTTTAATTTTAACAAGCTACACCATTATAATTATATCTTCGATACCTTCAAAATAAGTCAAATATTGAATATTTTTGGATTTAATTATGATTTTATATCATATATTATAAACTATAACGTTTATCAAATTTTAGTTATTGTTCCTAAGCAACGGTAATTTGTTTATTTTTTAGGGAATAGTACACCAAAATGTATCTAACTTGTCACGTTTTATCATTGTATGTACTGAACTTGAAAACTTAACATTTAATGTACTGAACTTGCTAAACTTTGCCATTATATGTATCCGGTAACTTGTTACCTATAAAATTCTGACGTGTACAGGTTATATATGATGTGTAATTTTATTCTTTTTATTTTTAAAAGAAGTAAATTACAAATTTGGTCCTTGAGGTTTATAAAATCCAAGAAATTTGGTCCATAGGGGTTAACTTATACAAAAACCAATAAATTTGGTCCTTGAGGGCTAAATTGTACAAAAATACAAAAGCTCACCCCTCTCAGCTCTCTCTCATTTGCGACTCAAGAAAGTCGGCGGCCCCATCTCGGCGACACCACCTCGGGCATCCACCTTCGTCTCCAACGACTCCACCTCGGGCATCCACCTTCGTCTCCGGTGGCCTCCAATCTTCCGGTGACATCGCCGGCCACATCTCCGGGCACATCACTCGCGACGACCTCTAATCTTCCACCCTCCGGCGAACTCTATCTCTCTCTCTCTCTCATTCCAGATCCGGCTTACAAGATCTCTATCCCTCCGGTGACCTCCACCTTCCAGATCTGTGGTGGAAGATTGGAGGTCGCCCGACGACCTCTATCCCACTGCCTCCAAACCACCACCATCGACGACCTCTATCCCTCCGGTGACCTCCACCGTCCAAATCCGGCTTACAAGATCCGGTGTTAGGGTTGAATCGAAGGAAGAAGACGATGGAGGAGAAGAAGAAACTGACGATGCGGGTGGTGATGGTGGCGGTGGTTTGAAGGCTGGTGGCAGCGACGGCGGCGACAGTATGACGGCAGCGGCGGTGGCGGTGGTTTGAAGGCAGCGGTGGTGGTGGTGGTGAGGTAGTGGCGATGGTGGTGAGGCGGTGGAGGTGGAGGTGGTTGTTTGAAGGCTGCGGTGGTGGTGGTGGTGAGGCAGTAGCGGTGGAGGTGGTGGTTTGAAGGCAGCGGTGGTGATGGTGGTGGTGGTTTGGAGGAGGAGGTGGTGGTGGTGGTGGTTCTTCAAAAGAATGGCAAAACAGGTCCTAGAATTTATACCCAATTTGTAAACTAGAGGGACAAATTTTGTAATTTACTCAAATAAGACTTGACATCCTTTGGCATAAAAAATAATAAAATTACCCGTTACCTTCTTAGTAGGTAACCGGTTACATACAATGACAAGTTTAACAAGTTCGATACATTAAATGGTAAGTTTTAAAGTTCTATACATACAATGATAAAACATGACAAGTTAGATACATTTTGGTGTACTTTTCCCTATTTTTTTTTTATAGTATATGGAGTTTTAAATATTACATCTAAATTTCATTTATTATTTTTTTCTATATTATATTTTTAATACTATATATCTGCCACATCTTATCCTTTTTTGAGTCGGTTTCAACTTTTTTCATCTAACATATATCTAGACACAATTTATACTATCAGTTTAATTATCTCACACATACTCACTTCTCCTTAAACATCTTATTAATTCAATTTATTTTGTATCTTTTTTTTGCTCCTTTAGTACATATAACATAACTCAAATACATCAATTATACATTTTCCATCATCATTAAACAAACAATTATCTCTAAGAAACAATCTCAAGTTTAAATTTATTTTAAATTTAAAAGATATAAAACAATCTCTAACAAAACATGAAATACAATTTTCATGACACTTATAATTTGATTGGTATTGTTAATATGATTGGTATTGTTATTTTCTAATAGAATGTTCTTTTATTTATGACAATTTTCATGTTCCTTTCTTTTATGTTGTTTCATTCATCACATAATTGATAAAATTTCAAGTCTACCCAAATGTGTTCGATGTTATGTTATATGCTCTACAAAATAAGTCAAAAGATGTAATATAGATATGTTTCGTAATAGAAAAGGTGATTTTTTGGTTTAGACTACTAGAAATTCAAAAATAATAATCCTAATTTTAATCGGTATAGTTAACCAGCTACATTGACCATAACAAAAGGTACATTAACCTGATTTTAATTTTATATTTTCTCTCTAGATTTTCATATATAGGTTAATAATGAATAGCCGCTTTGTTGAGTCTGATACATTACCACTGCTTTCATAAAGGTTAATACTGCTGATTACCACTGCTGGCTTTGGAGTGTTACTACTGTTGATGAAGATTGAAGGTTACCACTGCCAGTATGTGATGAATGAATGAAGATCAAAGTTACCGCTGCTGTTACAGATTACTACTGCTCTTGAAGATTACTATTGCTGGTTCTGTGATTAACACTGCTGGTGTACCGTTAACACTGTTTTTGTTTTTACCACTGCTATCAGAAGAAGATAAGGAAAGGATTGTGATGACTTGAAGATATAGACAAGATACGATATGCTTGGAGATATTTTAGAGATTATCTTGTAAATCTAGTTTTCTTATTGTAATCTGTTGAGACGTATATATAGCTGATAGGTTTTCATTGTTAGATACGAGTTTTTGATAGCTTTTGTGTTAGAATTAAGAGCCTCAAGATTGTTCTTGAAATCCCTGCAATAGAGAAGTATTGCACGTCTGTTTTGAGTCTGTTCAAACAGATTGGGGCTTGTAGTTGTAATCATTAAGCTATTGAGATCAATATACACAGTTTATTCAAATTCATTGTTCTGTTTTATAATCAAAGTGTTATTCCGCAAACTTCTTTGATTAAGTATTCTGTTCTTGATATTGAGATTTAGATCCTGCCAAGTGGTATCAGAGCTAGTGTTCAGAATACTCTTTGATCAATGGATTCCCAGGATTCTGTTCTTGTGTCCAAAGTCCCCATGCTCAAACCCAATGAGTTTGAGATGTGGAAAATCAGAATCAAGCAATACATGCTTCTTACTGATTATGCCTTATGGGAGGTAGTTGAACATGGACCTAGTGTCCCTGAACCTGCTGTTGCTGGAGCACCCCCAAAATCTGATGCAGACAAAAAGGGAAGCAGACTGAGATGAAAGCCTTAAGCACTCTGTTGTTGGCTATTCCCAATGAATACCAACACCAGTTCTGTACCTGCCCTGATGCAAGATCGCTGTGGATTGCACTGGAGAAGAGATTTTCTGGAACCAAAAGTTCCAAGAGAAATCAGAAAGCCCTATTGAAGCAGCAATATGAAAACTTCACTTCTACAAAGAATGAGTCCATGACTCAAACTTTTGACAGGTTCAACAAACTAATTGTAGAACTTGCCAATGTAGATGTGAAGATGGAGAAGGATGAAGTCAATAGAAAATTCCTCAGATCTCTGAGTGAGGAATGGACTATGTACACTGTGTCATTCAGACCTGGAGGATAAGGAGCTTGAAGATCTGTACAATGATCTCAGGATTTTTGAAGCTGAAGTAGAGGCCAAAAGAAGACCAACTGGATATTCACATACTATTGCTCTTTATTCCTCTGAAAATCCTTCTTCTAATATTAATACTGCTAGTACTGTTAATGTTAACCCTGCTAATAATAACCATGATAGTACTAATGATAAATCATCTGTGTCACAGGATACTAATGGGGATGCAGTCTTGGAAGCATTCCTTGCCAATCATGTAAGATCTCCTCTGATCAATGATGATCTTGAACAAATCAATGCTGATGATTTGGAGGAGATGGACATCAAGTGGCAGATGGCAATGTTAACCATGAGGATGAAGAGGTTTATAAGGAGAACTGGAAGGAACAACTTTGATGCCAAAAGAGGAGACCTTGCTGGCTTTGACAAATCAAAGGTGAGATGCTACAAGTGCAATGAGCCTGGCCACTTTGCCAGAGAGTGCAAAGGGAGTGGCACTCATCAACAAGCCAACAATGGAGGACAAGCATATGCTCCAAGACCTAACAGAGGCACCAATTCCAACTCTTCTCAAGCCTTGGTATCACAAGAAGGCATGGGATTTGACTGGAGTGATCAAGCTGAAGAAGCCATCCAGAATCATGCTTTGATGGCCAAAATCACTGAACCTAAACTTCCAGCTGAGGTATCCTCTAAATTATGTTCTGATTCTTGTGTTGAAACTGTTAAGAAGTATAGGGATCACAATCAGACTATGAGTGATACCATCAAGACAATGGAAGTTGATAGAAGAGAGTATAGGATAGTCATTGAGAATCTGGAGGACCAAATCAAGTCCTATAAAGAGAATGAACTCCAGTTTGAGTATGATTACAATTACTGGAAGTGGGAGAAAAAGGAGTTTGAGAAGAAACTAGTAAAGTCTGGTGAGGAATTAGAATCTGTCAAGAAGGAATTAGAAAAAGCTAAGGAAGATCTTGATAAATTCTCTAAGTCCTCTAAAGCCTTGGAAGAAATTCTAAAGGCTCAAGTTCATGATGAACTCAAAAGAGGAATAGGATATCACAATACTCCTCCACCCCGCAATAACACCTATATTCCTCCTACCACAGATATCCTAGATAGACTAAATAGAGAGGAACTGAAAGAAGGAGTGTGTGATGTAGATCCCTCAAGTAGTGATGATGAGGAAGAACAAAAGGGAAAGACTGAAAACAAATCCCAAAAGACTGTCCCTGAGGAAAATCAACTCCTCACCAATGAAAAGGGTGGTATGCCCTTTGTACCCAGTAAGATTGCTACAGTCTCTAGAAAAGGGAAGGAGAAAATAGTTGACCAGGAACCTGCAACTTCACAACCAAGTGTCAAAGGTGGTAAACCCACTCATAAGAATGACAGTGATCCTGGTACTTCTGAACAGCCTCAAACAAGTACCAAACCAAGAGGAAACAAAAGGAATTGGAACAACCAATGGGCTCAAACACATGGTGTTGATCTGAATAAGATTAACAAACCAAAACCTTGCTTTATATGCTGTAATCTCAACCATCTGGCTAAGGACTGCTACTATAACCCTTTTAATCAAAGAATGACTTTTCAAAAACAAAGGGTTGATTTTCAAAATCAAAAGCAGTTCCAAACTAGAAGGACAGAGTATAATAGCAGATGGTATGTTCCAAAACCTATTGTAACACCCCGCTAAAGCGGAACCGCGAGGTGTGACAGTTAAGATTTCATCGCGATAGGAGATAAACCACACCAATCATTCATAATATAAATTAAAATAGTTTAAAAAGTATTACAACCCAACCATAATTCAAGTTTTACAGACTTAAACAAAATAGACATTGTCCTGATTGGTGAACACAACATTCCACTAAAGACCTGATCAAACTTTCGGATTTCCTGAAAAGCATGTTAAACAAGTGTCAACTACAAGAGTTGGTGAGTTCACAGGTTTTATAGATGCAAAACAGTTATGTACAATATCCATTCCGATAAGACGTTTATTCGCAATATGTTTTGTAACCAGTTTGGTGAATCAGTTCATTCACCCCAAAAATAGCAGTTTGGTATCAAACAGTGAGTAAATTTTCCAAGTGATGTGTTAATTACATGATATGCATTAGTGAGTTACTACAATCCTTCATTTTATGACATAGCTACGCCCCTATCCAACCTTGCCGGGGGAAAACTAATTCCAGCCGGGGTGAATATTTTTCAATACAGTGCACCTATTACTCGTCAGTTCTAGGTGGGTATGTCAATCCAAATAGCGCTATCCACTTGTATCATAGGCCCAATTTGTAAGGGTTAATAGTAGTGCAGGGGACATTTTCATTTTTGTGCTCACTATATCATGTTTCAACATATCATAATTTAGCTCACATTGCATTTCATTTCAATTTATTTCGATACTCAAATTCATTTCATTTCAATTTTGTTTCAATACTCAAATTCATTTCATTTCAATTCATTTCGATACTCGAAACACATTTCTATTTCATTTCATTTCAATATACACAAAACATTTCATTTCATTTCATTTCAAGAAAACATTTCATTTCAATAATCACATAACATTTCATCTCATTAACATATTGCATTTCAATTCTCTTTGGTACTAAAAATCCATTTCACAACATTTTCACAATTAAACACATTTATTCATAAGCATGCTTTTCACCCCAAAAACTTCGTAAAAACGGTAAAAATGGGGCTGTGAATACTCACCTCGGGTGTTTAGTGTGGATTCGTAAGGGTTGATGCGTGACCTAAATCCCGGCTCCGAACTAGGGTCGTCCTATCAAACACGTAATTTTAACGTAAGTTCTAGATCCAACGGTCCTTATCAAAAATCGTACCGAAATCCATATAATGCCATTATATTATTTTTATAGTCCAACCTAATAAAAATTCATTTTGTCACATTTGAAAGTCTTCCAAACATTTTGGAAGTTCAAAGTTTGTAAAATTGGGTTTTTATGAAATTTCCAGAATCTGTCACAAATTTTGAGTTGTAGAAATTGCTACTTTGAACTTAGGTCCTCTAAATATTAAGTCCTTAAATTTTTACCCTCTGAATTAGGGGATGTTAGGAACAATTCCACCAAATTTCACAATTTTTAGAGTTCTTTTACTATTTTTAAATAATTCTACAAAATCAGTGGTACAAGCTGAAATTCCAGAATACCTTTTGGTAAAGTTTAACTCATCGATAATTCATTACACCACTAATTCACGAATTTAAAAAGGGATTTTCTAACCAACACACATACCAAGCTAATGAGACAAGATTCAAATCATTAGAGTGATGTTTGAGGGAGATATGCCTCTTTGAAGTTGTGCATGTGGTTCTGCCATCATGGGACAGATTGCACTATCAATTTGTTTTCATTGGTTAAACCCTCAAAACTACTCTAAATGACTTGATTTTGGATTCTATAGAAAGCTAACTCAGAATACTTGAGTTTAGAATCAAAAAGTTTGTAGTTTGGATGATTTATCAAAGAGTTATGCATGCATGAATGTGACTCAAGTTCCTGGCCAAGTGCTGTTGCACACGAAAATGTTTCAAGATGGTTTGAACTCAAATTTTGGTGTTTTTATGCAAATCCAGTGGGGTTTGAACCCTAACACCTTAAATATCATCCCATAAAAATTTCATAAAGAAATGAATACAAAAAGACCCTTTTTGAGTCGTGTAAAGTACATGCAAAAATCTTGACAGAATCTGTCTCAAATCCAACATCATATCCACCAATAAAACACATAAAATCATAACTCTTTGGGGTTTTTCTTACTATTTTACCCCCAAATCAGATTGTTCAAATGAAAAACAAACTAACCAAGATTTGATACCATCAAAGCTCATGCATGAACTATCAAACAAGTCTAGCCCAAGATTGATGGTCTAAAACAACATTAACAAGAATTTTTGCATCCAAATTTGTGTTCTTATGGGGAAATCATAGATTCTCACCTTCTTAGATTGTTTTTCCAACATTTCTAAGGTTGAATCTCTTTCCCACACAACAATAAGGATTAAGAATCCATAGGAGGAGGTTTAAACCTCAAGAAACATGAAAACAAAGCTTAAAATGGTTGAAAAACGAAGTTAAACTCTAACCTAACTATCTTACCTTGTGTTTGTGATACTTTAATCTTTGAATGTGGTCTTTAAACCTCAAAAATCTGACTTTGAAGATGAATTTAGGGCTGGAAATTATGAAGATTGTAGAGAGAAGGAAGAGAGAAAATGGGTTTAGAGAGAGAGAGAGATTTTTGAAAATGAAATGATTATGGATTTGGGGAAAGGGATTAGGGATTAAAGAGAAGAGAGAGAGAGAGAGATCTTGGGAGGGGGGTGGCCGGCCATGTGGGGCCCACCCCACCCTCTCATCTTTTTTTTTTTTTTTTTAACAGTGTAGAAATTTACACTGCGTTTTCAAACGCAGTGTCGGGTTTCGGCGATTTTCGGTAGGAACCGATTTTTCGAGAGAATTTTTGGACTATATGGATCAGTTTATACATATTTTTAATAAAATTCTTTATTTCGTACATTTCGTTTTCAAAGTTTGGCATTATAGGATTACCGGATGATTTCGGGCCGGTTCGGGCTTGTTCGGGCCAAATTTTCGGAACTTTTAGGTTTTAACCTAACTTTTTCACGCAACTAACCTAGTTTCATTCAAAGACTTAAATAACTAAAATTTTAGCCTACGGAAATACTACAGAGTGATTAAACGAGTAGCTAACCTGAAGGCCAAAAAAATTGACGGATGTCACAGTTACCCCCGGTTGAAAGAAATTTCGTCCCGAAATTTAATTCTTGCTGCTACTGCCGGGGTTTTCTGTGAAGAGATGCGGGTACTTGCTTTTCATGAAGGCCTCCCGCTCCCAAGTAAACTCTGGTCCGTGCCTAGAGTTCCATTTCACTTTGACTATCGGTATCCTGCTGCGTCGGAGTTGTTTGATTTCTCGATCAAGAATTTCGATTGGTTCCTCTGAGACGCGCAGTTGCCTATCAATTTGAATCTCATCCAAGGGCAGAACTACTGTCTCCTCCGACAGACATTTCTTTAGGTTGGACACGTGGAACGTGTCATGAATTGAGCTCAGCTCTATAGGTAAGTCCAACCTATAGGCAACAGGTCCGATCCTTTCTATGACCTCGAATGGTCCAACAAAGCGAGGGTTCAGTTTCCCTTTCTTTCCGAACCTTATTAGCCCTTTCCATGGTGATACTTTTAGCAGCACTTTATCACCCACTTGGAATTCCAACGGCTTTCGCCGATTATCGGCATAGCTTTTCTGGCGATCCCTGGCCACTTTCAGCTTTTCTTGAACCATTTTGATTTTGTCGGTGGTCTCCTGCACGACATCAGGCCTAAACAATCGATTCTCCCCCACTTCCAACCAATTGAGTGGGGACCTACACTTGCGTCCATACAGTGCCTCGTATGGCGCACACTGAATGCTGGCATGATAGCTGTTGTTGTAGGAGAACTCGACTAAGGGTAGATGATCGTCCCAACTACCTCCAAATTCCAACACACAAGCACGTAACATATCCTCTAGTGTTTGGATGGTTCGCTCAGTCTGTCCATCGGTCTGAGGATGGTAAGCCGTGCTTAGATCCACACGAGTGCCCAAAGCTTCTTGAAGCGATTGCCAAAATCGCGAGGTAAATCTACTGTCTCTATCAGAGATGATCGATATCGGGACTCCATGTCGCATGACAATCTCACCGACATACAGCTGCGCAAGCTTATCGATGCTATAAGTCTCCTTTATTGGCAAGAAATGCGCTGATTTCGTGAGTCTGTCAACGATTACCCAAATCGTATCATGACCCTTTTTAGTCTTGGGTAGCTTAGTCACGAAATCCATCGATATTTGCTCCCATTTCCACTCCGGGATTTCCGGTTGCTGAAGAAGTCCGGACGGTTTCTGGTGCTCAGCTTTAACTTTTGCGCAAGTCAAGCATTTACTCACGTAAGTGGCGATATCTCTTTTCATACCGGGCCACCAGTAATGCTCCTTCAGTCCTTTGTACATTTTATCGGATCCTGGATGTATCGAATATTTCGACTGATGAGCTTCATCCATGATCATCTTTCTCAATTGCTCTGCCCTCGGAATCCAAATTCTTCCCCTGAAGTAACACACCCCATCCACTTTCTCCTCGAATTCCTTTTCTATGCCGTGAAGAGTTTCTTTATTTAGGTTGTCAGCCTTCAGAGCTTCCTTTTGAGCTTCCACTATTTGACTTTCTAAGCTGGTCTGCACTACCATTCCCATTGCTCGTGACCTTATGGGCTTTACCCGCTCCTTTCGGCTTAGCGCATCTGCTACAACATTTGCTTTCCATGGATGATACTTAATCTCGCAGTCGTAGTCGCTGAGCAATTCAACCCATCTCCTTTGTCTCATATTCAACATCTTTTGATCAAGTATGTGCTGGAGGCTCTTATGATCCGTAAAAATGGTGCATTTGGTGCCGTAGAGATAATGTCTCCATATCTTAAGGGCAAACACCACTGCTCCAAGCTCCAAATCATGAGTGGTGTAGTTCTTCTCGTGAACTTTCAGCTGTCTGGATGCGTACGCGATGACTTTCTCGTTTTGCATCAAAACACATCCCAAGCCTTGATGTGAAGCATCGCAATATACCACGAAGTTATCTGTCCCTTCGGGTAATGCTAGAATGGGTGCGTTGCACAATTTATGCTTTAGCACTTGGAACGCTTCCTCTTGCTTCTCTCCCCAAATAAACTTCTTATCCTTCTGCGTTAAGGCTGTCAGCGGCTGCGCGATCTTGGAAAAGTTTGCGATGAACCTTCGGTAATAACCTGCCAGACCGAGAAATTGTCGAATTTCCGTCGGTGTTTTCGGGGCTTCCCATTTCTTTATAGCCTCGATCTTAGCTGGGTCAACATGTATTCCATCTCTATTCACTACATGTCCTAGAAAGTGAACTTCTCGAATCCAAAACTCGCACTTTGAGAATTTGGCGTATAGCTGCTCGGCCTTTAACAGTTCCAATATCAGCCTCAAATGATGCTCGTGGTCCTCCTTGCTCCTAGAGTAGATTAGGATGTCATCAATGAAGACAATCACGAACTTATCTAAGTATGGCCGACATACTCGGTTCATCAAATCCATGAACACTGCCGGAGCGTTCGTCAAACCAAAAGGCATGACTAAGAACTCGTAGTGACCATAACGGGTTCTAAACGCTGTCTTTGCGATGTCTTCCTCGCGAACTCGCATTTGATGGTAACCAGATCGAAGATCGATTTTGGAGAAGTACGTTGCTCCTTGCAGTTGATCGAACAGGTCGTCGATGCGCGGAAGAGGGTAGCGATTTTTAATAGTGATCTTGTTCAGCTCTCTGTAATCGATGCACATACGAAAAGATCCGTCCTTCTTTTTGACGAACAACACAGGGGCTCCCCACGGTGATGAACTGGGTCGGATGAATCCTTTGTCTAATAGCTCCTGAAGTTGATTTGACAGCTCTTGCATCTCGGACGGTGCTAGTCGATAAGGCGACTTTGCTATGGGACCTGCTCCAGGAACTAAGTCAATGTGAAACTCTCCTTGTCGTTGCGGGGGCAATCCAGGTAATTCTTCCGGAAATACCTCAGGAAATTCTCGCACAACTGGAATATCCTGAATTCGCTTTTCCTTTGCCTTTGTATCTATGACGTGTGCCATGAACGCTACGCATTCCTTCCGTAGATGACCTCGCATCTTCATATATGTCACGATCTTAATGTCTCTCTTTGGCCTATCTCCATGCACTTCGAGTAGTCCTCCATCAGGTAATGGTAATGCGACTATCTTCTCAGCACAGCATATTGTTGCTCGATGCTTGGACATCCAGTCCATACCGACGATTATGTCAAAGCTCCCTATCTTGATCGGGATCAAGTCTATGCTAAAATCCTTTCCAGCTAAGCCTAGAGTGCATTTTCTGATTACTTTGCTAGCCTTAACTAATTCTCCGTTGGAGTATTCGATTACATGATCCTCTTTCAGATTCTGTGACTTTTTATTTATCTTAGGCCTAAATTCTAGCGACACAAAGCTCATATCTGCTCCGGAATCAAAAAGCACAGAAGCAGGATGGTTGTTGAGAAGAAACGTACCTGTAACTACGTCTGGGTTTTGCCTCGCTTCCTCCGTCCCAATAACAAACGCTCTCCCCCGAGCTAGTCCTCCTCGGTTTCCTTGGTTTCCTTGGTTCCCTGGATTCGCCGGCTGTGCCTGATTTGCGTAAGGTCTCGCATTCAACTTGGGACAAGCATTCCGGTAGTGATTGAAGCTTCCACATTCAAAACAGGCTCTCTTTCTACAATCCTTGTCAGTATGGCCTCCCCTGCCACATCTGGAACAGACAACACATCTCCCAGCATGAAGATTCCCGCATTTGCCACACCTCTGAGACATCCCCTTTTCTTTTTCTGCTATTTGAGTCTGCATTCCGTAGCTCCTAGTCACTCTTCTATCTTTACCCGACTTTCCTCTGAATTGCGGTTTGATAGTCTCCTCCATCTTCCTCTTTCCCTTTGCCTTGTCACTCGAGAACGTTCCTGACCGGATAGCGTTGTTGGTAAGGCGGTTTGCTAAGTTAACTGCCTCTTGTAGGTTCTTTGGATTAGCTGCCGTCACGTTTCCTCTGATTTCGGGGGATAAACCCCAAACATACCTATCGACTCGGTTTTGTTCCGGCGTCACCAAATGGGGTACTAACTTAGCCAACTCGTGAAATCGGGTAGTATATGTGGTGATGTCGTTTCCTTTCATCTCGTGGCGCCATAATTCAGCTTCCAACTTTTGAAGTTCGCTTCTTGGACAGAACTCCTCCTTCAGCATCTTCTTGAAATCCTCCCAGGTGATCTGACCGGTTGCGTCACGGCCACGGACTTGTACCTGGGTGTTCCACCAAGTCAAAGCTCGCCCTTGGAGCAGACAAGCAGCATACTCGACCTTGTTCCTTTCCAGGCACTTGCTTATGTGAAGGACTGATTCCATACTTTCAATCCATGCTAACAATCCAACAGCTCCCTCCGTTCCATGGAACTCTTTGGGGTTGCAACTTCGGAAGGATTTGTATGTACAATCCCGTTCCCTTGACCCTTGGTTGTTGTTTTGATTGGTGTTCAGCCCAGCAGCCACCTGGCTGACTATGCCGGGTAACGAAGCCATCACTTGCTCCGATACGAGCCTTGTCAAGTCCGGGTTCTCTCTTCTTGGAGGCATATTTCTAAAACAACACCATGCCCACAAGTTTTAATGACACTTTCCGTTTTCTAAGTGTAATTGCAATTCTACTTATTTTTCGCAATTTAAATGCCATACTAACTCATGCTATCATTTTATCCTAGCGTTTTTAGACATTTCAAGCAACCATAATAGGCATGTCAATCATGTAGTTATTTTCTAACACATAAACAAAGCATAAATCAAACCATAAAGCTTCCATTCAATAAAACATGATCCAAGTCGTAAAATCACCAAACAAGTTCAAAATACGATCATATCCATACAGTCATCCATAATAAATCATAAATTGTTCAAGTCTAGGCATACTGCCTCAAAATAAGAGTTTTCATCAAAAGATCGGTCACCGAATCCACCTCCTAGGTCCTAACCCTCCAAACAGCCCACATAAGCAGGAGCACCACCACGGTCACCACCAAATACACCACCGTATACAGGTGGTGGAGTGATGCCATGGTGTGGCTGAGGAGAGCCACTATCCTGGACAGCTGCTGGCTATCCGCCCCAGCTACGCCAAGGAGGGAGTCTATCATGTGGTCATGGTGGTCCAGAAGGTGCTCATGAACGTCCTGGCCTCGGGCAAGTCTAGCGACCTCCTGTCGCTCGGTCGGGGTCATGCCTCTCAGGCAAAGGACCGGGGCACAAGCCATGTGCGGGTGCCTAGGAATCGGTGCTATCGGCGGGGGTCGGGCGACTGACGGTGGTCGGGCGGCAGGCTGCGGTGGAGGCACTCGAACGATCGGCGACGATGGTCGGTAAGGCGGCGGGGATCCTGATGATGAGGACGACGAGGACGACGATGACCCACCCTGGCCCCTGACCCGTGATGGTCCCGCCCCATCCCCGGTGGGAATGCGGAAGGTCATCCGGGTAGGCAGAGGCACGCTCTTCCGAGCGGTGCGCCTGCCTCTGAGGCCATAGTGCGTCTCAGGCCCAAAGGGTCGCGCCGGGCTGGCGGACCGGGCAGGGACCTGATGAGAATCAGCGTCACTGTCGCTATAGGGATCCCGCTCTGGCACGGCGGTCCGAGATCGGGAGTTACCGTTCTCGCTACCGGGGTGCTCAGGGGACCCGTGAGATCGGTACTCGGATGGGTCTGTCTCGTGAGACATGATACTGCGATAAAATAATTTAGTTAATTTACGGGAAAATAAAATTTTTCTGAAATAAGTAATTTTGTACATGTCATATGCAAACTCACACAATTTCACATTTTTCAGGAAATTTTCAGAAAGTTTCAACTTTTAAACCCTAACAGTATGATCAATTTATAAGTCTTATCCTACTTATATCGTGGCTAGGCGTAGGTGATCAGGCTCCGCATATCTATGATATATCAGAATAACACCTATATTAATCATTCTAGTATCTAATTCTCCTATTCTTTGAAATCTTAAAAGTTTTAACTTATTTTGGAAAAAGCGGGTTATAGTACTTGGTTTTTATGAAAAACCGATGTTCTCTATAACCTATGGCTCTGATACCAAATCTGTAACACCCCGCTAAAGCGGAACCGCGAGGTGTGACAGTTAAGATTTCATCGCGATAGGAGATAAACCACACCAATCATTCATAATATAAATTAAAATAGTTTAAAAAGTATTACAACCCAACCATAATTCAAGTTTTACAGACTTAAACAAAATAGACATTGTCCTGATTGGTGAACACAACATTCCACTAAAGACCTGATCAAACTTTCGGATTTCCTGAAAAGCATGTTAAACAAGTGTCAACTACAAGAGTTGGTGAGTTCACAGGTTTTATAGATGCAAAACAGTTATGTACAATATCCATTCCGATAAGACGTTTATTCGCAATATGTTTTGTAACCAGTTTGGTGAATCAGTTCATTCACCCCAAAAATAGCAGTTTGGTATCAAACAGTGAGTAAATTTTCCAAGTGATGTGTTAATTACATGATATGCATTAGTGAGTTACTACAATCCTTCATTTTATGACATAGCTACGCCCCTATCCAACCTTGCCGGGGGAAAACTAATTCCAGCCGGGGTGAATATTTTTCAATACAGTGCACCTATTACTCGTCAGTTCTAGGTGGGTATGTCAATCCAAATAGCGCTATCCACTTGTATCATAGGCCCAATTTGTAAGGGTTAATAGTAGTGCAGGGGACATTTTCATTTTTGTGCTCACTATATCATGTTTCAACATATCATAATTTAGCTCACATTGCATTTCATTTCAATTTATTTCGATACTCAAATTCATTTCATTTCAATTTTGTTTCAATACTCAAATTCATTTCATTTCAATTCATTTCGATACTCGAAACACATTTCTATTTCATTTCATTTCAATATACACAAAACATTTCATTTCATTTCATTTCAAGAAAACATTTCATTTCAATAATCACATAACATTTCATCTCATTAACATATTGCATTTCAATTCTCTTTGGTACTAAAAATCCATTTCACAACATTTTCACAATTAAACACATTTATTCATAAGCATGCTTTTCACCCCAAAAACTTCGTAAAAACGGTAAAAATGGGGCTGTGAATACTCACCTCGGGTGTTTAGTGCGGATTCGTAAGGGTTGATGCGTGACCTAAATCCCGGCTCCGAACTAGGGTCGTCCTATCAAACACGTAATTTTAACGTAAGTTCTAGATCCAACGGTCCTTATCAAAAATCGTACCGAAATCCATATAATGCCATTATATTATTTTTATAGTCCAACCTAATAAAAATTCATTTTGTCACATTTGAAAGTCTTCCAAACATTTTGGAAGTTCAAAGTTTGTAAAATTGGGTTTTTATGAAATTTCCAGAATCTGTCACAAATTTTGAGTTGTAGAAATTGCTACTTTGAACTTAGGTCCTCTAAATATTAAGTCCTTAAATTTTTACCCTCTGAATTAGGGGATGTTAGGAACAATTCCACCAAATTTCACAATTTTTAGAGTTCTTTTACTATTTTTAAATAATTCTACAAAATCAGTGGTACAAGCTGAAATTCCAGAATACCTTTTGGTAAAGTTTAACTCATAGATAATTCATTACACCACTAATTCACGAATTTCAAAAGGGATTTTCTAACCAACACACATACCAAGCTAATGAGACAAGATTCAAATCATTAGAGTGATTTTTGAGGGAGATATGCCTCTTTGAAGTTGTGCATGTGGTTCTGCCATCATGGGACAGATTGCACTATCAATTTGTTTTCATTGGTTAAACCCTCAAAACTACTCTAAATGACTTGATTTTGGATTCTATAGAAAGATAACTCAGAATAATTGAGTTTAGAATCAAAAAGTTTGTAGTTTGGATGATTTATCAAAGAGTTATGCATGCATGAATGTGACTCAAGTTCCTGGCCAAGTGCTGTTGCACACGAAAATGTTTCAAGATGGTTTGAACTCAAATTTTGGTGTTTTTATGCAAATCCAGTGGGGTTTGAACCCTAACACCTTAAATATCATCCCATAAAAATTTCATAAAGAAATGAATACAAAAAGACCCTTTTTGAGTCGTGTAAAGTACATGCAAAAATCTTGACAGAATCTATCTCAAATCCAACATCATATCCACCAATAAAACACATAAAATCATAACTCTTTGGGGTTTTTCTTACTATTTTACCCCCAAATCAGATTGTTCAAATGAAAAACAAACTAACCAAGATTTGATACCATCAAAGCTCATGCATGAACTATCAAACAAGTCTAGCCCAAGATTGATGGTCTAAAACAACATTAACAAGAATTTTTGCATCCAAATTTGTGTTCTTATGGGGAAATCATAGATTCTCACCTTCTTAGATTGTTTTTCCAACATTTCTAAGGTTGAATCTCTTTCCCACACAACAATAAGGATTAAGAATCCATAGGAGGAGGTTTAAACCTCAAGAAACATGAAAACAAAGCTTAAAATGGTTGAAAAACGAAGTTAAACTCTAACCTAACTATCTTACCTTGTGTTTGTGATACTTTAATCTTTGAATGTGGTCTTTAAACCTCAAAAATCTGACTTTGAAGATGAATTTAGGGCTGGAAATTATGAAGATTGTAGAGAGAAGGAAGAGAGAAAATGGGTTTAGAGAGAGAGATTTTTGAAAATGAAATGATTATGGATTTGGGGAAAGGGATTAGGGATTAAAGAGAAGAGAGAGAGAGATCTTGGGAGGGGGGTGGCCGGCCATGTGGGGCCCACCCCACCCTCTCATCTTTTTTTTTTTTTTTAACAGTGTAGAAATTTACACTGCGTTTTCAAACGCAGTGTCGGGTTTCGGCGATTTTCGGTAGGAACCGATTTTTCGAGAGAATTTTTGGACTATATGGATCAGTTTATACATATTTTTAATAAAATTCTTTATTTCGTACATTTCGTTTTCAAAGTTTGGCTTTATAGGATTACCGGATGATTTCGGGCCGGTTCGGGCTTGTTCGGGCCAAATTTTCGGAACTTTTAGGTTTTAACCTAACTTTTTCACGCAACTAACCTAGTTTCATTCAAAGACTTAAATAACTAAATTTTTAGCCTACGGAAATACTACAGAGTGATTAAACGAGTAGCTAACCTGAAGGCCAAAAAAATTGACGGATGTCACACCTATTGCTAAAAGACAACTGGTTCAGAAAAAGAAAAATCAACCTAAAAAGAAAGTCAGTGTTCAAAAGAAAAAGGTTGAAAAGAAGACTGTGAAGATAGTTACTAAATGGGTACCAAAAGCCTCACTAAGCAATACTACTGCTTCCACAAGCAGTGGTAATGAAAGTGTTGCTTCTGAAAGCAGTGGTAACAATCAAAAAGATATAGAGGTTAACACTGCTGCCAGCAATAGCAGCAGTGGTAACTCAAACAATGTTACCACTACAAGTTCTTCACTAAGACAACCCATTGTAACTAAGTACTCAAGTCATGAGATTCCTAACAAGGATTATCTTTTAAAGCTTAACAGATTGACAGAGGTCAATTATGTTAATGAAAAGGGAGAACCCAAGACCATATTGGCTTGGGTTCCCTCAAGACACTAACTTATTTCTTTTATGTGCAGGGCAACCCAGACAGGAATGAGAACTTATGGCATGTGGACAGTGGTTGCTCTAGGCACATGACAGGCAATAGATCCTTTCTTGAAAACTTCACTACATTCAATGGAGGATATGTTGCCTTTGGAGATAATCCAAGAGGAGGTAAGGTTTCAGGGAAAGGTAAGGTTACAGGAGGTAAGTTAACCTTAGAAGATGTATACTATGTGGATCAACTCAGATACAACCTGATGAGTGTGTCTCAGGTGTGTGATAAAAAGCTTTTCACTCTGTTCAGTGACACAGAGTGCATGATTCTTTCTCCAAAGTTTGTAGTTGATGAGAGCTTTATTTTACTGAGAACACCTAGAAAAGATAATGTTTATTGTCTGGACTTAAATGGTATGCCATCAGAAGTTGTGAACTGTCTGTTTTCAAAAGCTTCAATGACTGAATCCTCTCTCTGGCATAGAAGGATGGGTCATATGAACATTAAGACCATGAACTTACTTGTCAAAAATCAATTGGTAAGAGGTCTTCCCTCAAAAGAGTTCACACTTGATGATCATTGTGTAGCATGCCTCAAAGGCAAACAACACAAGGCTTCACACAAATCAAAGACAATAAACACTATCTCTGCTCCTCTTCAATTATTGCACATGGATTTATTTGGACCTACCAATGTAATGAGTATAGGCAAGAAATCATACTGTCTTGTGATAATAGATGATTATTCTAGGTTTACTTGGGTTTTCTTTCTAAGAACAAAGGATGAGACAAGTGGACTGATCAAACCCTTTGTAAAGAGAGTTGAGAATCAGGTGAACCTTAGAGTGAAAGTCATTAGATCAGACAATGGGACTGAGTTCAAAAATGCTGATTTGAATTCCTTTTGTGAGGAAAAAGGTATTGAAAGACAATTCAGTGCTCCTAGAACTCCTCAACAGAATGGAGTTGCTGAGAGGAGAAATAGGACACTGATTGAGGCTGCAAGAACCATGTTAGCAGATTCTAAATTACCAATCACTTTTTGGGCAGAAGCAGTTAACACTGCCTGCTATGTACAAAACAGGGTTCATGTAGTCAAGTCCAAGGGAAAAACACCTTATGAACTTTTCAAAAACAAAAAGCCTTTCATAGGTTTCTTTGTACCTTTTGGGTGTCCTTGCTCTATCTTAAATACCAAAACTCACCTAGGGAAATTTGACAGCAAATCTGATGATGGTTTCTTTGTGGGATACTCAATACAGAGCAAAGCAGTTAGGGTATTTAATATTGTTTCTAGAACAATTGAGGAAAGTGACAATGTCAAATTCAATGAACACACTCCCAATGTGCATGGGACTGGTCCAGACTGGCTATTTGACATTGATTCACTTACTAACTCTTTGAACATGAGCAATGTAGTTGATACAGGTCCTATTATCAAAAAGAAGGAGACAGACACACCTTTTGTTCTGTTTCCTCCATCCACCATCAGTTCAGAAGAGAAAGAATCAGATACTGAAGTACAAGAGGATGCTTCAGAGCACCAAGAAGGAGACAAGGAGACTGAAGAGGCTCCACAGCTTGAAAGCAATGAGCTTGGAGATACAAGTGAAATCACTCAACCAGATGTCTCAGAATCTGATCCTGATGATTCAAATTTAGGGGAAATCCTAGCTGAAGAACCCCTACACCTGACAAGAACTCAAAAGAATCACCCTGCTTCTCAAGTGATTGGAGATGTGGCCTCTCCTATGATTACAAGGAAGCAAAGCAGAGAAGCTGGATATGTAAATACTCATTCTGGGATGTTGTCATGCTTTCTTTCCCAGAATGAACCAAAGAAGGTGTTAGATGCCATGAAAGATCCAAGCTGGATAGAAGCTATGCAAGAGGAATTACTGCAGTTTGTCCTACAACATGTTTGGGATTTGGTGGATCTCCCAAAAGGACACATAGTAATTGGCACTAAATGGATATTCAGAAACAAGACAGATGAGAGAGGAATTGTGATCAAGAATAAGGCCAGACTAGTGGCACAGGGGTACACTCAGGAAGAAGGAATAGACTATGATGATGTATTTGCACCTATAGCTAGAATTGAAGCCATCCGGCTATTCTTGGCTTTTGCATCTTACAAAGGATTCAAAGTCTATCAGATGGATGTGAAAAGTGCATTTTTGTATGGCACTATTGATGAGGAAGTCTATGTCTGTCAACCACCAGGGTTTGAAGACCCTAAATATCCAGACAGGGTTTGTAAGTTGAGGAAGGCACTGTATGGCCTTCATCAAGCACCTAGGGCTTGGTATGAAACCTTGTCCTCCTATTTGTTGGAAAACAAATTTGAGAGGGGTGTCATTGATAAGACTCTATTCATCAAGAGAACAAAGACTGATATGCTGTTAGTGCAGATCTATGTAGATGATATCATCTTTGGTTCAACAAAGGAAGACATGTGCAAGGAATTTGAAGAACTAATGCACAAGAAGTTTAAAATGAGTTCTATGGGAGAACTAACTTTCTTTCTTGGTTTGCAGGTCAAGCAGAAAAGAGATGGTATATTCATCAATCAATCCAAATATGTAGCCACAATGCTTCAAAAGTTTGGAATGAATGATGCAAAACCAGCAAGCACACCAATGGAAACTCACAAACACCTCACTGCTGATGTTGAGGGGGAGGAAGTTGATGTTCATCAATACAGATCCATGATAGGATCATTAATGTATCTTACAGCTTCTAGACCTGATATTATGTTTGCTGTTTGTGTGTGTGCTAGGTTTCAAGTTAGGCCAAAGGAGTCACATTTACATGCAGTCAAGAGGATATTCAAATATCTCAAGGGTCAACCTAAATTGGGACTTTGGTATCCATATGACAATTCTTTTGACCTGGTGGCCTACACAGATAGTGATTATGGAGGAGCAAACCTGGATAGAAAATCAACATCAGGAGGATGTCAGTTTTTAGGAGGAAGATTGGTTTCTTGGCAATGCAAGAAACAGACCACTGTTTCACAATCAACAACTGAGGCTGAATACATAGCTGCTTCTCAATGCTGCTCACAAGTCTTATGGATTTAGAATCAGATGCAGGACTATGGTCTTTCTTTCTTGCAGACACCTATATACATTGACAACAACAGTGCTATTAGCATTGTGAATAATCCTGTCAAGCATTCCAAGACCAAGCATATAGAGATTAAGTACCATCTTATCAGAGATTGTAATGAAAAGAAGCTAATTCAAGTTCAAAAAGTCCACACTGATGATCAATATGCAGACCTTTTCACAAAAGCCTTTGATGTAGGCAGGTTCATATTCTTGGTCACAAGTGTTGGAATGATGAACTCTGAATAACCCTTCTTCTTGTTACAATTATTCTTGTACTATCTCTGTATATCTTTCCTTTCGTTTATTTTCTTGTCAATGTTGATAAGTTCATTAATGTGGCAGATGGCGTTTCAGAAGGCTCACAAGCAGTAGGATGGAGGTCTTATTATCAATTTCAGTGCAGCAGTTTCTGGAGTGAAATGCTTGTTTTTAATAAGTCATTAACACTGCTTTCACATTCGCCCGTTAACACTGCTTTCACATTCGCCCGTTAACACTGCTTTTACATTCGCCCATTAACACTGCTTTCACATTCGCCCATTACCACTGCTAGTCATTCGCCCATTAACACTGCTAGCACAATCGCCCATTACCACTGCTTATGCATTTGTGCTTTACCCCTGCTCACACACACGCTTGTTAACACTGCTAGTTATTCTGAGTAATGCCTAAGGTTTTACCACTGCTTTTAACTAAGCTGATGTGTTTACTACTGCTTTTAATCCAATGCGTGTAATTACCACTGCGGGTATCTTTTACCACTGCTTTTAAGAGAGTTTGACAAATACCACTGCTAGTGTTCATTACCACTGCTTATTTGACCTAGCCCACCTTGTGTTCGTTAACACTGCTAATGGTAGTTACCCCTGCTCTAAAGTGTAGTATATAAGCCCTAACTTGACCGCCTTTTTCATTAACGGCTATTCCAAACTTTTGCTCTCAAAAACGTTTGCAATTCTTCGATTGATTCTCTCTCAGTGTTCTTGTATTCGTGATTTACGAACTGATTTCATCATCTGTTTAGGTTTTCTTCATCGATTGATAATGGCTTCATTGAATTTTGTCAAAGATCATAACAAGGTTGGATATCTGTCCAAGGGTGGGGATTCTGAAGGATTCGAAGATATAGTCGATTTCTTGGCATCATCTTACATTGCATATGCTGCGACCATCAATCCTAAAGTCTACATTCAACATATGCAAGACTTCTGGTCGAATGTGGTTGTACAGGAAGTCGATGGAGTCAAAAGCATTCAAACCACTATCTGTGGTCTGTCTCTCACACTTACCCCTGCCAAGATCAGACATCATCTGCAACTCAATGATGAAGGAGGTATCTCTATGCTCTCTACTCGAACCATCATGGAAAACCTTTTAAAAATGGGATATACAGGCTCTCAAACCTCTTTGAAATACCTTAAGAGTCAGTTTTGCCCTCAATGGAGATTCTTTGTGCACACCCTGTTGCACTGTTTTTCAAAGAAATCCACTAGTTTTGGTGAGTTTAGCAGCACTATGGCTTCTGCCTTGGTCTGTCTAGCTACAAAACAGGTGTTTAATTTTTCACAGATGATTTTTGATGGTCTTGTGTACAATCTTGAGAACATTCCAAACTCTAAAGTTAAAACATTTTTCATGTTCCCAAGATTTGTCCAAGAAGTAATAACCAAAGAATTGACGGCTGTACCTACTCATGGAAACATCTATAAGAGCTCTGCTCTTGGTCATAAGTTGTTTTCCAATATGAAGAGACCTGCAGAAGGCTCAAATGACCAATTCACTCCATTGTTCTCTACAATGATGAGAGTGAACCACCCACAAGGTGAGGCATCAGGCTTGCAGCCTACACAACCAAGCATTCCCTCTGATGACCTACCCACACCTATCACAGATACAATCCCTCAGTCCCTTGACGAAACCCCCACCCCCACACTTCAAAAATATCAAAGAAAGAACAGAGGAGCTCCTTCCTCCTCTGGTTCTAAACCCCAAAAGCCTATAAGCCAACAGTTGGAGCACTCTCCTTCTGATTCTACCCAAAGGGATACCCCTGGAGTGCATCCCCACTCAAGTATAAAGAAGGTGCCCTCTAAGGAGAAGGATGGGCATGTGGTTGGTGAGGCTCAAACTACTGATGTTGCACAAGGTGTGCATCAGGTCAGTTTGAACATAAGTAAGACCCCCACCACGGCAACTCCTAGTGAGAAATCACAGGGAGGACCCAGGTGCCAAGAAACCAAGGGGGCTTCTAGTGCTTCAGTAAGGCTGAAGACTAAAGTCAAAAAGCTCAAAGATAAAGTAATGGAGGTTAACACTTCTAAACCTGGTGAGAGCAGATTCTCACAACAGGAATTGATGGAAAACTTTTGTACCATTGCCAAAGACTTGAAGGCTTTTGAGAAGAACTTCTTTGTCCATGATGAGAAACATGGCTCTCATGCAGCAAGACTTGATACTTTGGAGGAGTTGGCAACTGCACAGCATGATATGCTCAAGCTGCATGAAGCACAATTGGTGAAGCAAGCCAAGGTCATTCAAGCTCAGGGTGCCACAATTGCTTCAATGAAGGGCACTGTTAGAGCTCTCAGGAGAAGATACAATACCTTGGTTGCATTCACAAAGGGGGAGAGAAGATCTGGATTTAAGGGGGAGTCTGTGCATGAAACAGAAGTTGTGAATGAACCAGATGTTGAGATGGAAACTGAAGCCAAGGGGGAGGAACAAATAGAGACTGGTACAAAGGCTGAGACTGTTTTGGAAGTGAATGAAGAAACTCAGGTTGCAGATGAACCTGTAGTTGATATTGTTGAACCAGAATTGCAAAGAGCTGATACAGAGATCAATGAAGATGATTTAACCATTGCTGAGCTGCTAGTGAAGATGCCTGAGGTAGTCAAACCTACCAAGGGTATAGTCTTTAAAGAACCAGAGGTTTTGAAACAAATTGATCTTCCTGTTGAGTCTAAAAGCAAAGGAAAAGAGAAGGTGATTGAAGAAGCAGAGTCTGATTCTGACACTGAAATAGATGAGGCTAAAAGGAAGATTATGGAATATGAAGCTTCAGAGGCTCTGGCCAGAAAGTTAAGTCAGGAAGAACAAGAAAGAGTAAACAAGGAAATAGAAGAAAGAAAGAGGAAAGCTGATAAGAAGAAGCCTGTGAAAAAGACTCAGAAGAAGTCAATTTCAAAAGAAGAGACTGAAAAGAGAAGGACAATGGTGAGATATTTATCTACTGCTCTTGGAAAGCCATTTCAGTTCTTTTCCAGATGGACTCTTGAAGAGATTGAGAACAAGTACAATGTCACCAGAGAGGCAATGCATTTGGAAGCAATGGAGGAACAACAGGTTGAAACTAAAGAGGTGGCATTAGTTCAAAGGAAAAGGAAGAGAAATCAGGTTGAAGAACAGGTTACTACTGAAGGTAAGCCTGAACAGGATAAGGAACTTGTGGCTGTTTCTGAGCAGCAAAGTGTTCAAGTTATTGAGAAGAAGGAAGAACCTGTAAAGAAAGATGAGGTTGCTGAGAAAACTATTGAGAAGGAGGTTGAAGTATCTAATCACAATCATCAAAAGCAATAAGGAAGAAATCTGTTGCTAAAAAGCCAAAGATGAGTAAAGAAGTGGAGGAACCTTCAAACATCTCTATGTGGATATACTTTGATAATAATCAGATAGATTATTTCAAAATATTCAGAAGTGATGGAACAAATGAAGTATTTGCAAGTGAGATTGGGATCTTCAGAAAGCTGTCCAAAAGTGATCTGAAGAAGATGTATGAGATAGCTTGCACTAAAGAGATTGAAGATTTTGAGGAAGCAAGGCTACTTGTGGAAGACTTGAAGATTATGTTTGCTTTCTCACAAACAAAAGCAGAGCTGAAGAAGAAAGGAAAAAGAGATCAGACTGACAGCATTGGTGAAGGAAAGGTTATTTCCTGGAACACCTATGAAAATAGGGTGTTTTCAGTGACTTTTGAGAAAGGAAGAATGAGTTTCTTTCTAATGGATAAAAGATATGATTTTGAGCCAATCATGATGGGAAGTATGCTGGAAGTGAAGAAGTCAGAGAATCTGTCTGAATTTGATAAGGAGTTGATTGGAAGGCTGAGAGAACAGTTGCTAGAGCTGAATGCTCATTATTTTGATGAAGAAGTGATTGAGCTAAAGCAGAAGAAAGTTGTTGGTTGGGGAGTTGATCAAAGTTTGAGATATGTTATCCAGTTTGATGATGGATCAGACTTTTGTGATGATGAATGGGAAAATGTCTTGGATGAGTGCACAAGGGAGAATTTAAAGGAGATGTATGAACAAAGATGCACTGTGATCAAAGTAGCTGTGAATGATAGAGACAATCCTGATCAAGCCAAAAAGAGGAAATTTGCACTAGAATGTTTATTTTGGTTATTTGAACCATTCAGACTTCTAGGTGTGAAGAACTCAACATGTGAAAATGTGAAGGTATGGAGATGGTTTGAAAAGTGCAGAGTCTACAGTCTGAGCATCAATGATGAAGAAATAGAGTATTATCTTGAAGAATGTGAAACTGATGCTCTAGATATTCAAAGGTTGCAAGGTATGATGAAGGTGAATCTGAGTACAAGAGGTGAACCTACAAGAGCTGCAAGATTGTTGAAGAAAAGGATTGAAACCTATTTGAAGAGAAGACTCAGAAACTTAGCTCCTCATGCTGAGAAGTTAAGTTTAGGGGAGATTGTTGAGTCTGATACATTACCACTGCTTTCATAAAGGTTAATACTGCTGATTACCACTGCTGGCTTTGGAGTGTTACTACTGCTGATGAAGATTGAAGGTTACCACTGCCAGTATGTGATGAATGAATGAAGATCAAAGTTACCACTGCTGTTACAGATTACTACTGCTCTTGAAGATTACTATTGCTGGTTCTGTGATTAACACTGCTGGTGTACCGTTAACACTGTTTTTGTTTTTACCACTGCTATCAGAAGAAGATAAGGAAAGGATTGTGATGACTTGAAGATATAGACAAGATACGATATGCTTGGAGATATTTTAGAGATTATCTTGTAAATCTAGTTTCCTTATTGTAATCTGTTGAGACGTATATATAGCTGATAGGTTTTCATTGTTAGATACGAGTTTTTGATAGCTTTTGTGTTAGAATTAAGAGCCTCAAGATTGTTCTTGAAATCCCTGCAATAGAGAAGTATTGCACGTCTGTTTTGAGTCTGTTCAAACAGATTGGGGCTTGTAGTTGTAATCATTAAGCTATTGAGATCAATATACACAGTTTATTCAAATTCATTGTTCTGTTTTATAATCAAAGTGTTATTCCGTAAACTTCTTTGATTAAGTATTCTGTTCTTGATATTGAGATTTAGATCCTGCCACGCTTGCACCATAATTGTTCTATCAATTTATGTTACAGTTTAACAGTTTTTTTTATTGATTTATGTCGTGATATTTTTATAATCTCTCTTCCCCGCAACGTGGGGCCAAAAAACCTCGTTATTATACATATAAAAGAAGATAAAAAATCATAGGCCCAAAAGGCCTTGTGCACCGGCAACACAACCCGTTACACCCTGAAGAACGACCGTGTGACCTTAAGGGTGCGTTTGGTACGCAAGACAGGATGTGACAGGAAGAAGATATAAAATTATAGGCCCCAAATGACCAAAGGCCTTGTGCACCAGCGGCACAACCCGTTACACCCTGAAGAACGATCATGTGACCTTAAGGGTGCGTTTGGTACGCAAGACAAGATGGGACACAAAGAAGATAAAAAATCATAGGCCCCAATTGACCAAAGGCCTTGTGCACCGGCAACACAACCTGTTACATCCTGAAGAACGACCATGTGACCTTAAGGGTGCGTTTGGTACGCAAGACAGGATGAGACAGGACAGGACAGAACATGCTTGTCCCATGTTTGACAGATATCTATGTGGGACACACCAGAACTAAGTAGAACAAGAGTGGGACAAGCCTGTCTCATCCTACCCCCTGGAACTAAGTAAAATAGAGCCAAATTTACCATTATACCCCTCAAAATACAGATTGATTCTCTTTCTTTATAATTGCCTCATACTTAGGGGTGAACAAAACTCGACCAAATCCGAAAAACCATAAATTCGATCCAAAAAATCTCGAATTTACCTGACCCACATAACTTGAACTAACTCGATCTTGGAAATCCAACTTTATGAAGAGTTACTCGGTTCGGGTAGGGTCTCCGTACCCATTACCCAAACTCACCCAAAACCCGGTTTTTACCTTTTTATTAATACTTTTTGTAACTTTTTTATGTAGATCTTTGAGACTTGAATTTATTTTTATTCGTTTAAGTGTTCAATTTTATTTTTAATGTTTGAAATTTGGATTTTAAAGTTTGAATTAATTTTAAACTTTAATGATTAAACATGTAAACGGAAAGTTTCAGATTAAATTTATAGTAATTATTATATATAAGATAAGAGTAAATTTTTCATTAGATATATTTTATATTCAAATTTATTGCTTAATATATATATTCAATTTTAAAATTTTGTTGCACACAATTTCTATTTCTACTAATTTGGTAGAAAAAGAAACGAAAAGCATATATTGTTAAAATCCAAACTTGAACTCGATTAAATCCGAATCCGACATGGTCCAAAATACTTCACACCTACTTTTGATTTTCGAGGACAACATTTTATACCCGAAACTCGATCGTAAATACAACTAATAATGTATATTGCTACTATTTATCTTGCAAGTTATGATTTTTGATTATATACTTGATTATAGTTTTGTTGATACATAGATTGGAGTTTTTTGTTTTTTGTTAATTTTCATTTAGATTGACTATTAGGTAAAAAAAGTTAAAAATTTTACTAGGGGTAAAATGGTCATTTAATTAGTCATGTTCTATCCAGTTCTGCCCTGTCATGTCTTACCAAACGCTGAACAACTGTTTTGTCCTGTTATGACGTATCCTATTCTACCTTGTACTATTCTGTCCTGTCTACATGCCAAACACACCTAAAAACCTAACTTAGCGCAACTCATATTCTGCCGTTTGATATATTTGTGTACTAGCATTTCTTCGATAAACCTATATAAGTTGGTTTGACAGACAACAATTATATCAAGCTTTAACACCCCTTACTTACATGAAGCATTTAGTCATCGTAATAAATATAAAAGGTATGAATTCTCTACTTCCCATATATGTTTATATACCTTTAAACATAGGCCCAAATTCGAAGGATATATTGATAAACCATTACAAATAATGTAGATAATGATGATACTAATTGTACACACATACATATATGCAAAATGTATGTATGATGTATGCATGTATATACACATACATACATGTATAAAAAGTGGTTCGAATAAAGAAATGAGAAGTAGAGAAGTAATCTTAGCCTTTCATCTGGTTAAGCGACTTTGATTGCGAAACACTGGATAAATCCTGGAATGGATATGTAAAGAATAGAGGGGTAGTTTTGTAATTTTTACAAACAGACAACAAATAAGTTAATATATGAACTATATGTTCATATGTGGACCCATTAATTAGTTCACACATGAACCCATGGGTGCGTGTAATATACACAAGTTATGCCTACATACATATTTGTACATTTACATAAGTTATGTATGTATATATATATATATATGGGTGGAATTAGGTTCAAACAAGAACCAATGCATTTTGTAGGAACACATTTGAATCACATGTGATATGGGTCCATGTGGAACCCATACGTTAAATATATCATATATGATTCAGGTGGGTTCGACTACTAAATCATATATGATTTATTTAATGGGCGAGTCTCATATTGACCCACATTACATGTGGCTCAAATTTAGTTTATTTGTTCCTACAAATAAGATGGTTCTTGTATGAACCTCCCTTTATATGGGTGTATGTCTGTATGTATAAATCTATGTAGGTGGGGTGTACTATAGCTGTTGTAATCCTCATTGATTGTGCTCAGTCAACTAAGACACATATCAAATAGAAGGCAAATAATATTTGAATGTCCAAAATCGAATGCTCCCAAATGTAAGTCCGAGCATAACCGCTAAATAAAGAATACAACCTCTATTTTTTCTATTAATTTTTTTTGTTGAAAATGCTCTAAGCTAACTTATAAGTAAGTTTATGTGAAACCAAATAAGTTGGCTTATTAAAGATGCTATGACATATTTTTTAAAATTTCTCTGAAAAATAAAAGTCAAAATCCAAAAAAAAACTATTCAATTAATATTTTTCTAAGGTTATCAATTTCACCTATCCTAATCAATTAATAATTTCCTAAAAATATAATCAATAATAAAATTAAAAAATTCATTATAGTTTTATTGAAATAAAGTAAATATAAGTTTAATTTATATAACTTATATAAACAACTTTAGAATTGCTATTTTGTTTCTAATGACTAAATAAATTAAACAACTGCTAAAAGTTAATAATATAAAGTAATTGATATGAGATTAATTACGATTCTAAATAACTATTAGTTAATATTAATTTATGATATATAAATAAAATTAATTAATATTTTCAATTAATACTAATTAATTATTGAATATTTATTAGTAAATGATCGTAAAAATAACAATTATTTTTAATCAAAGTTATAATTAAAAATTTGTGAAAAAAATCTTAAACTCTACTACAAGCAACATTTCAACAAGTTAGCTTATAGTTTTATCTATACTATATATATAAAAGAAATAACTCTAAAAGTTAGTTATTTAGTCAAGAAACTATTTTTCAACATTTACAATTTGTACCCTTACAGTTAATTATTAAATTTCATTTTAATCCTTTACTTTCTCATTTTTCATATTAAACCCTTATCATATAAACTAAATAATCGTATATTATAAACTAAAATGCATTAAAATTACGTTTCGTTTTTTACAAATTATACCATCGTAATTGTCTCGTCAATACCTTCGAAATGAACCCAATATTGAATATTTTTTGATACAATTATATCATATATTCTATTATATAATTATAATATTTTTATTTCAATTTTCAAGATTGAAAATTTAATTTTCAAAATGCCCCCCTTATTAAATATTCATTCATCATTTTTAATCTATAGCTTACACCTAATCTATATCTATACTATATATTAAAGAGGCTAAAACAGTTTTTTTCAACAGAAACTAATTCTTCAATTTTACAACTCCTATTGTCGTAGGTACAACTCTTCACTGCATAAATTGGAAACTGCTCCTCCCCATTCTTCCTTCCATGTTCTTGTTTCCGACGAAATCCAGCATCCCTCCATCTTCTTTCTTCATAACAAAATTCACGCTATCAATTCCATCTCCTTAGTATCGTTCAACACCATTTGGTGATTGATTTGTGTAACGCCCCGATACCCAAAATAACATAGCAAATATAATTACGCAATAATAATAATTCCCAGTGATCTATTACGCATAAGTCTCAGAATTCTCAACTCAAAAGTAAATGGTTTAAGAGTGCATGCGGAACAACCCTCCACAGCTGAGATTCTATTTAGGACAAAATTCTACTTAGGACTGGCGACGCTACTCTAGACATCTACCTTTTCCTTGCCTCTCGCTGCTCGATCTTTCCCTGAAAAGATTTTAGATTTTGAAAACGATGGTTAGACCGTAAGGTCTAGTGAATTCCCTCAAAACAATTTTAAACAACAGTTCCGGCCCACTGGCCGATATAAAACATTTATCACAACAGCAACAGGGAAGCATCATGAGTAATGTAAGTCACAACACAACAACCCAGGTGGTCGGATCCCTCGGATACTCAATTAAGGAGTGACGGACGTAGTCCGTGCCTCACACCACCCCACAACAATTCTCGTGTGGCCGGATCCCTCGGATGCTCAATTAAGGAGTGACGGACGTAGTCCGTGCCTCACGCCACTATACTTCCCCGGGATGTACGGTCCCATAATACACATTACTCACGATGCTAACCCCACAACACCAAAATAGCATGCATACGATGATCATCAGTTTAGCATTCACAATTATTTATGGATTCCACAACAAACATTGCAAAGCATTGTATTTCAGTTAAGTTCACAAAATCAGTATAATATCATCATCAAATCATTTCGCAAACCGAATGGATATATTTAAAAGCAGTAAAAGCAATCCATTCATTTCAGGCAAGGGAACTCACCTGAGCCAATCCTACTGGTTTGCTGCGATCTCACCTAACGCCCCTATATGATTTCTAAAGTATTAGTGAAACGCGCTTACATGATCCTCTAACTATGACACCCCTAGGCAGACTTAGCACGGGGGTTCCGCTAATGACAAAACCTTCCAAAACTCGACTCGGAAAACCCCCCATTTTCCGATTCGGAAAACCCCCCATTTTCCTATTCGGAAAATGACTAACTCCGAATTCAGCATAACGACTAGGGTAGCCCATTTCCCGATTCGAAAAACATAGGTTTCCAATTCGGGAAAGGCAGCTGAGACACTCAAACACACTTCATAAAAACCGATTCGGAAAACATGAATTCCGATTCGGAAAACATGAATTCCGATTCGGAAAACATGTTTCCCGATTCGGAAAACACAAAAATCCCAATTCGGAAAACCGAACAGATTCGCAAAAAAGCTCCAAAACTCGATGAAAACTGATCCAATTGAATCCAAAGCAATTCTAGAAGGTCACTAACTCATCCCTGAATCAACCTAGATAAGTTGTACGCAAAATAACATCGAGATCTTACCTCAACGATGATTTCTCGACCCTTAAAGATGATGAAATGGCTCCAAGCTTCTCCTCCAAAACACACACTAAACACACACAAATCTTTTCCCAAAAATGGCAAAGATTAGGGTTTAAGGATTTAAATACCTAGGATTTTGGGCCAAGCCCATACCTAAAAGGGTATAAGCCCACATCATTAAAGACTTTTCAAAAGTAACACATTTAACCCAAAAATCCTAATTTTCTCACAAAAAGGTCATTTGACAGAAACTTAACTTAATTAACTCCATCCAGAAATCTTGGTTATTACAATTTGGGTCTTGAAATAAGAATTGAATGTAAGAGGCCAATCGTCATCCAATTTCCTTTTCAATTTCAATTAGGGCTTAATTTATGCTTCAATTCATGAACTCTTTTTCGATTTCAAATCCTGCTTCCTTCCTTTCTATCGTCCAATCTGCAGGTTACTTGAGAAAAAAACCACCCTGGTTTGTGATTCATGGAATTAGAGAGGTTCTTTCACTGCCAATGCCATCAGAGGAGGAAAACGATATATGCATAAAATAACTTCAGATAGTTCTGACTTCTATGTTTTTTCACGCGCTCGGAAATTGATCTGTAAGCTGCACGTTTTTACTAGATTAAACCATATATGCATAAAATAACTTCGCTTGGAGATAGAAATTTGTTAAGAATTGATTCAATTTAGACTCATAGAGTGCATGATCAATTTCCATTGTTAATTGTTGATTCTTTTGCTGCGTACATATGTTTTATTTTTTGGGGAATAGAAATCTCAGCTTGATTATAAGTTTTGGTACAATAAAAATAATTTACTCATTCATGATGTCATTGTTGCTTTCTTTCTTCCATTTTCTGGAAATCATAGACATGGAGTTTGTATGACCCTATTTGAATGAGCAAGGTGTACTTTCTTTTGGCAATTTAAACCACAATTAGTTTTATCAAGAACGTTGGTTAGCGAACTCAAAGAAGCTTTGGCTGGTTCCGATTACATGCCCGAAATTATTCCTGGTGATGAAGGTGTCATTGAGGTTAGTCACCACTTTCTTAATTACAATTTCAATTTTCTTCTAATTACAAACCCATAACGGAAATTAACTTCTAATCAGCTTAATTAATAGGTTGCCTGCCACCCAGATTGTGTTACCGTGGTCACTGGAATTGTTTGTTGTGCTGGTTTGAAGATATATCTTTATATCCTTTCCTTGATGCTCATTTTATTTGTTAATTGTTTCTTTTGGAGAGTTGTCTGATGGGTTTTACACGTTTTGATAGTATCGTTTCGTGTTTTATTTGACACAAATTAGCATAAAGATTCTTGATTGGAACTCTAAAAAAGATGGGTAGTTTACTTTCATTGGTTTTATGTTGACATTAGTTGTTATAGCAAGATTCTATTTGTTTTTGTTGTTTTTTATTAGCCTACAGTTGCTGCTATTGAAGCAGGGAAACATCGCTTTGGCAAACTTTCTTCCTGCTGATTTGGAACATTCTGGTATATTTCAGGTATGATGCCGTTAAGACGTTTAGTGTATAAGTTATATGCCAAAAAAATCGTGTTTTCTTTCTTAACATGAATGATATGAATGTTTGATTTTTAGTGTATACAAGGCTTTCTTGATGACTTGATTTCACTAATTGTTAGAACCTGACTGGTTTAGTTGTAAAGAAGTCAGGGGCGTCTTTTGAACGTTTGTAATAGTTAGTTGTTAAACAATACTTTTGTGCATCTCTTTAAAAGAGTCATAGACTCTAGGGGTGCTTTGTGTAACTTCGACTCTATAAATATGGGTCACTAGTTAACATTTTCTAATAATCATGCAACTGACAACCTTTGTTATATGCTTTGTCGTGTTCTATATCTGTACATTTATTGCTTGATTACCACTATTTGAGCGTCATTACGTCTTGTTATAGCTTGTAGTGGTCCTTATATCGCATCCTCGTTGAATATCGGACTCACAATTGGTATCAGAGCTCGTGTTTTGGTAGTTTTGGGCAGAAAACTGAGGCCGTTTCTGATTTCCCGAATCGGATAATCAATTCCCGAATTGGACACAAGTGTCCCGATTCGGAACAATTGATTTCCCGAATTGGAAATCTTAAATTCCCGAATTGAACTATTGAGCCTCTCCCGAATCGAATCTTTTGCCTTTTCCCGAATTGGAAATTTGAAATCCCGAATCGGGACTCTCATTTCCCGAATCGGGAACTTGGCTCAGACCCCCGAATCGGGACTTGCAATTTCCCGAATCGGGACTTGCTGATTTCCCGCCTTGGCCTTTCTTTTTGAAATTTTCGAATTTCTATAAAGGAAAGTGCTTTAAGCGCGGAAGCTCTGTCCAATAAGAAAACACAAACTACTCAAAACAGATCCTATTTCCGAGGACGCAATGTCAAAAGAAATAATCAGTATCGGTTCTGAAACCCGACCTCCAGTATTAGTCGTCGGCGAATACCAGCAATGGAAACGCCGAATGATTAACTTTCTTGATCTACTGGATGACAAACTGATGGTCTCTATCACTGAGGCACCAATCAGACCGACAGTTACTGTAGCTGAAGTAGCCAGAACTGATGTCACTCCCTATCTACTTGCATATGAGGTTGAAAAACCATATGACATGTTCTCTCATGAACAACGTGCCAGGGCAGCCATTGATAAACGTGCTCTCACGTTACTCACCATGGCTCTACCTAATGACATGTTCGCGAGGGTGGACAGCTGTAAAGATGCCAGAGCAATGTGGCTAGGCATTGAACAGCAAATGCAGGGTGGTGACAAGGCACTAGAAGGCCAAAAGGAGAACGCTATGAATGCGTATGAAAGCTTCTGTGCTCGCGAGGGAGAGACGCTGACTGAAACCTACAATCTTTTAAATATCTGTGTAAACGATCTGCGGAGACTTGGCTTAGAGAAGAACAAGTACGAGGTGAATGTAAAATTCCTCAAAAGACTGAACAAACTCTGGCAATCTGTCACAATCAGCATCCAAGTGAGCCAGAATCTTGGCCAACTTGGACTTCATGATCTGTATAGCATGATGCTTCCTCATGAAGAAACCTTATTCGGTAAAACTGAAAAGAAAATCGATCCTCCTACTCTGGCCTTGATGTCAAATAGAGGATCGTCCTCTCATGAAAACTACACCGTTGAAGAACCTGTAGTTCTTGATGATGGACTTACCGAAGAGGAGATGTTTCAGCTGGAGAACTCATTCGCCTTGATGGCTAAATTTCGGGGGAATCCCCAACGCTTCAACAGATTCAGACAAGGACCTCAGTTTGTGGGAGGTCAGTCTAGCCAAGGCGGGTACCAGTCCAGAGAAAGCTTCCAAAGAAACGATCAAGGAAGAACAAACAACTATCAACATCGTGATAGGTCTGGGTACAACAATCAAGGATCTTATCAAGATCAAAGACAAAGCTACAACAACAACAACTAGCAACAACAAAGGGATCAGGACTACAACTCCAACAACTACCACGGAAACAGAGGTTATCAGGAGGTAGTTACAATCAAAGGTGGAACGATCAATCTGGTTCTAACAATAACAACCAGAAAACAAATGATGATAGTCGTCAGTACAATAACACCAGTGGAACCGAACCTCCACAACAGAACAAGCTACCAGCTCTTGAAGCTCCACCCACACCAATCAGAACAGAAACCCTGCTCGGGTTCCCACCTGCTACAATTGTGGTGACCCGGGTCACTATGCATCTGATTGTAAGAAAAAGCTCAAAGACTCTGCCTACTTTGAGAAGAAGGCTGCCGTGATGAAGAAGAAAGAGCAAGGTAAAGTGCTGTTAGCTGATGAGGAAGACTGGATCATGGAACCGGAAGACTCAGGTGATGAAGGCCCATCAGCCGTCCAAGGACTCTGCCTCATGGCTGACTTTGAGGAACCGTGCATATCCGGTTCCCCAAATGACTCAACAGATGAAGAAGCTGAGGTACATTCTTGTTCATCATTGTCAAAACCTGATGAACTGTCTATGTCTGAAACTCTAAGACTTGAGAGCCAACTCCAAATGGAAAGAGCTCTCGTCGCGAGATTCAGAATAGAGAGTGCTGTGTATAAAAGTAGTTTAGAGGACCTCACCGAGAACTTTAATAGAATGGAGCTTGAGTCTGGGATTAGAGAATCTATCCTCGAAAACAAGCTCCTTGATCTTCAAAAATCTCACGACGAAATTGAAAGCAGTCGGAAAGAACAAAATTGTTTGTAAAAATAGAAGAGCTTGAGGAAAATAATCTAAAGAGAGGACAATCTGAACATACCTTGAGTCTGCTTACCAAGCAAACCACTCAACATCCCTTTTATCAAGCCAAACCTGGGTTGGGACATTCAGAGAAAAGCATTCTTGAAAAAGCTCCTGCACATCTATACAACTTTGACAGTATGAGTGCTTCTAAACCTGAACCTAGGTCAGTCAAAGGACAAGACAATGACAACTATGTGATGCAGACTGTGACCTTTACTGAGATAATAGATGGAAAAGCCGTGTCTTTCACCACCAGTCCTGCCAATAGTTCAACCAGTAGTCCACCTTCCAGTCCTGTTGCTAATGGTCCCATCTTTACCCCTGCTAGGAATCCAGAGAACACTTTCACTAGCTGGGAAGGCATCAAAGCTAGGACACCTAAGGTAGCAATGCCACCCATCAACTATGAGGATCTAAACTTTATCTATGACACTAGGGAGATAGATACATCCGAGGATGCTGATGTTATCCAACCTTTGGATGTTTCCGCAACTCAGCCTCCTGCCCCAGTGTGTATAGAAAAGGAAATGTTCCATCTTAGGTCCAAAGCCGTAGAACTTGATGCCTGTCGCCATAAGATAAAGAACTTTGAGTCGATTCTTTCTGAAAAAGACAGCCAGATTAAATCATTGGAGCATAACTACCATGAAGCAAATGCCGAAAGGATAAAAATGTCAACCCAATGTGAGAACGCAAAGTCTTCTTGCTCATGTTTTAAAACCAAATTTGCAGATCTCCAAACACAACTAGTTGTCCAATTTATAAATAGCACAATAGAAAAGGACTTCTTTTATGAAAAGGAACTGTTGTTTGGTCAAACTTTCGCAAATCAATGTGGTCAAATCAATCAGTTAAAAAGACGGGTGTCCTTCTTAGAAGAATCTGACTCTTGGGATTCTTGTACCTGCAGCTCACCAATCATACCAGACTTTAGGTCAACCAAGCCCAAACTCGTGTTGGATCCGAATATTGTGTATGATGTGAAGGTGTTTTTAGACGCTGATGATCCTCCTTCAGGTTATATTCCAAGAAAACCAGTTTTGCCAAAGGCACCTGTTGTAAAGCAAATCAGTTCTCCTAAACCACTTGCATCAGTGTCTGTGATAAATACTGAAGGTAGAACATGTGCTGGTACTGACAAAGGTAAGTCAGTTAAGCCGCACACACCTACAGTAACACAGACACAGAATTCAAAATCTACAGATACAAGTAGCTTGGTAAAACCCATTAAGGGACTAGACTTTCATTCTAGTTCATTTGACGTCGGTGAGAACTCCAAACCCAAACAACCTTTGAAAATATTAAAATCAGTTTGTCAAAACGCCGCTAATTTCAAAGGTGGTCAATCCATTCTGGTTAAGCCGTCACCCAACTCACAACTTGCTTTTCATGCAAATGTGAGGACAGGTGATGGAACTGCGAATGTGAAGCCACGAAGAAGGAGATATCGGAAGAAGAAGAACTCTTTTAATGCTTTCCCTAAATGGGGTGGTCATGATCATACTGGTCTTGGCTACAACCCACCTAGTTGTAATTCAAACATAAACTCAAAGTCTGTACACTTTAATCGCTCAGCGAATTCTGATAATCTTATAGCTTTCAAAAATCATATATGTTCTTTGTTTGATAATTACATACGTGTTGATATGCCTGGTAATGCAAATGCTTATCGTAAGTCAGGTAGTCCTCACCGGGAAAGAAAAGAGAAAATGACAAAGCAAAGTGCTTTGCCTCCTGTGAAGTCTCCTATGCCTAAGGAGAAATCTGAAAAGGATACTTCACCGGTTGCTTTATCTGTTTCTAACGGTAGGACACCCATGTGGCAATGGGTTCCTAAACAAATTTGATCTTGCGTTTTGCAGGGCAGTCACATGTGGTACTTTGATTCAGGAGCCTTCAGGCATGTGACTGGGCAAACGCAACATCCTCTTCGACTACGTCGTTAGAGCTGAAGGTTTTGTCAAACTTGTAGACAAGAGACGTCTACCGATCATAGGATATGGAAGCATGACGAATGGAGAACACGTCATCAAGAATGTGCGGTACGTTGAAGGACTGCCGTTCAACCTACTCAGTTCAAGCCAATTCTGTGATGGAGGATATCTCGTGAAGACATTCATTCTCGGGAGCAACATTGAAGACGAGGATGGGAATGTGATTCTACGCGCTCGAAGGAACGGTCACCTATATACCACAATGTTTTATGTTGTTCCTCAACAAATGGAAACAGCGGTATTTCTCGCAAAAGCAACGAAGGAAGAAAACTGGCTGTGGCATCAGCGTTTGTCTCATCAGAACTTCAGGGATATGAACAAGCTCGTATCTAAACACCTTGTCAATGGTCTACCGGAGACGCGACTATCTAAAGACACCCTATGCTCGGCTTGTGAGAAAGGGAAAATGAAGAAGAGTTCGCATCCTCCAAAGATGGAGACAAACTGTCACCATCCCCTTGACATGTTGCATATGGATCTCTATGGACCGATTAGAGTCGAAAGTCTTGCACGCAAGAAATATATGCTTGTACTTGTCGATGAATACTCTCGGTACACATGGCTCGAATTCCTTAGAGCCAAATCGGACGCTGCAGATTTGATCATCGCCTTCATCAAACGAATCCAAGTCCTCTTGGGTCGTCAGATGAAGAAGCTGAGAAGCGACAACGGTATAGAGTTTCGGAATGCGAAACTCCAGTCTTTCCTTGAAGAAGTGGGCATCTCTCACAACTTCTCTGCTGTACGTACTCCCCAGCAAAACGGAGTCGTAGAAAGGAAAAACCGTACGTTGGTCGAAGCTGCAAGATCCATGATAGCACATTCTGGTGTACCACTATCTCTGTGGGCTGAAGCTGTATCAACTGCCTGTTACACTCAGAACAGGACTCTGATCGTTAAGCGGACTGGTAAACCCGCGTACGAAATGGTCAACAAGCGTAAGCCGAATATTAAGTTCTTTAGAGTCTTCGGCTGTGTATGCTATCTACTGAACAACAGAGATGATCTGGGAAAGTTTGACGCTAAGTCGGATGAGTCTATCTTTATTGGATACTCACATAACTCAGCGACTTACCGTGTATACAACAAACGGACCCGATCTATCTTTGAGAGTCGGTACGTTGATTTCTCTGAGACTGAGATGTATTCTAATGCCAGCCCTAGTTCAGCTAGTTCAGTCTTCCCTGAATTGCACACTGTTTCACCACAGAGCACACCTGTTCCTACTGACTCGTTTGGATTTGATTTTATTGACTTAGCAGAATTTGATCTAACGACCCTCGTTGGTCCAATCATTGTTCCTGCTCTATCTGATCATTCCATTCCTTCATCAACATCCATATCCGCAGATGCATTCGTGAATGAGAGCACATCCTGTTCTACCGCTGTAGGAGAAATCTCCTCAGACTCTGTAGAACCGGTGTCTGGACTTAACCCAATCACAGAAACAAAATCCTCTTCTAACACTGTGAATGAGGAAACTGTACTCTCCCCCTCTCAGCTCTCTTCAACACAACCCTCTCCTGAAACTGCAGTTGAAGCGGTCCGAGAACAGACAGTGTCCACTGTTCTTGCACCAATTCCTGAAGTTGTTCCACCACCTTCTCCATCCAGAACTTATGCTGAAGTGGTCCGGGAACCCCGTCCGGAGACCGTGTTGAATACTGATCCGGATGCTAGTCTTCTCTCCTCCACCATTCGGGATGAGAACGACTCAAGAAACAACATGGAATACGATCCTATTCCCCATTCCAGAAAGTGGACCAGAAGCCATTCCACTACCAACATCATCGGTAGTCCATCTGCTCCAGTGACAACTCGCTCTTCAAAGAAAGATGAAAACCTAATTCTTTTCGGCGGCTTCCTGAGTCAGTTTGAACCTACCAAGACCCAGGACGCTCTTTCTGATCCTGATTGGGTAAGGGCCATGCAGGATGAGCTTGCCGAATTCGAGCGAAACAGAGTTTGGCGCCTTGTGGAAAGACCAAGGAAAATAAGAATCATTGACTTGAGGTGGATATTCCGCAACAAGAAAGATGAAAACGATCTTATTATCCGCAATAAGGCACGTTTGGTCGCCAAGGGATATCGTCAACAGGAAGGCATCGACTACGACGAGACATTCGCTCCAGTGGCTAGAATCGAGGCCATCAGGATTTTTCTCGCGTATGCAGCTCACAAGAACATGAAGGTCTTCCAGATGGACGTCAAGTGCGCGTTCCTGAACGGAGAACTTCAAGAAGTAGTGTATGTTGAGCAACCTGAGGGATTTGTTGATCCCAAGTACCCGGAACACGTTTACGTGCTCGACAAAGCACTTTACGGATTAAAGCAAGCACCTCGTGCCTGGTATGAAACTCTTACCATTTACTTGCTTAAATCCGGATATAAAAAGGGTACTGTCGATCCAACCCTGTTTCTTCGAAGGTCAGGTAATCATTTGACTGTAGTACAGATATACGTGGATGATATCATCTTTGCATCTACAAACCTTGAGTCTTGCACTGAGTTTGAGCAGATAATGAAGTCCAGATTTCAAATGAGTATGATGGGCGAACTTACGTTTTTCTTGGGACTTCAAGTCCGTCAAACCCCGCAAGGGATTTTTATAAACCAGTCCAAATATACTCTTGACATTTTAAAACGCTTTGACTTTACTGGACCTAAGTCTGCTTCAACACCAATGTCCACATCATTCCAACTGGATGCAGATACGTCTGGTAATCCGGTTGACCAAAAGGTGTATCGTGCGATCATTGGATCTTTGCTTTATCTCACGACAAGTAGACCCGACATTATGTTTGCCACGTGTGTATGTGCTCGTTTTCAGTGCGACCCTCGAGAGTCATATCTCGGGGCTGTCAAGAGAATCCTTAAGTACCTGAAGGGCACGCCAAATTTTGGCCTTTGGTACCCTAAGGATTCTGGTTTTGAACTAACAGCTTTTACAGATTCAGATCATGCAGGCTATAAGTTAAACAGGAAGAGCACGTCAGGAGCCTGCCAGTTTCTAGGGGACAAGTTAGTGAGTTGGTCCTCGAGAAAATAGAACTGTGTGTCTCTTTCAACAGCTGAGGCAGAATATGTCGCTGCAGCGTGTTGTTGTTCACAGGTTCTTTGGATGAAAATTCAACTAGCGGACTATGGCTATACCATGCATCGGATTCCGATTTACTGTGATTCTAGCAGTGCCATACAGATTGCGGCAAATCCAGTTCAACACTCTCGAACGAAACATATCGATATCCGATATCACTTCATCAAAGATCACGTCAAGAAAGGTAACGTTGAACTGTTCTTTGTTGAAAGTGAACGTCAGATAGCTGACCTGTTCACTAAAGCTTTTGACGAGAAGCGCCATTACTATTTACTTAGTAAACTGGGCATGCTAGATCCCCCGGCGGATTTCTAAGGGGAGCCAGTCACTTAAATGTATGCATGTGTATAGGGGGAGCTCCTGTGTCGCATATATCTAGGGGAGCTTTTGTATAAATGTTGTTTAAATCTAACTCTTTCGGATCCAATCTGCAATGGATACCAATCCTAAATTTTCTTGCAGGTTGTAGAACCGATGTACGGCTCCTGAATACTTCAGTTCAGGACCCGGTGTTCACAGTATATAACTTCTGACCATTCGTGTCAGACCCGGTGATAAATCCGATCTCAGAAATTTCCAGGTTAGTTGTTTCAATAAACGTCAAGGGGCTGAACTTGTACAATCTATGAACTTGTTAAGTTAAGGGACTGGAAGTGACAGGTTCCAATTCTGACTAGATTAGGGACCAGTTCTGCCAATCTCCAAAACTTCATGTTCAGGGACCGTTTTTGCAAACTTTTGAAAATCACAAGTTCAGGGGAAGTTTTGAAATTCTTTCAAAATTCTATGTTCGGGGTTCATTCGGTCATTTCGTGATAGTCGTGATCTGAGAGAGCAGTTATCAGATAAAATTTTCAAAATACCTGATAAGTTATCAAAAATATAAAAGTGGGAGTTGATAACTGAATTCAGTTATCACTTTCAAATTTCAAACCACTTATCAGATTTCTCTCTGACGATCAAGAACACGAAGAACACTCCGTTCGACCCATCGACTTCCCGGCTTCCCCGAGCGTTCGTTATCGGTCCGTTCTACGATCCGACTACATCTTTACGATCCTGGTAAGATTTCTAACGACTTAGTATATTCAGATTCATCTAAACAACGTCGTTTATCGATCGAATTGAAGCCTAAAGTTTTTGGGTAAACCCGAAACTCCAAAATCCTTGGATTCGAGTTTCGGGACGTTAGATTGATCCATTCTTGTTCCTAAACTAGTTTAAATCACTAATGTATCACTCTAGACTAGTTTTAGGATTGATTTGAAGCGTTTTTGGGTCGATTTGGTGTCCGGAAAACGGACAGTCGTCGTGTTCGTCGAGTCCCGAATCGGGACTCTTCGAACGTTCTTGATGCGGGGTTCTTGATTCTTGAATCGGGACTCTCGTGTTCATGAATCGAGACTTTTGAATTCCCCGATTCGGGAATTTCAATCTCCCGATTCGGGACTTTTGTTTGTTTATCTTATCTCCCGATTCGGGACATTATACTTAGTATGTGTTTAAATTATTAAAACCCCGATTCGGGACTCTCAGGTATGTAGTATAAGCCCCGATTCGGGACTTCAGTGTTATATAATTGTGTGTTGTTGTCACCCCCGATTCGGGACTTATACCCCTGATTCGGGACTCGGCTTTCGCGAGAATCGTTCTTAACAAATCACCTTACGGGATTTGTCCATAGACCGATTCGCGTTTTAAGTCAGTCCTGGATCTGTGGTTTCAAATCCAGTTTCGGGTCGTGTTTATCTTGACATGAGTTTCGCGGGAAAACCATTTCACAAAGTTCGACTCAGTTTTAAAAGATTCCCTCGGGAATCTTCGATAAACTGACTCGCTCCTAGCCGAAACTCTGCCGGATTTTCGTCAGCACACATGATTAGTGTTAAGAAGGGTCTAACTGTTAAAATTTTACCTGTCTATGTCAGATATGGCAAACCAGAGACAACGCCCTTCTTCTCCGATCAATCCAGAAGCTGACCGAGCTCTGATCGCTCCCGAGGACATCGTTCACATACTCCAGAACAACGAGTATGTGAACCTATCTTCTGTCCGGGTGCAGCATACCATCGTGAGGGAGATCCTTCGAGCTCATCCACTTTCATACGCCTTGACGGCCACTACGGAGGTACCGGGGATCTACCTGCAGTAGTTCTGGAACTCAGCCGTTCTAGACACCCGGTTCGGAGTCTTCTCAATCATTGGTCGGGTGGACCAAACCGAACTGGTCATCTCTATGGAGGACGTCCGCCGCATCCTTCGCCTCCCTGCCGCTACTGATGGCGGCCACCAAGGGTTCGACGAACTGGTCTCGGGCCCCATACTGTTGAGCGAAATCCTAGCTCTTGGGGTTACTGAAGAGGTGAAAGGCGTGTCTCAGATCACGACGAGCCACCTACCACCGATCTGGGCACAACTGTTCAACATAATGAACAGGTGCCTCTCCTCGAAGACCAAAGGAATCGACAAGGCGACAACTTCCTTCTGGCACATCTACCACTCCGTCGCATACGGACGCCGCATCGACATCGCATCTCAGCTGTGGCTAGACATCACCAAGGACTTGACGACTCGGGAACGCACCAGACATCACTCTATCCCGTGGTTGCGGTTCTATGGTCTTATCATTCGGGACCATATGGAACGCAATCCGGAGATCAGACGCCGTTCCGGTCATCCTGTCATCGAGCCGAAGAAGATCAGCTGGATAGCCAAGCGAGACTACACCGACGGTCAGTACGAGATGCCGATTCCTCCGCACGTCCTCAACGCACTAGACCAGCGGGCTCCGAGTGTGGTAAGATATAGGATTCGCTTAGGTCTAGGAGCCGCACCTATGGACCATCCAGAACCGAAAGGTCCTGCCCAAGGTGCGCAACCCGTCCCTTCTAGTCCTCGGGCCTTACGTCCGAGGCACTGGGGTCCCACTGGGGGGGCCTCTGGCTCGGGTGGAGTGATGAGCGTAGACGTCAGGGAAAACCTGGGTAGTATAGTCCGCAGATCCGCCACCGCTCACGCTGCTTCTACATCTTCCGACCTACCGAGGACTCGTGAAGAAAGATTGAGCCGTCTTCGCTAACGAATGAACGATGATCCACTGTTGCCAACTCCGCGGGTGAAAGAGTACGTTCCGCAACGACGTTCGACGACAAGACTCCCAGGTCTACCGGTGGTTCCAGAGAACCAAGAATTTCCAGAACCATCCACTCCGACGGACGCCTCGGGATCTACTCCTTCTGGCTCAGCTAGAGATGTCACGGCTGCATCGCCAGAAGAACCTGCCCGTACTTCACCGCCTCCTCAGGCCACCACCTCTAGACTCCCGACGGATCCATCTGGTGATCCTGATAGTAGCTCGTCCGATACGACGCTACCAGATTCGGATCCGCAGGAGGGCCCGGGAGAAGGCAAGGGCAAAGGAAAAAGTAAAGAAAAAGGCAAGGGGAAAGGAAAGGCCTTTGATGATGACGTCTCCACTTCCTCCTTCAACGAAAGCGACTCCGTCCAACTCCTTGACTACTCCGGGACGGAAGAGCGAACGTTGAACACCGAGGTCGCTGAACAAGCTGAGAGCGAGTCTTGGATGCAGATTGGAGCGGGTAGTGAAGGTTTCGAGGGAGAGAGTCAGGGTCCGGTACTACAAGAGGCCGAAGAAGAAGAGGCCCGCCAGGAAGAAGCGGAGGTAGAAGCCCCAAAAGAGGCCGAAGTAGAAGTGGCCCACCCTAGGCAACCAGAAACCGGAACCCATCCAGCCAAGAGTCTATCCTCCACAGAGGCATCCCACACAGATGCTACTCGGCCGATGCCGAGTAGTCAAGTTGTTGGCAGCCAACCAACGCAATTGCACACCCAAGCCATCCACTCGACCACCTCACAACAGGTGGTCGTTTCATCAGAACACGGGGCTTTACCACCTATTCCATCGTTCACTCGTTTGGAGTCGATCGGTGTTGAAACCGGAGTTGCTCATCCCCAGCACTCGCCATCTTTCATGACACATGGAGTCCTAGAGCCCCTAGGTACACATTTGGCGACTTCCACCCGAAGCCCCGCTGCACTTGACGCCACAACAGTCGTCAGCGCGGGCCAGGGAAGCACCTTTGCGGGGCTTTCCCTGTCAACCGGTTTCGCAAATGAACCGTTGTTGACCCTGTCGGGACTGGAACCCAGGGATTCGGACGACATCCTTAAAGCTGTCCAAAGCAGGTTAGAAGCAATCGAGAAGGCAGACGCGGCAAAAGACAGAAGACTAGAGGCCATTGAGAAGGCCTTAGCAGTCAAGGAACAGGAAGACCAAGCCCGCCGAGCCGAGATCGAAGCGCTTCGGAAAGCTGACGAGGACCGTCAGAAGGACCTGGACGAAGCCAGACGCTTTATCAAGGGCAAATTCCAGGAAGGGGAGCGCCTGTCTTTTGGCGACTCGAGCCGCTCTCCTACTCCCGTCCTCCGTCTACAACCACCACCACTCGCTGAAGCCATCCCCGGTTATGTTTCAGAGGCCGAGCACCAGATGGTCATCACTTCTCTCACCACCCAGATCGATACTCTTGAGAGAGAAGTGAACCAGTACAAGCAGCTCGTGGCCACAAGGGATATGCAGCTGGAGATTGCGCTAAAGAGGATCCGTGAGCTTGACCCGACTTGCAGGTCTCAGGCTCAGCCCTCCGAGCGCGGACATGATGATCCGGACGATGCCGCAAATCCTCATGAGGGGGAGGGACCGTCTAAGAGGGCTCGCCTAGACCTCCCCTCCGGCTCCGGAACCGCCGTCGATGATACACCGGCCGACACGGCCCCTCCAGCAGATCAGCCCGTAGATACGGCAAGTCCGGAAGGTCGTCCCACGGATGTTTTAGACTCCGATTCTGACGATGACGACCTTCCACCCGAAGCAGCGAACTGGAGGTATGAGGCTATCCCAAAAGGTGTTCCCGTCCAGTTTCCTCACAAGAAGGTGACTCCCGCCATTGACCTGATCGATCCAAACACCGCGCCGATGGATCCTTCTGAGCTTCGTATCTCTGACGAGGCAAGGAAGATCCTGAACCAGCATGCCCAGAGTCTTCGATTTTGGAAACGATCGGACGACATAGTTTCAAGCGCGGAGTACGACACCTTTCTCCCTACGGTACAGACGCCCGAGGCATTTACAGCTCAGCAGCCGATCAGACTGGGTTGGAACCACACGGTCATTTTCAGGCCCTTCCTGGAGGAATCCTTCACTCGGATTTTCCAACAGGAAAGTCTCTTCACGTGGTCCAAGAAGGTCTTTTTCGGGCTATCTCATGTCAAGAAGCGCCGCCGTCGTACCGCGTACATCTACCAGAGGAAGCTCAGCTGGAACGAGCATGGGCAGATCAGAAAGAAGCATCGGTTCGTCAAGGTAACTGACGTCCGACCCTACAAATTCGGACACCAGCTATTCCTTGAGTTCCACGTGCGTATGTACAACCCTGGCAAGCCCGACGGGAACCTCCGAGACTTCATGTTCACGGAAGCCGATCTGGACAGTATTGATCTCGACGATCTCCTTACACTCATCAGACATCTTGAGGGCCCGATTCTGAAACCAGACTACTTCAGAGACGGTCTGGAAGTCCTCAAGAGGTACGTACGGCACTCGATCAACCTCGCGCATCTCACTGACTATCAGATGGCGATCGAAAGCAAACAGCAGAAGGTAAATCTGCTGCGTCCCAACCTGGAGGCCAATCTACTTGACCAATACCTGCCCTACTTTCCGACGAGAGTTCCGGTGCATGGTGTTGTGTATCTCACCTTCAGGAAGAACCAGCGAAGGTTTATGCGTTTCAGTGAGCTATCCAGCTTCTGTGACGGCACCCTTCTGTACGTGTACAACGGAATGAAGCGACGTCTGTTAGAGAACTACATGCCTGCGTACAAGGGAACTAACTGGAAGAGTAAGCTGATCGAGGCTATGGATCTGATCGAGAATAAGCTGAAGGAGAGACTGATGCTGAGAAGAGTAGAGACTGCGATGGAGCTCCGTACGAGATCGATCCGCGAATGGGACGAGTACTTGCAGCTCTCGCAGTGGGAACCTGCTTTGAAGTATCCGCCGGCTTTCTGACTTCTTCCCAAAGGGGGAGATTGTTAGAACCTGACTGGTTTAGTTGTAAAGAAGTCAGGGGCGTCTTTTGAACGTTTGTAATAGTTAGTTGTTAAACAATACTTTTGTGCATCTCTTTAAAAGAGTCATAGACTCTAGGGGTGCTTTGTGTAACTTCGACTCTATAAATATGGGTCGCTAGTTAACGTTTTCTAATAATCATGCAACTGACAACCTTTGTTATATGCTTTGTCGTGTTCTATATCTGTACATTTATTGCTTGATTACCACTATTTGAGCGTCATTACGTCTTGTGATAGCTTGTAGTGGTCCTTATATCGCATCCTCGTTGAATATCGGACTCACACTAATCAATATAGGATTATAAGTTTGACCTTCAATGACTTTTGAAAAACCAGGAACAAGGTACATTTTGAGTTACATTTCAGAGTAACAAGGTGTCCGTAATCGATATCATTGAATAAGCAGATGCATAAAAATAACAATAAAATGTAAAATACTTTTCTGTTTTCTTTGACTAACCGGTCTTTGATGTGTTACTTTAGTTTTAACTTGGTCTTCAACTCAAGTTAGCTAAATTGATTAAGGCAAGTGGATTTGCATCCAACTAGAAACAAACAAATTATTTTACCTAGAGTTTTATAAGTTGTATATATATATATATATGGTAGTTGAGCATATTGAGCAAAGAATTAAGTATGTGCTCATGATTACTAATTAACTGTTTTTGAGCAGATAAAGTTCTCAGGAGCAAGTAACGGAGTCAATTTGACATCTTTTTTGAAGGAACGACCGAGTGATCCAAGTTGGATCCTTTTAAAATCATCGCCATTAGGAGGAGGTGACAAGGCACCTACATAATTTGTTGATTGTAAATACTCTCTCTCTCTCTCTCTTGTGAGCACAAGTTAAAGCCTTTTACTGCACCTACTCTTTGAGAAGGAGCAAGTAGCGGGTAAATAGCTACTTTATTCTCACTCCCAAAGTGACTATTGACGCTCATGAGAGACGCAAGTTTATGTTTCTTGAATTCCAACGCCATGAATAATCTTAGCTTGAAAGTCGGGTTTGATTCCGGCGAGTATTGGTGAGTCATTATCGCTTCAAGTTTTGATTTTCTTTTCCAATTTGGGTTTACATATCCAGAAATTTCATCTCCATTTTGGGTTGATTTTGACTTCTTCTTAATCAAATCGGGTACTCTTATTAGTTTTCTGTATTTGGATATGGAAGCAGGTTTAAGATAGCATTATGTAACTCTTACTTCTTTCCTTTCAGATTACAGAAAAAGGAACATTGATGCAACTTGTTGCAGCAAACATTCTGAGATCAACCAGGAAACAAGATGATTTTGCTGGCCGGTCTGGTAGCATTTGTCAGGTTGAGTCTTCCATTTTTAAAACGTATCATGATAAACAATGCTGCGAAAAAACTCTAACTCAACTCAATTTAGCCTTAATCCGAACCATTAATAATAAAACATATAAACTTCTCTGCACAAAACATATTTTTGATATCCTGTCCTACCGTACTGTACTGGCCATCTGCTCTTAGAAGAGCTACCATTGTATTATGCATATACTTTATCACATTTGCATACGTTGTAGAACCTTTTTCTACAAAAACTTAAATATATTGCAAGTTCTTTGCAATCGAAAAGTTCATTATATGTGTTTTGTAGAAATTTGCAGCTGCCGATCGCCCAGATTACTTTTTCATTGTAAATATGCAAGTAAATTTGATTATTGTAAAAGTATATAATGCCACATTATATATTTTCAAGAAGAAAATGAATAAAAAATGTATGTGACTGCTGTTTTGATTAATCAGATCCCAGGTCCAACAACAAATTTTCATATTGCTTTCTACTATGCAACGACCACTCCAATCAAAGATGTGCCCTTGCTACATAACTTCGTAGAAGCAGATGATGCATATAGGTGCTCAAGGTTTAAGCTCATACCTCGTTTATCTAAGGTTGGTAGATTCAATCAAATTCCTTTATCATCAAAGCCACTTGTCTTTATTTCCACCTGTATATGATTCATTGATTAATTTTTTTAATGTTAAATTCTCATCTATGCAAATTGCATTTGGAGATGGAGCAAACAGTAAGTTCATTGGTGTTGTTAGTATCATAAAACATTTAAGTAACAAATTTATTCAATTGCTAAGCAAATGGTTCTTCTTTCAGGTGCCATGGATTGCTAAGCAAAGTGTTTGAAATAGACCCTGCCTGTTGGGTCAAGTTCTCACCGTGGAAAGAACTACTTAGAGGTAAAACCTATTGTCCTAAATCTATTTAGCTTCTTTTTCATGACATGAGAAGTCCTAGAATCCATACCAGATTCACATAGAGCCAACTAGCCAGCCCCTTTGGGCTAAACTGTTTTTGAAACCTTTTCTTTAAGGAAACGAAAGAAAACGGAAGCAAAGAAGGTAAACTTAAAGGAGTTTTTAAAAAAGTGTTTTTATTAGCTTTTGTGGTGGTAAGCCACTAAGTCAATAAGTTGCTTTTTTAAAAGTGTGGCTTAGCTTGTTAGCTTTTTGAGGAGCTTTTGTGTCATTTGTCAACAAAAAACACTTTTGCTCATCAAAAAGTCACTCACTTGTGACTTTTTAAAACCTGCGTTTGTAAGCGCTCCAAAAAGCACTTTGCAAAAGTGTTTTTCAACATCCAAACACTAATTTTAGCTTATTAGATTTTTGAGAAGCTAATAAGTCAATAAACATTTTTAAAACATACATCCAAACACAGACGTAATGAATGGATTAGGAGATAAGTTATCATTTATGTTTCTTTCAGAAATGACAATAATACCCTCATAAGGAAATTGAGAAAACAAAGGGTATATTTGTAAAAATGTATATTTCCTTTATCTACGGTTCAAGACACCACAAATTGATTTATATTTATGAAATTTTGTTATGATTTTTAGCTGGATGTAGATGTTGGCTCATCTATGATTGCAAAGAAGGTGGCAAACACAACCATTTGATAGTTGAAGCAGCATTTGTGATACAGGTACATTAACTTTGAAGCTTTCACTGAAAGAAGAAAGTATATGGTGGGGATCAGCACATCGGCTAGAGTTGACACTTTGATGCAATCTTTGCCTGTCTAACCTCCCTTGGAGGGGGTGTGTTAGTGTCACATCGGCTAGACTTGGACATTTTCTCTACAATATATGTTGGAAGTTGGAACCTATACTGTCTTTTGAAAGGCTCTCTCGGGGAGTAATCTGCATGCATAGCGTAAAAGTGGGTATGTAAAATTGGTGCAGGGAAACACACGAGAGGAACTTCCGGAACATCTTCTTAGGACATGTCGTATGAGCCATATCGATATCTCGAAAGTGGCTTGTACATAGATGATGATGATGATGGTGCAATATATATATATATATAATATGTATGTATATAGCAAGCAAGCAAATTGGTTTCTCTGAAACCGTATAGACAAATCTATGAACCAGAGGGTGTGTTGCTTCCTCAATAGGGGTCCATCCCGGCATCCCCTAACAGCTAAGGATGATTTAGAAGATTATAGCAGTAGCATTTACTTTGATTTTACTTTTTTACTTTTCATTTTTTGTTTCTTTATTTTGTTCAAACCAACCCTACTTAAACTGTTCAGCCACTAAGCCAAACAAAGTTTATATATGAAGAATTGTTGTAATTTTGAGGGTATATCCATCCATCCATCTCCAGAATTGATGCAACCTCTTTTCTATCTGTTCCTACAGTTTTAGTAGCGAACCTTCATTAATAAATATGATGTATATATAACTATCTTCTATCATTTTGGGCTTGCTATGCTTGTGTCTTCTATTTTCCTGTTTAGTTTTTATAACTCCAATGGCTTCTTCTGCACTACTACTTCAAAAGCAAGAATGAAGCAAATATTCATTGTTTACTTGGACGAAGAGAAGGGGAATGGTTCGATTATTGGATAAAATTGATTAGAAGATAATTATGAACCATTTGAGGTTTTGCCTTATATGCAATTGAATAAATGCATCATTTTCTGTTGTTGTCATTATACGTCTAAATGATCTTGCTGACTTTTTTCTCCCGAACCAATATTACTTAGATAGCTAGAGTATATTCAAGCATTCGGGTCTATCTAAAGGATAATTTTGATTGTTTCTTAAAACGTTGATACTTGACAAACAACTGATCATGTGCAAAATATTGCTATCAAAATTTGAATTAACTTAATCAACTCTATGAAATCTCTTGGTGTTGACATATTTTCGTTTCAAGTTTCCAGTTCGATTTCAAAATGTTACGCGCCGCATCGCGCGCGGGTACCAAACTAGTAGCTTATAATAAAAAAATAAGTTAGGTTATATTTGTCAAACATGAGTTCTTCTATTTATAGAAATAAATTTTATATAAAATAAGATTAAAATTCTTAAATAGAATAGACTTAATGATATCATTAAGAGCATCTCCAACACTTTTACGAAAATAGAAAAAATGAATTTTTGTTTACTAAAATGTTCCAATAGTTTTGCTAAGCCATTTGCTAAAATAGAAAACTTTAAAGATTTTTCTAAATATAAAGAATCCTTTAAAATTTGTAAATGAGGAGACAAAAATAATTTTTTAATACCAATACCATTGGTATAAAAAAATTGGTTGTTTAAAAATTAGTTAAAAAATTAATTAAAATACTAAATTTATTGTATATTTAATAATATAGGTAATAATGAATTTTATTTGTATATTTTAATAATATAGGTAATAATGAATTTTATAAAATAGAAAAGCTCTTAGGGATGAAAGAAATATTTTCAGAAATTCTGACCATAATGCATTGAGCTTTATATTTTTTGAGAAAGATTGAAATATTTAAAGAATTACTTGATTATATCTCATTGTCATATAATCATGTTTATAGTTAAATACTTCAACAATATATAAGAATGCTTTTTATCTATTACTTTTTGAATGGCAAGAATTTGTCAAATAATCAAATAATTAATTATTTGATTACATTGTATACTAGTCATTGGATACTATTATTTTACAAAAAGTTTACCATAAATAAAAAATTTTATTGGACTTTTCATTAATAAAAAGTTTGTTCAGATTACCATTTATAAAAAATTTGGTAAAAACTAATTTATTCTAAAATTAAATAAAATTTGTAACTACATTTGAAAAATTGTGTTAGGTATTAAATTAATGTGTATATTTTAAATAGTATTAATATTAATAAATGTTATATTCATAGATAAAAAATATTGAGTTAGTTTTTAAAGATTTTTATTTTTGTCTATCAATTGTAATAAAATTATTGAGAAGTATATTCTAATAAAATATTGACTTCTACTTTTTCATGGTGCACAAATTTATAAACCTAAGAAATTCTTGTAAAGTTCTTAAGAAAATCTTATTTTTGCATTTTTATTATTTATAAATAATAATTATGTAACTCTATTTATCTTATTTATAGATAAATATATCAAATTAACACACACACAGATATATATATATATATATATCATAAATTTATTAATACAAAATTTAAGATCTAATTTATTAATTTACAATTTTCCACATTAACATAATTTTATACTACAAATAAAAAAATAAAAAAAATGCAGGTCACATAATCTTAGTAAAAATTAACACTAAATATTAAATAGTAAAGTAGATCATCATTCCATCAAATATGTTGATAGCATATATAGGTAATTTTGTGTATCTTTTTAAACTCAAATATATTTTGTAACATGTTATAACGTCATAGGTCATTTTTTAACATAATTATTAATTGAGTTAAATGCAAACTTGGTCCTTGTGGTTTATAAAAATTAATGACTAAGGTCCCTCTAAAGAATTTTTAACTAACAAGGTCCTTATATTTTTGTTTTTTATAACACATTTGGTCCTTCTTATAAATAATATTTAAAAAAATTAAAATTATGAAAGGGTAATTTTGTCCATTCACTTTTCCTATTTCTTTAACTTAGTTTATAACATATTTGGTCCCTATTTGATTAATATACTAATTTAAAATTATTTAGTCTATTTTTAATATATTATACTATATTAATATTTTTATGTTAAAACATGAATATATTCTTTTATATTGAATAAATAAATTTTACTACCACCTCTGATTACATCAATTTACTTTACAAGTTTTACAAATATATTTTATATTTTCATGTTAGTTTTATCATCCATTTGAAGCAAATTGCAATTTATGGTTAATTTCGAGTTATATTATTAAAAAGAGATCCATCAGATAAAAATATAAATATAAATCACCCATGTAATTAGATAAAATTAATATGAATATAAATCTCACTAATTTATTAATCTTAAAAAAACAATATTTACTATCACTTCAATTAGACTTATCTGGTTGACACATATCCATATATATAACACATTTAATAATCTTAAAAAAGGAGTTCCTTATATAATTTCGATTGTTCAAATTAATTTTTGCAGTGCATATATATTTGTATAAGAGGTAAGAGTTTCATAATTTTCACATTCAAGATGATAATAAAAAAAATAAAACACTTTTCATTTTTACTTGATGGATATTTTTCAATAACATAACTCGAAATCAATCATAAATTGCAATTTGTTTCAAACTTATGATATAACTAACATGAAAATATAAAATGTATTTGTATAGTTTGTAAAGTAATTGATATACTTAGGTTAGGGAGTATTAAAATTTATATATTCAATATTAAAGAATATATACATATGTTTTAACATAAAAATAGTAATATAGTATAATATATTAAAAAGAAACCAAATTAAATTGAATTATTATATTAATAAAAAAGGGACCAAATATGTTATAGATTAAGATTAAAGGAATAAAAAAGTGAATGGACAAAATTACCCTTTCTTAATTCTAATTTTTATTAATATTATTTATAAAAAGGACCATATGTGTTATAAAACACAAAAATGCAAGGACCTTGTTAGTTAAAAATTCATTAGAGGGACCTTAGTCATTATTTTTTGTAAACCACAGGGACCAAGTTTACATTTAACTCTTATTAATTATAATCTTATAGTATGCAATTTACAACATCTTGGTCTACGGCTCACATTGTTTTTGTATGATTTGTAAAAATTGCGTACTGTGTATTTGAAAATTTTTCTATCTAGATATATGTGATATAAAATAGAATTTATCTTTCTTTAAAGAAAAAATTAAAATGATCTTTTTAAAAAGAAAATTACTAAAATAGGCTTTGACTAAAACACGCTTGTGTAATACAAAACATTATAAATGATATACCGTAGGGTTCTAATTCAGAATTATTTCAAACATGGGACTTTTTTTTAATTTTTATAATTTAGTCTATATTATTAATTTACAAATTATATATCAATTTAATTTATATTTTAAAAGTATTAAAATATAATTTAGAAATAGAACAATATTAATATATACCTTATTTATTTATGAACAATTATATATAAACTTATTTGCTTATGTAGACGATAATTTTATTATAACAAAATACAAAAAAGAACTTGTAGCAAATTTAAAGAAATAGAAAGTGACACAGAATTATTAAGGATATTTAATAATTTTAATATATACTTTTTTATTAATTTAATTGATATATGCGTAGTTTTATTAAAACCGAACAAAATAGTGGCAAAAACCAAATCCATGTAAGAACCTATTCAGATACTTGTAAAAACTTATGACTTGACAAAATATTTGTCGCACATTGGAATTCTTATAATAACTTAAAAAGAAGAACTTTCATTACAGAAGCTCTCGTTATATAAACAAATACAATCAAATCTTCTTCCAAGCAACATATTTGGAAGTAAATTTCCTTTAATTAAAATACAATCCATAAAGCAGAACACTTTTAATGAAATTATTAATATACCTAACAGCTGTACTGTAAGATGAGTCGATAAATACCTGTTAGTTTCTCCTACATCAAACCGAAAAAGAAAATAATCCAACATATACACATTTGTTACCTCCTTTCATCCTCCAAAATGATGCCTAAATTAACCAAAGGTCGGCAAAAGATGGAGATGGAGAAAATAACAGACAGAAGAAGTTTGGCTGTCACCTTTTCCAAACGTTATTCTGGTATTTTCAAAAAGGCAAGTGAGTTGTGCACCCTTACTGGGGTGGATATTGCTATCATTATATTCTCCCCAACTAATAAGGCATTCTCATTTGGCCATCCATGTGTTGAGACCATCGTAGATCGCTACCTCGCTCAAAATCCTCCTTTGAGTTCAAGCATGTCTCGATTTCTTAAATATCATCGCAATGCCAACAACCAAGAACTCACTAGACAACTTGCCAATATGCTTCAACAACTAGAAGCTGTCAGAGGAACCGGTGAGGAACTTGACAACATAAGGAGAGTGAATCAAGATAGGTTTTGGTGGGAAGCTCCAATAAATACTTTGGGAGAAGACCAACTTGAGCAGTTGAAGGCAGCGATGTTGGAACTGAAGAAGAACGTTGATAAGAAAATCGAGAGGCTTACTGTGGAGAAAGCTAACCATACACCAACAGATCTCGCATCTGGTTCTACTGGAGCAAGCGATGCCGGTCCGTCGATGTGTTAGGGTATAGATTGAGATCTTCCATGACTTCTTATGGGATTATCATTGCAACTAATATGTTTAAGGCTATGTTTTGGTTAGAGTTTTTTTCGTTCTCAATTTAAGGTCCGTTAATGTTGTTGTTAGGGTAATCATTGTTTGGCGTCCAAAGTTTTATGTTGATTTGTAAGCATGAAAGATATGAACCATCATTTCATTATGTTGACTGAAGCACATTTGTTGTACGCATGACGATATAAACTATCCTTCATTACGTGAATTGAAGCACCTCAGTTGCAGATAGGAATTTTGATATACTTAACTAAATTATCATGATTACATATACTTCAAATACGATACACTAACATGTGATTTGATAGCAAGTTATCACCATGTTACAAAACTTTAGTTGATTTATAATCTATATTTCCCCATTGATATCTCCTAGATAAGGGTAGGTGTAATCAACAATGTGAAGTCCCACGCTTAATTTCCCCGTTGATATTCCTATTTTAGGCTGGGGATTGGTCCATCACCATTTAAAAACCTCATTCTCGTCTCTACTTATAAAACCGACATGATTAAAATAGGAATCCCAATAGGGTAATCGAAGAAAACCACGGGGAAACATGTATCCCTTTTAGGGGGTGTGATGCGGTAAAATATATATATATATATATATAGGGATTTCATTTGTGAACCATTATTTTGGTGTGAACTTGTGAACTTAATCCTAGCCATTCAAATCATTTTTTGATGGTTAAGATCAATTCCATGATTTATCTTATTAACCACCCATGATTTTAGGAATTTTCCATGATTAATCTTGACCGTCGATTTTGAATTTGTACGGTTGAGATATGGTTCACAAGTTCACACAAAAATATTGGTTCACAAATGAAAGTTATATATATATATATATAAATTAGTACCAAGTTTTACCCTTAAAAATCACCCAACTATATTACCACACACACAGGCAAGCGTACCTAATCGGGAATAATATAGTGTAGGTAAGTTCATGTATCGTTCTTACCACTGGAACAGTGAAGCTACTTATATTTAGTTTATTAGTTCTACCAATTAATTTAGCAATTATACTTTTAAAAAGAGGGTTTTTATATAATTGAAAACAATGATGAAAACAAGTAAATTGTTGGTCCCAAGTAGATGACCTTCAAGTAATAAGGATTATAGAAGAGGGGGGGTGAATATAATCACACAATTTTTCACTCTAAACAAATACTTTTGCATGTTGGGCAAAAGTGTGCTTATAAGAAATAGTCACCTTATAGGAGGATAAGTACGGAGGGAACAGTAAAGTAACTGTCCTTTTGTACTATGTGTCAGAAAGGTGTATAATCATTTTGTACATAAGATAAAAGACATTCTTCATTCTTCAGGATCAGAATACTGATCAGTGAGAGAATCTCTGATACTGATGATGATCAGAGGTCACTATATCCTGATATCTTCAGAGTGTCATGTGTATGTTGAACATGTTGCTATCACTGAATCCGTCTTCAGATCACGAGCTACGTTGTTCCTGTCATCAACTATTTCTTCGACGTCATTGATGGATCTTTGAACATGACTGATATGTCTTCAGGAGGAGCTATGCTTCTGATCAGTATCACTAGTCTCTGGAACAGACTCTTTAAACTACTGATCTTGATACTGTTTCTTCATTCTGATGCTTGAATAAATAAGAACATCTCTGAACAGACTCAATGATAATTCCTCAAGCTGTAATAAAAACAAAGTTCCTATTCACTAAGTAAATTTACAGGATCATTATCATTTCATCAGATTTTAGGAGAGTTGGATCAACAATCTCCCTCTAAATGATAATGATTAGACAATCACTACAAGATAAATGACCTTAAGGGAAGCTTTTGTTTGTACTTAAAAGTCTTAAAAGCTTCTCTAAAGCCTTTAGAGAGGCTTTCAATTCCGTTAAAGACCTTCCCTATGTAAGGGTAGGAGAAACTTTTAGAGAAGGTTTTCAAAGGGTGCATTTTATGTAGGCTTTTAGGGACACTTTTGTAAAGCTTTAGATACGCTTGCCAAGCTTCTCTAAAGGTCACTCAATTTCTTCTAAAAAGCTTCTCTAAAAGTGATTTTTCAGGCACACTTTTTAACTATTTGTGACGGCTTGAAAAAGTTACTAAAAGTCGTTTTTAGAGAAGGTATAGAAAAAGCTTCTCTAAAGATAGAGCTTTTGTTACATTTCTTTAAAAGCTTCTCTAAAAGTCCTCTTTAGTAACACTTACAAAACCTTCTCTAAATGCAACGTTTAGATACAAAAACTCCAAATCTTCTCTAAAAATCATTTTTAGTTACGCTTTCGAAAATTCAATTCCTTCTCTAAAAATCATCTTTAGTTACGCCTTCAAAAATTCAATTCCTTCTCTAAAGTGTATTTTTTATATTTATTTGAATTCATATATAATTATATATTACTAAAACAAATAAACAAATAATAGCAAATTAATCCAAAACAAATTCTTAAAATCCCAAGACGATATATTTTTATAGATTTGCTATATAAAATACATGAATTTTTAAAAGGATCCTAATGTTCAACAGTTCATTAACCCATCTAGATTTATTAACATCCAAAGTCATACTATTCAACGATCTCTAGTCTCGAAAACATGGTCTTGAACATTTTGTGAAGTTGAAAAACTCGGAAGTGGCTGACTAGATATTAGCGACCGCACCAACTGACGCAACTCAGCCATTTCATCCTTCATAAGAACGAGTTCCGATTTGGTTGAAGCGAGCTCGGATTGGGTTAAAGTGAGATCGGACTCCGTCGAGGTGACTCTAGCCGACATCTCGACATGGCTCAATCTACTTGAGGAGCCGATGCTACATCGTGAACCTGAAGAATCGCTCCTATTGCTTGGGATCCTCGACCATCCTCGGATATATGCACGTCTTTTACCCAAGACCTGTTGCATAATTTCTAGATCCCCCAAATGATTTTTTGTTGATGCGTTTTGCCGTTTAATCTCAACCATTTTCTCCTGTACACAAAATAAGTTAGACTATACCTCGCGGAGCACGCTCGATTCATCGGTCGGGGAGTTTTCATGTACAAGACGCCCGTTCAAGGATACCAAATGTTGGAGGATATGTTGATCCACAACATTGATTGGACCGTAGACAAGTGAGCTAATGTCCGTCGATTCACCGAACATGTGTCTACCGGATTTGATGCTAGTGATGAAGTGGCGGCCATGAAAAATAACCAGGTAAAACTTGAGAAAAGGATAGAAGAACTGACTAAATCTATCCATGCTATGTAGGTTGGTTGCGAGAACTGTCGAGGAGCACATCTTACTAAGGACTGCCTGAATGCGCCGATGATGACCCTTGAGGAGGTCAATTTCATGAATCGTGGCGATTTCCAAGGGAGGTGGAAATAGAGGCGGAACATAATAGGGGCTATGGGGGGCCATGGCCCCCCTGCTTTGCTTCCTCTTCAATACATATATGTTTTCATTGTTTTGAGATTGATACAGTTTTATTAACTTTTATAGCTTCGACCCCTTCATTTTTTTATCTAGTTCCAACCCACTAATTTTACCAACTTTTATAATTTGGCCCCTTCATTTTTTTATCTAATTCCAACCCACTAAGCTATCTCAGCTCCAAACAATCATTCACCCTACATAATATTTTGAGATACATAAATAAAAAAAATAATATATAAACATTTTGAGTAATTAAAAAGTCATGGGCCAAAATAGTAGTATTATACAATATGTAGAAATATCAAATAAGGCTCTAATGAATGATATAATGATCAAAATATGGTTTTCGATTATAAAGTTAATAAAATATTATCAATCATCACGAATTAAAGTAAACTTTTGGTTAAACTAACGTGTTAATGCAAGGCTTAAGAGACCATGTGCTAAGCGTGTAAACGGGTCTTGAGTATAAGAAACCTAATTTAAGATGTCAAAACGGTGCGTACATTAGTTTCTCGTTAAATTGAATGTAGTCAAAGATTTTCATATTTTACGACAACTATGTATGTAAAATCTACCTTTTTTAAATAAACTAGAACAAGTAGCAAGATTTGAAAACCGAAAAGATGTTATCTGAATGACATCTACTAGGTTATGACAAAATTAACGATGGATTTAAAATAAAAATATGATAATTGTTAGGGTAAAAATCCACAATCGCACGACGACCGACTATAATCGTAAGACAAACGTTCGGACAATAGTCCTGTATTAAGATAAGGTCCTGAGATAAAACCTAAAAGAACTATCGAACAAAGATCATTGAAAATCGAACGAATACATCGAATAAATCGAACGATGACTATACTGTCGTACGACGATACTAACGAATAAACATACAAAGTTTACATCTTTGATGCAGGCAAGCTAATTATCATTTCTAACAATTGTCCACCTTTGAGAAAGTCCGAGATTGAGTACTATGCTATGCTTGTTGGAGTTCATCACTACAACGAACAAGTCGTAAGTTATATATCGTTCGATGGGAACCAACGACATCAAGATCGACCGTTACAAGCAAGATTCTAGCAGCGGTTACAATCTGGACATTAACTCTCAGCAGTACCGTTCGACAGTTATAAATCAAGCATTAATGGTCAAGAATACCGTTGGACAGTTACGATTTGGACATTAATTAACCACAATTCCGTTGGACGGTTATCCTGAAGATACTATAAAAGAAGGATCAAGCCAACATTTGAAGACACGAAGTCTCCCCGAAGCTTACAAGTTCTATATTAGCTATTCTTATGAATCAGTTGTAATTAACATTCGATTTCATTGTTGTTTCACTTGTAATCGTACGATCAAAGCTGTATACCTGAAGGACATCACCCCTGCTTGGTGATTATAGTGCTCTGTCGACTTACCTTCTAGGTCGACCGCAGGTTTTTTTCCTCCGTCGTGAGGTTTTTCCTGCGTCATCAAATTATTTGTCTCATTTTACTTTCTCGCACTTCTCATTGATTGTAATTTCTTTCTCTCGACGGTTAAGCCTCACACAAGTTTCTTACGACATCGAGTTGTGTAATTTTTTACATAAACAGTTTGGCGCCCACCGTGGGGCTCCGTTTTGAGAAAAATTTCATTTGGTAAAAAGTGCGCCTTAGTACTAACCTCTTCTTTGAGTTCTCTTTGAGCTATTTCTGCAGGATAATGGATAACGGATTCATAGCATCTCTACAGCAACAATTGCAACAAGCTAATGACGAAATCCAGCGTCTTCGAGCTTCGCAAGGGCCATCGATGCCCATTCCTCCTCCTTATCCACCTCAACATTTGAGACCACCACTTCGACCACAGTTCAATGCCTCAGTACCACTATCGACTGTAAACCAACAGTACAACAACATACGACCGTCTATGCCACAAGTTCCACCACCAATACCTCATGGCCCGCCACCTATGCCTCGGGGTCCACCTCCTATGCCTCATGGAACACCAATGTTCACGTTCGAACCTTTCAACAACATATCCCAGCAGATTCCTATTCCTGGTCATATACCTACAGCCGCTAGTTCTACCGTTCATACGACAATACCACCCAGTACCGGAATCTCTTCTGGTTTTATCCCAACAATTCCAATAGCCATTGAAGATCCTTTAAGCGTACGACTGAAATCCCTGGAAGAACAGAATCAAAAGCTGTTCGCGCTACTTACAAAGTTACCCGGAGCAGCAGTACCTGTCGAAGTTGAACCTAAAACTGGATTTCAGGCCTCGCCGTTCGTCGATGAATTAGCTCTTGTCGACGTACCCAAGAAATACACCATTCCAGCTTTCACAACAAAATATTCCGGAATTACAAATCCAGTCGAACATATAGCGCAATATAAGCAACTTATGTGGACAGTTCCTATACCGGCGCAATATCAAGAAGTTTGCATGTGCAAGAGTTTTGGATCAACCTTAACAGGCGCAGCATTACAATGGCTTATCAACTTAAAGCCAAAAAGTATTGGGTCCTTTGCAGAATTGGTAAACCAATTCACTCGACAGTTTGCTAGCAGTCGTAAGATGGAGAAATAGACCAGCGACCTATACTACATCGTACAGAAATCTGGAGAAACGATCCGCGACTACTTCAATAGATTTAATGCAACAATGATTGAAATAAAGAATTGCGATGTAAAGACTGCGATCGAGGCATACAAGCGTGGGCTAGAAGATTCCTCTGGACTATATTTGGAATTGACAAAGTACCCTCCAGAAAACTTTGATGACGTACGAGCTAGAACACTAGCTTTCATGAGAATAGAGGACGATGCTCTCTTTCGACGAAAGCACTCTGCTGAAAAGAAACCTCTTGGTGCTCAAAAACATGATTTTAAGCACAAAAGAGTAAACAAGATTGGAAATCCTCGACATGAGTCAAAAGCTCGATCAAGAAAAGGTACTGTTAAAATACGATATCCAGAATTATCTACTTACAATTTTGCAGGTACATCTAAAGATTTGGTGGATTCGCTACGAAGGATTGATGCAAACGTACGATGGCCAAAGAAATCTGACAAACCAAGCAAGGACAATGACCAAAAGAAATGGTGCGACTTCCATGAAGACCACGACCATACGACGGATGAATGCATCAGCCTCAAAAAGGAGATTTCATATTTGAAATCAAAAGGACATCTGAAAGGCGTCATCCCAGAAGAACAAAGACGACCAGCGTCACCGGTTCATACAAAAGTCGTAAATTGCATCACTGGGGGATCAGAAGTATGCGGACTTACATATTCAGCTCCCAAGCGACATGCACGAGATGGTCCAGACGAACATCCTATCCCCGGAGAAGTCAAATCCAAGACGGAAAAAGAGCTCGATGCAATGACGATCACGTTCGATCAAGATGATACACAGGGGGTCCATCATAAACATCATGACGCTCTAGTCATACAGTTGACAATCGGAAACTGTTCGACTAAGAGAATATTGATTGATGGAGGTAGTTCGGGTAACGTTATTTTTGCAGATACTCTTAAAGTCATGGGGATCGAACGATCAGAAATCGTACGACGAAGTACTACTCTGATTGGATTCAATGGAGACCCGATGAACACTCTCGGAGAAATCGTCTTGCCTGTCTTCGCCAAAGGCATCAACAAACAAACGAAGTTCAACGTTGTGGACTGCCAATCAGCATATAACGTTATTCTTGGAAGACCATGGATCCACGAGATGAAAGCAATCCCTTCGACGTACCATCAGAAGATCAAATTTCCTTCTCCATGGGGAATTCAAGAAATTGCTAGTGAAAACAAGGTCGCACGAGAATGCTACAAGATTAGGATGAAGACAAAGCCGCAGGACATCTAGCAATTACAGAGCCAGGATAGGAAGAAGTCGAACGACGACCTTCGACTAGAAGAAGTCGTTCTCGACCCTGAACATCCTGATCGAAAGGTCTTCGTAGGAGCAATGCTCCCCCCTGACGTAAAAAATACGATTATATATTTTTTGCAGGAACACTCGGACTGTTTTGCATGGTCGCACGAAGATATGGTTGGAATAGATCCCAACATTATATCACATAAGTTGAATGTGGATCCTACTTTCAAACCGATCAAGCAGAAACGTCGCAAATTCGCGCCCGAACGAAACAAAGTAATCAATGATGAAGTCGACAATCTACTCAAGACAGGGAAGATCCGAGAAGTCAAATATCCAGAGTGGTTAGCCAATGTGGTCGCCGTACAAAAGAAAAATGGAAAATGGAGAGTCTGCATTGATTTTACGGATCTAAAGAAGGCTTGTCCAAAAGATCCTTTCCCTTTACCTCATATCGACGCCATGGTCGACGCAACAGCAGGACATGAATTGTTGACATTCATGGACGCATATTCAGGATACAACCAAATTTTGATGCACACGAACGACCAAGAAAAAACCGCATTCATGACAGACAAAGGCATATACTGTTATAAAGTTATGCCATTTGGTCTTAAGAATGCAGGTTCGACGTATCAGAGGTTAGTCAATATGATGTTTAAAGAACATCTTGGTCGTACGATGGAGGTCTATATCGACGACATGCTCGTAAACTCGGAACATTCGATTGATCATGTCACACATTTAAAGCAATCGTTCGACATCCTACGACAATACAAGATGAAGCTCAATCCAACGAAATGTTCCTTTGGAGTGCGAGCAGGAAAATTCTTGGGATACTTGGTAACACAACGTGGAATCGAAGCAAGTCCAGAACAAGTTAAAGCTATCACCGAGATACAATCTCCAAGAAATATCAAAGAAGTCCAGAAGTTAACAGGACGAGTGGCAGCTTTAACTCGATTTATCTCACGATCATTGGACAAATGCCATTTGTTCTATAATGTCCTACGAAAGAATCAAGGCTTCTTGTGGACGGACGAACATGAGAAAGCTTTGCAAGAATTGAAGCAATACATGACATCACCTCCTCTGTTGACAAAACCAGTCGAATGTGAAAGTCTACAGTTGTACTTGGCAGTAAGCAAGAATGCGACAAGTGCAGTACTCGTGCGAGAGGAAGATCAACGACAACGACCAATTTATTATGTCAGCAAATCTTTTCTCGACGAAGAAACCATGTACACATCAATGGAGAAATTGCTACTGGGTCTTATGACAGCAGCAAAAAAGCTAAGGCATTACTTCGAGTCGCATCATATCGTTGTTGTGACCAATTATCCACTCAAGACGGTGCTTCGAAAGCCAGAACTGACAGGACGTCTAGCCAAGTGGAGCATCTATCTCAGTGGGTTCGACATTGAATTCAAACTCAATACGGCAATTAAATCGCAAGTACTGGCAGATTTTATGGCAGAATTCTCTCCAGGACTGGAACCCACGACGTGCGACGAAATTGTGATGATTTCAGACAACAAACCTTGGATACTTTACGTTGATGGTTCTTCGAACGTACGAGGATGTGGATTAGGTATTGTCTTAAAATCATCACAAGGGGGAAATATAGTATACTCCATACGATGCGAATTTAAGGCCACAAACAACGAAGCAGAATATGAAGCTCTGATCGCATGACTAGATATTGCTCTTAAACTGGGGGCAAAACAGTTGCACGTTCGAAGCGATTCTCTATTGGTGGTAAACCAAATAAATGGAGATTTTCAAGCAATAGATTCAAAGATGATGAGTTATCTCAAAGCCGTTAAGGATCGAATCGCACGGTTTGAACAATTCTTGATCGAACAAATACCAAGAGATTTAAATATGCAAGCTGACGCACTGGCCAATTTGGGATCTGCATTTCACGATCCATTCATGGAAAATATCCCAATACTTCATCTTACGACACCGACAATTGCGGCAAAAGACGAAGTACAGATGAATGAAGAAATTTACAATTGGTCGCTCGACATATGGAACTACCTCAAGTACGACCAACTTCCTGAAGACAAAATGGAAGCTCGAAAGACAAGGTCCAAAGCTTCAAGATATACAATTTTTGAAGATCAACTTTATCGAAGATCCACGACTGGACTTCTCCTACGATGTGTCACAAGTAAGGTACAAATCAATCAAATTCTCCAAGAAATGCACGACGGAGAATGTGGGAATCATCCAGGGGGCAGAAGTCTTGCTAATCGAATCTCACGACAAGGCTACTATTGGCCTACCTTACGAGAGGATGCAATAACGTACGTCCAGTGGTGTGATGCATGCCAAAAACATTCGGGTATGATCCATCGACCATCCGAACCTTTGCATTCTGTTTTAGTTCCATGGCCCTTCATGCGATGGGGAATGGACATCGTGGGAAAATTACCCCCAGCTCCTGGACAAAAAGTCTATCTACTCGTGCTTACTGATTATTTCTCAAAGTGGATAGAAGCTGGTGCTTCCTCGCAAGTTCGAGATAAAGAAGTCATATCTTTCATTCAAAAGAACATCATTTAAAGATTTGGAGTACCGGCCGAAATTATGTGCGACAACGGTTCACAGTTTATAAGCGATAAGACTCGCACGTTCTGTGAAAAACGAGGAATCAAGTTGATCACTTCTACTCCAAGATATCCACAATCCAATGGATTGGCAAAATCAAGCAACAAAGTCATCATCAATTCAATCCGAAAGAGGTTGAAAGGAGCAAAAGGTAAATGGGTAGAGGAATTACCATCTGTCCTATGGGCAAATCGTACGACTCCAAGAGCATCAACGGGACAAACTCCTTATTCTATGGTATATGGATGTGAAGCAGTCCTACCAATCAAAGCTCAAATACCAATTGCCAGAAATCGTACGTATGATCAAAATGCCATAAATTTATCTTACGATCTGGATGCTCTAGAAGGACTCCGAGAAAAAGCATTACGAATAATGGCTGCACAAAAAGGAATTGTCGAAAGACACTTCAACAGAAAGGTAAAGGCCAAAATTTTTCAAGTTGGAGATTATGTCTTACGACATGTGTTTCAAAACACACAAGAGCCAAATGCTGGAAAACTTTCTATCAAATGGGAAGGACCATATATAATTTCCAAAGTCATTGGAAACGGAGCATACAGACTTACGACAATGGAAGGTATGGAAATCCCGCGAAGTTGGAATGCCCATCATCTTAAAAGGTACTATTTCTAAACCTATTTACATACGATTTATTTTTTTGGATCGATTACTGACTTGAGCATCAGAGCGCCGTTGGTCAAACCAACGGCCACCCCCTAGCAACCATGTTTGTTCGCAGGAATTGCACGATTATCGCAGGAATCGCACGATTAACGCATGTATCGCACGAACTATCGCATGTATCGCACGATTGTCGCAGGTATCACACGACTAAATTGCTCTAAACCCACGATTATCTCGCAAGAGCGCAAGACAAATCGCCAGTCGCATGTATACTCTGATGAGTGTAAAAAGAAACGTTTCTAAGTTAAGTCTTATGACTTTAAAACAAACGCATGCGAAAAACAAAGGCTAAAACGCACGATGCAATCTATATACAAAAGTAGAAACGCAAGACAAGTGTTGAAAGCACACGATAAACGATTACTGAATCAAAAGTTTTTTCATTAAAATTTTGCTGAATATAGCAAAATTACAAAAAGTTAAAGAAAAAATTACAAAAACTATTCTATGGAGCATCAGAAGTGGGAGGATCTGCGACGGAAGCTTCTTCAGGATGTGTAGGAACGGATCCAGAGGTTTCAGGAACCTCCTCCTCGACACCTACATCCTTGACCTCAACAAGTTTTTTCTCTTTTGCCGCTTCTTCGTCCAAGTCCTTTAAATCTTCTTCGTCGAGGAGATCTTCGGAACCCATCACTTGCACAAAAGAGGCCACCTCTCCGCTCGCCATCTGAGAGGTGATAGTCCCAGCAGCTACACGTCGCATCACCGCAGTACGTGCGACCACTCGGACCAAGGCAGCGTCATCCTCAAGTTCCTGGATCTTGGACGACAAGGCTTCTTCCCTCTCAGCCTTCTCCCGTTGAACGGATAGCAGCTCCTTCTCCAGCTCCATCGTGCGATCCAAGGCCAGCTTCAGCCGTTCCTGCTGCTCGACCTGAAACCGATCGCTGATTTCCAGCTTCGATTCAAGATCCCCAATCTGGACCGACTTGGCGTTAACCTCATCGGTCAGCTGGGCCAGCTTCTTCTTGGCCTTGTCGGCCTCCTTCCTGGCCACCTTGGCGTCGTTTTGATTTGATGCCATTTCCTCCTTAATCTTAGCCATCCGAGTATGGAGGCTAAGACTAGTTTGGAGAGCCTACAAACAAAAAGGAAGAGATCAGAAAAAAGAAAAACAGACAGATGAACAAAAGACGTACGATGTAATACTTACCAGAAAGGAGATGCCCGCGATAGAGGCATCCAGATCCTCGATATCGGCCTCCTCCATACGTGCCTTTTGGGCAGGAATGTGGAATTGCTCCAAGACTGGGAAGATGGACTTTGTCCTGATGACATCGTCCACCATGAAGTCGGAGGGCATGTTGATGGTCATGGTCGTAAGACCAGACCCCTCCTTCCCTTTACCCTTGTCAGCCTTTGACGCGGGCTGGCTCGACGCACCCGCCTCCTTCGCGGGAGGAGCGAAGCTAAGAGGGATTGTCTCAATCCCACCTTCAGCCTTTCGTACGGCATCCTTAGGTGGTGTATCCAGGGAAACGTACGACGATCTCGTACGTTTAGCCACTAGACCGTCTTGGGTCGCAGCCTTCCTCTTGGCAGCACGAGCAGCTGCTTCCATCGTCGACGCCTTCTTGGAAGCTGAGCCTGCGTAGAAAAGGAAAACCAGAATTAAAAAGCGAACGACTACAAGTAAGAATTAGGATATTGACGTAAGATAATTACCTTCCATGTCCTTTTCTTCGATCACTTTCACCTCAGGTTCGACGTCGCTTTCTTCACCACTCTTCGACGCGTTGTATCTACGATCTGTCACGCTGTAGCTAAGGAAGCGCTCAATCGCTTCAGTAGTCTCCTCGAACGAGAAATCGATCGCTGTAGAAAGGAAAGCAAAGGATTAACAAAAGAAAATAATTCAAATAGATCAAAGGAGACAAGAAAAGTTTTATTACCGCCTTTGTTCCATTCAGGAACGACCCACGACTCTTCACCCACGATCGAGGATGTTTGGACAAAGACGTACCTCGCCTTCCATCCACGATCGTTCACTTGGGTACCGTGGACCAACATAGCATCACTCCTCCCCCTTGGAAACAACCCAAAACGGTTGTAGGGAGAGCGAGTCACAGTGTATGCGGAAAGGAGATCGTCAACCGAGAACGCAGGACGATCCCAATTTTTAGTCACCCGTTCGATTACATGGACGACGCGCCAAAACTCGGTCATCAATTGTCCCGGAGATAAATCGAAGCGAGTCATGAACGCTCTTGCCAAAGGAGAGTATGGCCATCGAAATCCGACTTTAAACGGATACTCGAACAGAGCAAAAAAGCCCGTCGAAGCATCCGCCGGACGAATTTCTCCGGCCACCCTCACCAAGGCACTCTCAGGAAGTCCTGCTAACTCCCTCAACTCTTCTACCACCAAATTTTCAGTAATTGAACTCCTAACCTCCGACGACATGATAAATTCTAATCGACTTAAACTATTTCTCAAACATGTAAACCTAAGATTATCTAAACCCCTATTGCTCTTCTTCGCTACTGACTTCAAATGTATGAAACACGAAAGAGAGAGGTACCTTATATAACTAGTCGCACGAAATCCTTGCCGAGAATAAAGTCGGATTACGATCTTGAGAATCAAAACAAAAATTGGAGAAGATTTTGTAAAATCTTTCTTTGATCTGAATACTTATATTTATAGCAACCAAGATTAAAGGTGAATCATCACTCAAAAGAAACACGCGTCGCCAATTAGCCGTGGGAAGACACGCATCCAGGAACAACGGCTAGATAACGGCTATATTTCTAACGATAACTCGACCGTTAATTAACGTATTTTTACTCTTTGTCCAGCGAACTAAAGATTTAGATAAAATTAGAATTATTTTCTAAATCTTGGGGGCAAATTGTTAGGGTAAAAATCCACAATCGCACGACGATCGACTATAATCGTAAGACAAACGTTCGGACAATAGTCGTGTATTAAGATAAGGTCCTGAGGTAAAACCTAAAAGAACTATCGAACAAAGATCATTGAAAATCGAACGAATACATCGAATAAATCGAACGATGACTATACTGTCGTACGACGATACTAACGAATAAACATACAAAGTTTACCTAAGGTAGAACTTGTGACCTTGAATACTTATCGAGACCACAAAAGGAAAGTATTTATCACCATTGCACTGATAGAGGCCTTCATTTCAACCTAGTTAGCGTTCGTTAGTTAACCTCATCATAAGGTTATCTGATTTGCCTAGCCTGTTGATAGTTAAGTACTCATCTTTAGTACTTTACCCCTTGTAACCACTTTGAAGCCTTAACCTTTTCGTTTCTTTACCTAGTATAGTATATATCATTTAGCCAATTATTTTATCTATCTTTTGGCCGTAGCTTAAATTTGGAAACTTTTCATGTTTTTGGTCCAGTTTATGAATCTGACAATTAGAGGAAAGGGATTCGGAAGCAGTTAGCAAGTAAAGTTAGGAAAGAGACTCTAAAAGTATATATATATATATATATAGAAATATAGATAGATGATAAATCAAAAGAGTCGATGTACTGAAAAAGAAATCGAGCCACAAATAAGCAATATGCTTAGGCTGATTTGAGTTGGAAAGTGATAGGAATCACGAGCTCTAAAAATCTCAAAAAGTCAGATGATTAAATTGGAACCTTAGGTTGAACTGTTTTCGGGTTTTTGCTGCATCTTTAGTCACTTATATATCCTTTATCCTACCCTTAACCCTAAGCCTAACGTTACAACCCTAAAGTCCTCTTGACGGTTGACAACTTTCCAGTAGTGAAGATGAGATTCGGTAACAAGCATATGTGTGCGGAAAAAGGTTGAGTATTAGTGTGATCACTTCATATATCTTACCCCTTGAAAGATACACTTAAATTATTTGCGAGGGTAAGAAGTTGAACTTGGCATTTGGATCACTCATTGTAGCTTATAATTTGTCTGAATAAGACTTGATATTTTTGTGATCTTAGCTAATCCTAGATTGAGATAATTTTGGTGTTATTTTTCTTATTTTTCAGTCTTTTGATTGAGGACAATCAAAGCTTAAGTGTGGGAATTTGATAACCCCAAAATTATACATGTTTGGGTCGTTCGGAATTAGATAGTTTTATCCCGTTTTAGCTTATTTTTGTACAATTCACTCCCGAATATCTTTGTTTTTCAATTTTAGAAGGATTTGGAGGTCCGTGATCATAAAAGCACAAAAAGATGTGAAAAAGCATGAAGTTTGGAATAAAGTTGGAAACAGAAGTGCCTCGCGATCACGAGATCCAAGTCTAGCAACGCGAGGGTGGCAATATTCTAGAAAATTCCTTCATGTAACTGATTTGGCATCGCGAAAGAGGTTTCAACTGTCAACAAACAAGAAGTCAACTCTACTTAGAAGATTCTAGATGAATCAAGATTCGATTTTAGGGCTTGTTGTAGTGGCTCGCGCCGCGAGAGTGTCGCCTCGCGATTGCGAGGTGGGTCGAACATCTTCTTTAAATACAGACTCCAGTCTAGCTTTCAAAAAAAAAGAAAAAGAAAAATACTTCAGAAAAACAGAGGAGAGTCCAAATTAGCTAGCAAAGGAGTGGAATTGTATGAACCAGCAGTGGAAAGCGGTGCTTAAACACGGTGAAACTTCGCCAGTTCTTACTCGGATTCATCTTGCCGGTGCTCGTTCCTCACTTGATGCACGGTCTGCATAATGTGTTCATACTATTCTTGTGTCTTGTTTTACATTATGTTTAGCGGCTAGTTAGTTTTGGTACTTGCTATGGATTGATGAACTTGTAGGATGATTTGACTATTGGTTTTTATGGTTTAATTAGATTTATGGTTTATTGAATGGTTGTCTTGTGATTCCTAATTATTGTTTTAACTGTGGCTACTTGAACTCATTGGTTACGTGTGTTTGTTTTTTAATAAACAGACTCCGTTTTGGTTAAATTAAACCTCTTTTACCTTTCGCTTCGGTGACGTGGTAAGCAATTTATTCGGACCGAGAATAGATTGGTTAGTAGGGTCCTACGAATTGGCAATAATTAGGGTGACTTGTACTAGATTTCTCATTCTTGTACTTGGGCCGGGAGACTAACCTGGTTTGCAATCATAGATAATTCATGTTAGGGTGCTATATGCTTAAATTCTTACAATAACCATTAAATCTATGTATTTTGGTAATTTATGTCAAATCATCTGAAAAGGGATTCTGTAACCCATAGTAAGTACTTGTTTTCTTCTTTGATATAAAAAAGTTTAGATTTTTACTTTGTTTTCTTAGTTGATAATTGTTTTAGTAAAACCCCCTATTGTTAGTTGATTAATTAATTATACTTTAAACCAAGATTAAGTAGCTTTACTGTTCCCAGTGGTAAGAACGATACCTGGAACTTGCCTAAACTAAATTATACCTGATCAGGTACGCTTGCATGTAAATGTGTGATCAGTAGTTAAGGATAAAGCTAAAGGTTAAAACTGAAAGGATTATGTGCAAGACAGTAACTAGGTTTACCGTGTCAAATGTTATAAGGCACTAGTGGGTCACACTGCTACACACCCGAATAGAGATCAATTGGATTTTCTAATTGTGTGAAATTAATTAATTAAGTAAAATTAATTAATTGAGAGAGAAAATAAATAATAGATAGTTTATTATTTATTGGATATATATTAATAGTTAATTAATAATGGAAAGGTTTAATTAAAGCCTATCGGGCTTGATAATTAAACGGGTTTTTCTATTAGGTTATTACCATATTTAGTTCTATAAATATATGGTTAACCTAAAGGTTTATTCATTGAACTCAATAGAAACTTGGAGAAAAAGGAAAGCCAAAAACCCTTCCCTCTCTCTCTCCCAAAATCGATACACACACATACTCAACTAGTTTCGGTTTTGAGTATCCGGGTAATCCTAAGGCGGTCTAGCAGCGGTTCTCATGGTGGTGCAGTAGCGGTGTACTCCCCGTTAGCGTTCCAGAAAATCGTTGAAAAGAAACCCTAAAGGTATTGTTCTAAACCCTCTCGTGATTGTATCTAAACCCGTTTAGGTTGGATCTTCTGGTTTGGGAATTTCAGTTTTATTCCGCTGTGCATGTTTGTTTATTGCCTGTAATTCCCAACAGTGGTATCAGAGCCACTTCCTAAACGTTTAGATCTGGTTGATTGTTTATGTTTTGTTAAAAATTCGAATTTTATCACACGAACACGTTAATCGACGGTTTTTCGGAGTTGATCGCCGGCCACCAAGTCACGGTGGCCTAGCGACAGCTCACGATGGTCGACACCACCGGCCGAACCACTTAGCCCAGTCAAGGCGGTGGTGGCGACGTCGATTGAAAGCCACGGTGGTGGCGATGGCGGCTGAATTGCTGCTGTTGCCGGCGCGTACACCGGGGACCACCCACCAGGCCGCCGGCTGCCTTACGGCCATGCCAGGGCGGCGGCGGTGGTCGGTCTTGCAAATCGCGAAGCCACCGAGAACAGTGGTGGCAGCGATTGTTGTTGCTGTTGTTCGATGGGACGGCGGCGGCGGGGACTGTTGTCGTCGTCGCTGGTCAAGCCAAAACCACCGAAAGGTGGTGGCGATGCTGTTGCCTAATGGTGGCGGCAGACGTGGAGGTGACGGCGGCTATGGCCGTCGTCGCCAGACGAACCATGAACCACCAAGCCGTCTGCCGGCTACCTTGCAGCCTCGCCGGGCGGCGGCGGTGGCTGTTTGTTTCTCGCGATCGCAAGCCGCACCACCAATTGGTGGTGACGGCGTTGGTTGTGGTTGATGATGATACCGCCGGCCACGGCGGCGATGGCAGCTGCGACTGCTGTTGTCGTCGATCGGCCTAGCGGCGGCGACAGTGGTAACCTTGGTTGCCGCTGTTGTCGCCGGTGGTGGTTTTGGGTAGATCGCCGACGATCGGCGGCGACGGTGGCTCGGGCTCCGTTGTCGTCGATAACCGATAGTGACGATGGTAACCGCTTGTTGCTATTGTTGCTATCGGTGATGGTATCTGATAAGGTTTCGTGTGGATAGGGTCGTTTTAACCAGATAGGCTAAAACCCCGGATAAAATTAATTTACGTTTATCTCATATAATTTAAATTAATTTTAAAGAAATTATGAAACCAGTCGAGTTTTGTAATTCTGTTAAATCCGAGTTTATCGTACCTGCTTAGTTTAATTTATTTGAACTATTAGTTGCGAGTGTCATAGCCTGCGTGCCATTTACAACCCTTTTATTGTAATTTTATTTTATATAATTTTAATTACACCGAAGACGGAGAAAGCCTTGAAGACGGTGTTTGGAGACACAACCGGGGATGTTGGAGCCAGTGGGAGCATTTGTGACAACTGACATTTTTGACCTTCAGGTTAGCTACTCGTTAATTCACTCAGTAGCGTTTCCGTAGGTTAAAAACTAGTCATTTAAGTTTTTAAATGAAAGTAGGTTAGTTTGCGTGAAAAGTTTAGGCTAAAACCTAAAAGTCCCGAAAACTGCCCGAAAAAGCCCGAACCGGCTCGAAGTCACCCGATAATCCTATAATGCCAAATTAAAGTTGACTTTTAGAAAAATTAAGTTATTTTATTTAAAAATAAGTAAACTAATTTAAATCACCTTTACAAATTTCCCTCGAAAAATAGGTTTCTACCGAAAAACGCCGAAAACCCGACACTGCGTTGAGCAAAACAGTATTAGTTTTACTTTAAAAAAAAATTTATATGAAAGGGTTGGGTGGGCCCACATGGCCGGCCACCCCCCCTTTAACCAATCTCTCTCTTTTCTTTTTCTTCTTTTTCCATAAAACCATCATCACACCTTTACACCATTTCATTTTCAAACCTCACTCTCTCTCTACCATTTTTCTCTCACTAAAAACTCTCTCAATTCTTCATTTTTCCAGCCATATTCCTCTCAAAAATCTGAGTTTCTTGAAGATTCAAGCAAGTTTTTAAAGTGTCATTAGTGTTTATCAAAGTTAAGTGTAGTATATACATGTTTAGATTCGATTTTTGGCTCATTCTTGAGTTTTCATCCATTTTCTTTGAGGTTTAATCCCTCCTTTATGCTTTGATAATCCTCTTGATGTTTGGGGATGAGACATAACCTTAGAAATGTGTTTAAACATTCTATGAAGGTGAATATCCATGAATCCCCCGTAAGAACACAAGTTTGATTGCAAAAATCTTGTTGTTGATGTTTTTGATCATCATTTTGGGGCTGGACTTTGTTGATAGTTCATGCATGTTTATTGATGATGATAATACATATTTCATCTATTTATTTGTTAAATGATATGAGTTTATGGTTTAATAGCAAGAAACCCCAAGAAATCTTGTGATTTTATGTGTTTTGATGGATGAAATTGGGGTTTTGATTCTGGACAAAATCTGTCTGATTTTGCATGTGTGTTTAGACGTCTCAAAAGTATAGTAAACTGAGGTATTTTTCTACAAATATTTGATAGATTAAAATTTGATGAGTTAGGAAGAAAATCCCTTTTGAATCACTTAAAAATTCGGAGTAAAACCCCTCCAACCATTTAAAAACTTTTTGATGCTCATCCGCTTTTGGTCAGAAAACTTCTATTATCTTCATGCATGCATATCTCTTTGACAACTTATCCAAAATGCACTATTTTTGATTTCAAACTCAATTTCTCTGAGATAGCTTTCTAAAGAATCCAAAATCATGTGATTTGGTGGACTTTTGAGGGTTCAACCAATGAAAACAAGTTAGTGGTGTAGGCTATCCCATGGTGGCAGATTGCACATGCACGACTTTAAGAGGCCATATCTCCCTCAAAAATCACCCAAATGATGTGAAATTTATCTCATTAGCTTGGTATATGTGTTATCTAGAAAATCCCTTTTGAAATTCGTGATTTGATGGAGAAATGAATTCTTTATGAAGCAAACATCCCTGACATGTAAATCTGAAAAATAAAAGGTGTCCACTGTTTTTGCAAAAATTCTTAAAATATGTAAAACACTTCCAAAAATTATGAAAAATTGTGGGATTGTTGCTAATATCCCAAATTCCAGTAGGTAAAAATTTTGAAACCTAACTCCCTTTGGAACTAGGTTTATTGGTGACACCTTTGCATTGGAACAAATCTGCCAGAAGTGGAATATTTCAAAAATGTTATTTTACAAACATTCCTAATTCCCATGTGTTTGGATCATAATCTTATGTAACAAAAAGTCATTTTATATTAAAATGAACTTATTAAAATATAATAAAGGCATTATATGGATATCGGAATTGATTTATTATTTACGGACCGAAAAATTTAGAACTTACGACAACTACGTTTGTATTAGGGCATTGGTAGAATCGGAGCCGGGACTTAACCTCGCACTAACGATTGTCTAAACGCTAAAACCACTCAAGGTGAGTATTCACAGCCCCCGTTTTTACCGTTTTTACGTGTTTTGGGGTGAAAAGCGTGTTGATAATAAAAGATTTTGTGAAATGTGTATACGTATGCTTTTTAGCAAAGTTATATGAATTGTGTACACGTATGCTTTTTAGCAAAGTTATATGAATTGTGTACACGTATGCTTTTTAGCAAAGTTATGTGAAATGTGTACACGTATGCTTTCTAGCAAATGTTATGTGAATTGTGTACACGTATGCCTTCTAGCAAATGTTATGTGAATTGTGTACAAGTGTTGCTTTCTAGCAAGTGAATATGCATTGTGATGATATGTGCGAGTAAATTTTGCCCCTTAGAATATACACTACCATTAACTCATTAGGAGCCTATGACTTAGTGGATAGTGCTATTTGGTACCAAGACCCACCCGAAGGACTGACGAGTGAAGGGTGCACTATTTCGGAATTAACGGCTACCCATGTGGGGCAGATCCCCACCGCTGAGGTACTCGTTGGAAGACGATCTACCCATGTGGAAGAAAATTCCACCGCTGAGGTAGCTCGCATGAACGCTCTGCCCATGTGGTCCGCTACCACCTCTGAGGTATTCGTTGGGGTTAACGGATTGGTAGTGGCTCGAATTTACATATCTTATGCATAAATGTGTATTTTGGCGTGAGCGAACGTCCATGTATACACGTGGTTTTGATTGTTTAAAGTGGTTCGAAAGTTTTCGATAATAAGACTGCATGTGAAACTTTTTGTGCATATAAAAACCTGTGAACTCACCAACTCTCGTAGTTAACGTCTCTTTTTAACATGCTTTTCAGGAAATCAGAAGGTGATCGATAAAGCTTAGCTTTGTTGTTTTTGAATTCACCAATCAAGACTTTATTATTATTATTTTGTTATGTTTGTAAAACACTTTGAATCATGGTTGGATTGTAAACTTTGTAAACGTTGTTAAACTTTATTTATGAATGATTGGTGTTATTTATCTCCTATCGCTATGAAATCTGTGCTGTTGCACCTCGCGTTTCGGCTTTAGCGGGGTGTTACAGACTTGGTATCAGAGCCATAGGTTATAGAGAACATCGGTTTTTCATAAACACCAAGTACTATAACCAACCTTTTTTCTAAAATAAGTTAAAACTTTTAATTATAAGATTTCGAAGTGAAGGAGAATTTAAATACTAGTATGATTAGGATAGGTGCTATTCTGATATATCATAGATAGGCGGAGCCTGATCACCTACGCCTAGCCATGATATAAGTAGGATAAGACTTATGAACCAATCATACGGCTAGAGAATAAAAGTTGGAACCTTCGAAAAATTTCCTGAAAAACATAAACTGCGTGAGTTTGCATAAGCAGATCCTGATGTTGATATTTACTATAACACTTGTGCGTTTAAGAAAAGTAACGCCTTTGTTGATCACTCCTGCGTTAGTGCTTAGGATGTCACTAGTATTTGAATGCGCGTTAGTAAGTTTTGCGGACACTACAACCACTATGTCGAACACTATTACTTAGACTTCGGAGAAGGACCCGTCTAAGCATTACGATTCTGACATTGGAGTAACAAGTGAGGACATTTAAGCGATCCACCTTCGATTACCCCAACAAGTGTCTTACCTGAACCTACACCAGTTATTCCTATGCCTAACCCGAATCTCACAGCACCTCATACGAGGCAACTCAGAAGACAGTTGCGGCAACCATTCGGAGCGGACTGGCGATAACTCATCTAGACGACGCAAGATCATTTCATATCCTTTCGGGGATATTGATCAGTTATATCATTAGTATGGCACTAGGAGAGGCTTGAACAATCCGAGCACTCGCCGACGGACTGCGAAATAGTCGAAGAGGGGTATCAAGATAGAATCGAACGGTAATTAAGTCGAAAGAATTGGCGATCTCTTGGAAGAAGGTACCACCAATGTTGTGGAGAATGTTATGACGGCAAGAAGGACGACTAGGAGAGTTAACTTGTGCTGGCAAGTTGTGGTGATACCGTTGGCAAAGTTGATCCTTTCGAATGTAACTCTCATGAATTTGAAAGAATTTCAAAAATGCACTTTTTGGTTCTTCCATTTAAACCTTAGCCTGGGCAAGTAAAATATTTTAAGGATGCGTTAGCATCAAATTTTGACCCTTTCAGATAAGTATTAAGTTTTTACGACACCAAAGTTTAAATTAATCACAAAGATGTCCTTATCGATTTTATTTTAAAGAAATTGTTATAAATAAAATACAAATATTTTCGAACATTCATTAGAGACAACTTTTAATTAAACATACATTTTACAAATGATTTAGAACCGCATTTTCCAGAAGAAACACACGTAGAAAGTGAACTGTGAGAATTAATCGATCAACATTGCTCAACTGATGGCCCAATAAGTCCAGGAAGTCGTACCTACCATAGTCACTCAAGTTACTACCGACCTTGTCGCAAATAGAAGAAATAAAGTAGTCGTAGAATCCATCGAATGGAAAGATGGTAATAAAAAGAAAGTAGAGCTCTAGTCAGAAGAGACATCTCAAGGTCATTCAGATAAAAGTCGAAAAGAAGTTAGAAATTTTGGAGTAAAGACCCATGAGTCAAGACAGTATATGGACTCTCATCCAAAATGTACTAGTTACGACTGCAATCACCCCGGATACCATCAAATTCGAGTTCGTGAAGAAGATGTTGCAAAGACGACGTTCAGAACTCGTTATGGTCATTATGAGTTCTTGGACATGCCTTTTGGCTTGACGAACGCTCCAGCAGTATTTATGGATCTGATGAACCGAGTGTGTCGACCGTATTTAGATAAGTTCGTGATTGTCTTTATAGACGACATCCTGATTTACTCGCAAAGCAAGGAGGACCACGAGCATCATTTGAGGCTGATACTGGAGTTACTCAAAGCTGAAAAGCTTTATGCTAAATTCTCAAAGTGCGAATTTTGGGTCCGAGAAGTTCACTTTTTAGGTCATGTGGTGAACAAAGAAGGAATACACGTCGACCCAGCCAAGATTGAGGCCATAAAGAAATGGGAAGCCCCAAAGATACCGACTGAAATTCGACAATTTCTCGGTTTGGCAGGCTACTACCGGCGATTCATTGCAAATTTCTCCAAGATTGCGCAACCGCTGACAACCTTAACGCAAAAGGACAAGAAGTTTATTTGGGGAGAGAAACAAGAGGAAGCGTTTCAATTGCTCAAGCATAAGTTATGCAATGCACCCATTCTGGCGTTACCCGAAGGAACGGATAACTTTGTGGTGTATTGCGATGCTTCACATCAAGGCTTGGGATGTGTTTTGATGCAGAACGAGAAAGTTATCGCCTATGCATCCAGGCAACTGAAGGTCCACGAGAAGAACTACACCACTCATGACTTGGAGCTCGGAGCAGTGGTGTTTGCCCTTGAGATTTGGAGACATTATCTCTACGGCACCAAATGCACAATTTTTACGGATCATAAGAGCCTCCAGCATATTCTCGATCAGAAAATGCTGAACATGAGATAGAGAAGATGGGTTGAGTTGCTCAGCGATTACGACTGCAAGATTAAGTATCATCTAGGGAAGGCGAATGTCGTAGCCGATGCGCTAAGCAGGAAGGAAAGGGTGAAGCCTACAAGGATGAGAGCAATGGGAGTGATAGTGCAGACCAGCCTGAAAAGTCAGATATTGACAGCTCAGAGAGAAGCTCTGAAGGCTGACAATTTAAAGAAGGAGACACTTCACAAGATGGAGGAGGAGTTTGAGGAGAGAACGGATGGAGTGCGTTATTTCAAGGATAGAATTTGGGTTCCGAAAGTCGATCAGTTAAGGAAATTGATCATGGATGAAGCTCATCAATCAAAGTACTCGATACACCCAAGTTCTGACAAAATGTACAAAGGGCTGAAGGAACACTATTGGTGGCCTGGAATGAAGAAGGATATCGCCACCTATGTGAGCAAATGTCTGACCTGTGCAAGAATCAAGGCAAAACACCAGAAACCGTCAGGACTATTACAACAACCGGAAATCCCAGAATGGAAATGGGAGCGGATATCAATGGATTTCGTGACCAAGTTACCCAAGACTAAAAAGGGCCATGATTCGATTTGGGTAATCGTCGACCGACTCACGAAATCTGCGCATTTCTTACCAATAAGGGAAACTTATAGCATTGATAGGCTCGCGCAATTGTATGTCGACGAGATAGTTATGCGACATGGAGTGCCGATCTCGATCATCTCCGATAGAGACAGCAGATTCACCTCACGATTTTGGCAGTCACTACAAGCAGCATTAGGTACCAGCGTGGATTTAAGCACCGCCTATCATCCGCAAACCGACGGTCAGACAGAAAGGACCATACAAACACTGGAGGATATGCTGCGTGCATGTGTGTTAGAATTGGGAGGCAGCTGGGATGATCATCTACCATTAGTTGAATTCTCCTACAACAACAGTTATCATGCAAGTATTCAATGTGCTCCGTACGAAGCACTGTATGGACGCAAGTGCAGATCCCCACTCAATTGGTTGGAAGTGGGAGAGAGTCGACTGTTTAGACCCGACATCGTACAGGAGACCACTGATAAGATTAAGCTGGTGTAGGAGAAGCTTAAAGCGGCCAGGGATCGCCAGAAGAGCTACGCTGATAATAGGCGAAAGCCGTTAGAATTCCAAGTTGGCGATAGAGTGCTACTAAAGGTATCACCTTGGAAAGGATTGATAAGATTTGGAATGAAAGGGAAGTTGAGCCCCCGATTTGTTGGGCCGTTCAAAATCATAGAAAGAATCGGACCAGTCGCTTATAGATTGGACTTACCCTCAGAGCTCAGCTCTATTCACGACACGTTTCATGTGTCCAATCTAAAGAAATACCTGTCGGAAGAGACAGTGATCTTGCCCTTGGGGGAAATACAAATTGATGAACAACTGCGCGCCACGGAGGAACCAATTGAGATCCTTGATCGAGAAATCAAGCAACTCCGGCGCAGTAAATTACCAATCGTCAAGGTGCGATGGAGCTCCAGGCACGGACCTGAGTTCACCTGGGAGCGGGAGGCTTTCATGAAAGAAAAATACCCGCATCTCTTCACAAAAGACCCCTGCGGTAGCAGCAAGAATTAAATTTCGGGACGAAATTTCTTTCAACCGGGGGTAAATGTGACAACTGACATTTTTGACCTTCAGGTTAGCTACTCGTTAATTCACTCAGTAGCGTTTCCGTAGGTTAAAAATTAGTCATTTAAGTTTTTAAATGAAAGTAGGTTAGTTTGCGTGAAAAGTTTAAGCTAAAACCTAAAAGTCCCGAAAACTGCCCGAAAAAGCCCGAACCGGCTCGAAGTCACCCGATAATCCTATAATGCCAAATTAAAGTTGACTTTTAGAAAAATTAAGTTATTTTATTTAAAAATAAGTAAACTAATTTAAATGACCCAAAATTTCCCTCGAAAAATCGGTTTCTACCGAAAAACGCCGAAAACCCGACACTGCGTTGAGCAAAACAGTATTAGTTTTACTTTAAAAAAAAATTATATGAAAGGGTTGGGTGGGCCCACATGGCCGGCCACCCCCCCCCCCCTTTAACCAATCTCTCTCTTTTCTTTTTCTTCTTTTTCCATAAAACCATCATCACACCTTTACATCATTTCATTTTCAAACCTCACTCTCCCTCTCCATTTTTCTCTCACTAAAAACTCTCTCAATTCTTCATTTTTCCATCCATATTCCTCTCAAAAATCTGAGTTTCTTGAAGATTTAAGCAAGTTTTTAAAGTGTCATTAGTGTTTATCAAAGGTAAGAGTAGTATATACATGTTTAGATTCGATTTTTGGCTCATTCTTGAGTTTTCATCCATTTTCTTTGAGGTTTAATCCCTCCTTTATGCTTTGATAATCCTCTTGATGTTTGGGGATGAGACATAACCTTAGAAATGTGTTTAAACATTCTATGAAGGTGAATATCCATGAATCCCCCGTAAGAACACAAGTTTGATTGCAAAAATCTTGTTGTTGATGTTTTTGATCATCATTTTGGGGCTGGACTTTGTTGATAGTTCATGCATGTTTATTGATGATGATAATACATATTTCATCTATTTATTTGTTAAATGATATGAGTTTATGGTTTAATAGCAAGAAACCCCAAGAAATCTTGTGATTTTATGTGTTTTGATGGATGAAATTGGGGTTTTGATTCTGGACAGAATCTGTCTGATTTTGCATGTGTGTTTAGACGTCTCAAAAGTATAGTAAACTGAGGTATTTTTCTACAAATATTTGATAGATTAAAATTTGATGAGTTAGGAAGAAAATCCCTTTTGAATCACTTAAAAACTCGGAGTAAAACCCCTCCAACCATTTAAAAACTTTTTGATGCTCATCAGCTTTTGGTCAGAAAACTTGTATAATCTTCATGCATGCATATCTCTTTGACAACTTATCCAAAATGCATTATTTTTGATTTCAAACTCAAGTTCTCTGAGATAGCTTTCTAAAGAATCCAAAATCATGTGATTTGGTGGACTTTTGAGGGTTCAACCAATGAAAACAAGTTAGTGGTGTAGGCTGTCCCATGGTGGCAGATTGCACATGCACGACTTTAAGAGGCCATATCTCCCTCAAAAATCACCCAAATGATGTGAAATTTGTCTCATTAGCTTGGTATATGTGTTATCTAGAAAATCCCTTTTGAAATTCATGATTTGGTGGAGAAATGAATTCTTTATGAAGCAAACATCCCTGACATGTAAATCTGAAAAATAAAAGGTGTCCACTGTTTTTGCAAAAATTCTTAAAATATGTAAAACACTTCCAAGAATTATGAAAAATTGTGGGATTGTTGCTAATATCCCAAATTCCAGTAGGTAAAAATTTTGAAACCTAACTCCCTTTGGAACTAGGTTTATTGGTGACACCTTTGCATTGGAACAAATCTGCCAGAAGTGGAATATTTCAAAAATGTTATTTTACAAACATTCCTAATTCCCATGTGTTTGGATCATAATCTTATGTAACAAAAAGTCATTTTATATTAAAATGAACTTATTAAAATATAATAAAGGCATTATATGGATATCGGAATTGATTTATTATTTACGGACCGAAAAATTTAGAACTTACGACAACTACGTTTGTATTAGGGCATTGGTAGAATCGGAGCCGGGACTTAACCTCGCACTAACGATTGTCTAAACGCTAAAACCACTCAAGGTGAGTATTCACAGCCCCCGTTTTTACCGTTTTTACGTGTTTTAGGGTGAAAAGCGTGTTGATAATAAAAGATTTTGTGAAATGTGTATACGTATGCTTTTTAGCAAAGTTATATGAATTGTGTACACGTATGCTTTTTAGCAAAGTTATATGAATTGTGTACACGTATGCTTTCTAGCAAATGTTATGTGAATTGTGTACACGTATGCCTTCTAGCAAATGTTATGTGAATTGTGTACAAGTGTTGCTTTCTAGCAAGTGAATATGCATTGTGATGATATGTGCGAGTAAATTTTGCCCCTTAGAATATACACTACCATTAACTCATTAGGAGCCTATGACTTAGTGGATAGCGCTATTTGGTACCAAGACCCACCCGAAGGACTGACGAGTGAAGGGTGCACTATTTCGGAATTAACGGCTACCCATGTGGGGCAGATCCCCATCGCTGAGGTACTCGTTGGAAGACGATCTACCCATGTGGAAGAAAATTCCACCGCTTAGGTAGCTCGCATGAACGCTCTGCCCATGTGGTCCGCTACCACCTCTGAGGTATTCGTTGAGGTTAACGGATTGGTAGTGGCTCGAATTTACATATCTTATGCATAAATGTGTATTTTGGCGTGAGCGAACGTCCATGTATACACGTGGTTTTGATTGTTTAAAGTGGTTCGAAAGTTTTCGATAATAAGACTGCATGTGAAACTTTTTGTGCATATAAAAACCTGTGAACTCACCAACTCTCGTAGTTGACGTCTCTTTTTAACATGCTTTTCAGGAAATCAGAAGGTGACCGATAAAGCTTAGCTTTGTTGTTTTTGAATTCACCAATCAAGACTTTATTATTATTATTTTGTTATGTTTGTAAAACACTTTGAATCATGGTTGGATTGTAAACTTTGTAAACGTTATTAAACTTTATTTATGAATGATTGGTGTTATTTATCTCCTATCGCTATGAAATCTGTGCTGTTGCACCTCGCGTTTCCGCTTTAGCGGGGTGTTACAGCATTCTTCTTATGTGTTGCTTGTCACTTAGGTTTAAGACCGTCAGTTTAGTGTTGGCTCACTTAACTGACAATAGTTTGGGGGCAAAAGCTATGACACAATGTTTTAATGTTTTATATAATTGCGTGGTTGTGATGAAACGTAGTTTTTAATTCTAATGAGTTCTGTTATAAAAACCTAGAGGTTCGATTACAGAGTGTTTTTCGAATTCGTTTTAAAAATAAGGTTTTTGGAAATATAAAAGTGGCTAAAAACCCCTTAGGTTTAAAATCTTAGATCACATGAGTGCGACCCACTTAGGGACCCTTTTGGCGTAAGGTACGTAGGGTGTCGGAAGACAACAAGCCTTAGGCACCCACGTTCAAACCCCAAGTTGAAAGGGGTGTGATAAGTACACCAATCCCAAGTGGTGCGATCTATTTTGGTTTTTGTAACAATTTACCGTGTCGTATCGGGCCAAAGCGCACTAGAGGGACTAAATATGCACGAATGTAATATTCGATGTCCCGACGTTTTAGAAGTCGTATTTTCGCTTAAAATGCGATTGGTATAAGAGGTTACCTACCAGAAATAGCATGGGTCGGTTTGTGTGATCAAGCCGCTTACCGACACATGTGAAATATGGATTCTAGTCTAATAAACTTATTTTTCTAAGGGTAATAATTTTATTAGAAGTTTTATAATCAAATAAACCGAATCGGAATTTATTCTTTATGTAGATGTCTTATACTACCGTTCTGTTTTATTCACTTGAGGAATCACTTCGCCTGATCATGGGCAAGTGGAAGCTTACGGGTCAAAACTATCCAGTTTGGAAGTTGCATCTTGTAAATATCTTGCGGGCCCAGGGTAAGCTGTACGTGATCGATAAACCACTGTCACGACCTAAAAGAAATGCCCCTGAAAAGGAATTTGCTGAGTACTTCAAATTTATGGCCGATGAATCTAACGTGATGTCTATTTTGTCTTTCTCTGCTTCGCCCGAGTTCACGGTCGATCTCAGAGTTAAGTTTTGCCATGAGGTCGTGAAGAGTATAGAAGACCAGGTCGGTTTCTATAAGAATAGTGGGAAGTATTTGATCATGAAAGAAATCTTTTCACTGAAGCTGAAGAGAGCCCAATCAGTTAAAGATCATCTCCTAGAGATAAGGAGACTCTTTAAGTGTTTGTCACGACTTGGATACAAGATGACTCAGGAAGAGCTCGTGTATCTGATGTGGTTCTCACCCCCGAAGGAGATTCGTGCCACAACTAGTGGATACATGGGAGAACCCAGAATGGACGTGGCAAAGGTTCATGAGGATATTTTGGACAGTTTGTAGCCGAAAGAAGCAAGTGCTGAACTCATGGACACTACTGATTGGATTGATGAGCTGGGAGATCTAAGTTGCCCAGAATGTGGTAGCCAAGATATCTGTGTCCACTCATTCAACGCTGGCCAGATGGACATCGTTTTACTCGATGCACCAGGTATCTTTATGATAGATTGTTTGATCACTTCTTATGAATCATGGGTACTTGATACAGGAGGTGCTAACCACATTTGTAATCATTTACATGGATTCAGTAGAAGGGAGACCTTGAGGAAGGATCGTTCGAACCTACGAGTTGGTGAAGGTACGATGCTTGTAGCTGAAGCCGTAGGATCTTACAGTCTTAGTTTACCCTTGGGTCTAGTTTTGGAACTCGAAACTGGTTACTATGTTCCTAAGATGATCAAAAATATTCTTTCTTTTGATTTGTTGGTAGACCAAGGTTTTTATCACAAATATGATTTATAAAATGATTTCTTGCTTTAAAAATGACATGTTTTATTTCAAATCAACACCTTCTAATGGTCTATACATATTAAATCTTCAAGAAAGTAATAACGAAATCTATCATATAAGTAATAACATCATCCACAAGGTTCATCTACCATAATAAGTACCACTAAATAAAACTACTCACTAAACATAATGAAAACAACAAACATAATATCAAAGACAGACATTATACCAACCGTACAGCAATAGATGGTCGAGAACCGGAGAACAAACTCCGAATAGATCGTATCACTCGTATCGGCACAATTATCTCTCTTACAAACTAAGACTAAGATGATGATTGATTATTGATGCACAGTCAAGATCGAAGAAAGATGATTTCTGGACTGAAGGAGGAGGCTTGTATTTAAAAGGCATTTGGAGGCTCGTTTCGCGATCGCGAGGAGGCAACTTCGCGGCGCAAGACACTTAATTAACCCTATTTTTCCTTTTTTAGCAAGTTATGGAATCTTCTGTCAAGGGTCTTTGCCTACTTCGCGGCTCTAAAATCTTCAAAGTCGACGCGAAATCAGTGAAAAGCATGAACATTCTAGAAATTGGCTCACTTCACGGCGCCAAGCTTAAAAACTCGCGGACGCGAAAAGCTCTCTGAGTTGACTTTGTCCAATTTCCACGCTTTTCCGCCTTTTTTCGTACTTTCCCGTTCCAAGGCCTCCAAAACCTACAAAAGTATGATTTAGCCCAAAACGTGAGTAATCAGATCAGAAATGGGTGAGAAATGGGGTAAATTCAAGCAATTAAGTACGACCAAAACATATATAATTTTGGAGTTATCAATGATGATGATGATGTACTTGATTCACAATATGGGGTTGCCAAAACTTCATCAATAGCATCAACAATCGGAATGTCCCTTATGTTACGATGTGAGATTTTTTGTACAAACATCCATTGTTTGTCTCTCTTTGTATCAGCCAAATAAAACACTTGTTTTGCTTGTGTTGCCAAAATGTATGGATCGTTGGCGTACCACTCCGAACTCATTTTAATAGTTGTCAAATCAGTCTCACAATGGATGTTTCTCATTCTCTTGTCAGTGTTATACCACTTGCATCGAAAAACAACCACTTTTCTATCTAGTATATATGATAACTCCATAACCTCTAACAAAACTCCATAGAAATCTACTTCCTCGCCACCATGGTTGCTTGGAACAGAAATCCCACAGTTTTGAGTGTGAAGTGTATCATCTCTACACTTGGAATGGAAGCGTACACCATTTATGATACAACTAGTGCAACTAGTATATCGATCAAATGGGCCAAGAACCAATGAATACATATCATCTGTTGCCTCACTTGAACCCTTATGACGTAATTCCTCCATCTATGAAAAAATATTTTTGTTAACCATATCATTAAAATAATGTATAACATGTTATTAACAAATGGTCCATCTTTACCTTTGACTTGAACCATGTGGGAAAAGTCCTTGCTTGTAGTTGCTCTAAGTTATTGCTAAAGTTTTGTTTCAATATGTCCATATGCTCACTACATTGTAAACAGAACATCATAGTTGGTAACGGTGTTATGGAAAGCTCCATTTCAAATGTGATAGTCTTTCAATAAGATCGAAAACATACTCTAGATACGATTTGATATCTTCATGGCAATTGTTGAGAATGTACCATTGCAAAGCATCAAATTCAGTGGTAAGGAACTTCAAGTGTGAAGTCCCAGAACAACGTAATCTTGCCTTGAACAAAGCAAAACTTGATGATTCATTGCATATAACATCAATGTTTCTCTCAGGTCTTGTAAACTTTGTTTCCAGACCTTTTACATACAAGGATAAAAAGGTTAACTCTTCATCAACAACATAAGCTTCTGCAATTGAACCTTCAAGAAGCGCTGCATTTCTAACATAACCCTTGTAAGTGCCTAAACATCGTTCTGCACTATACATCCATCGACAAGCAATAGGTCCACCCAAAAGGGCTTGATCTGGTAGATGAATACAAAGATGGACCATTATTGTGAAGAAGGAAGGAGGGAATATCTTCTCAAGATTGCACAAAATCACAACAATCCCTTACTTTAACTCTTGAATCTTTGCCACTAAAAGGGTACGAGCACAAAGTCTTCTAAAAAAGTTACACAATTCAACTATAGCAACACGGACATCCTTGCATAGTAGACCCACAATTCCAATTGGCAAGAGATTTTGAAGCTGGATGTGAGAATCATGTGTTTTTATGTTTGTCAACTTCCCATCAGATGTCACACAACGTCAAATGTTTGAAGCATATCTGTCCGGCAATCGAACTGATTTTAGAAAATCAAGGAAATACATCTTTTCTTTTTTAGTGAACGTATAGCTTGCATGAGGTTTCCTTATAACACCAGAACTTGACTTTGGTAACCATAATTCTTTTCGAATGCCTAAATCCTCCAAATCCATTCTTGCCTTGGTCGTATCTTTTGATTTTTTTCGACCCCTAACAAGGTATAAATGATATTATCACACACATTTTTTTCAACGTGCATGACATCCATGTTGTGTTGCAGTTTTAACTTCGACCAATATTCTAGTTCGAAGAAAATACTATGAGGTGACCAATTATGCAAAGGATGCAACTCATGAAGTTTTCTTTTAGTACCAGAAGTGTTTGGTGCTTTCCCGGGAGTTACTGAAGGTAACTGGTCTAGTAAGTGAACAATCTCATCACCAGATTTCGGCTTAGTGGGTTCGGCATATTCAACGAAACTGTCAAAATCTTTACTTTTTCTCCATTGATGATTAGAAGGCAACCACTTTCTCGACCCCATATAGCATGTTTTGCTTCTGATGCTACGAAAATGTGTGTTTGCTAAACATTCTGGGCATGCCAAATGTCCTTTTGTGGAGTATCCTGACAAGTAGGCGTATGCAGGAAAGTCTGATGTCGTCCACAATACAACAGCTTTAAAATTGAACATACCTCCACTAGTGGCATCATATGTAGCTACTCCAACCCACAAATTCTTCAACTCGTCAATTAATGGCCGCATGAAGGTGTCAAAATCTTTACCCGGGGATTTTGGACAAGGAATCAACAAACACATCATATAACTAGTTTGATGCATCATTTTTTAAGGAGGAAGATTCAATGCTTTTACCATGACAGGCCACGTGCTATACGATGAACTCATATTCCCAAACCATTAGATGTCAAACCTAGCCTTACATTCCTTGAATCTGTCGCAAAAGCAGGATAAGTCAAGTCAAAGTCTTTCCAAGCCTCACCATCAGCCAGATAACGTAACACACCTTCTTCTACCTTTCGTTTTTCGGCATGCCATCACATATCTCTAGACGTGTGGCGTGAACTATAAATTCATTGAAGTCTAGGCGTTAATGGAAAATATCTCATCCCTTTAAAAGGAACCTTGTTCCTTATGTATCGAGGATGATTACACACATGACATGCAAGTAAGTTAGCATACTCTCCATAAAACAAAGCACAATCGTAATTGCATACATCAATATTATGATATCCCAACCCAATCTCCATCAATATTTTCTTCATCTCATAGTATGATGTCGGAAGATTATAGCCCGATGGGAGAATGCTCTGTTCAAACTGTAACAACATGTTCACTGATTTATCAGCCCACTTGTTCAACACTTTGATATGCATCAACTTCACTACATATTGCAGTAATGTCAGGTTCCCTAATCCTGGATATATTTCCTTGTTGAGTTTCTCAATCAACTTGTCAAACCGACCACGACTAACATCTGATTCATCCTCAACTTCATTTTCAGTTGAATGGTCCACGTTAAAAAACATTCGTTCTTCTTCGTCAACAATAGCATCCCTCAATGTATGGTCATCTTCGTCATTATTTGATGAATCTTCAAAGTGGTCGACTTCTTCTTCGTCACTAAGAGATTCATCATGATGGATCCATCTTTGATATGGTTCAAGCATACCATATCGTAGAATATGAGCTCGAATCGTAGAGAGTCCGTGTAGCCATGTATTTTCACATCGATTACAAGGACATAATGTCCTTCCATTAGACCCTAAATGATGTTCAACAACAGCTAAAAACTTATTCAACCCAAGAGTATACTCTTCACTTATACAATTTCTACTTGCTATCCAAGCTCGATTGTCAAAATTCATTAATTTTGAAGGAGAAATGGGTACCTGTTAAATGCTTCTTTATAAAACCAAATAGAGATCATAGATCAATAGCATCCAAAATACATAAGTGTTACATAAAATAGTATAGATTGCTTGTAAGTAATCATACATTTCTTAAAGTGCTCTATGATGCTCACATCCAAGAAAGAAGTTTCATAGTCATGGTAGTCATAGATGTAAGCCACATTGAGAGTGCTAGAGATGTGTATTAGTGTATGGAGTAACATTATTTAGTTAGTTTCACTTACAATACATAGACACATCATACATATTATAATTTTCTATACTATTAAGCCACTACCAAATGGTTATTTATAGCTGACCAAATATTTCTAGTCTCATTAAGCTCATTAATTAAGTTGTTGACCAAATAGTACGATATCTTACTAACTTCAAAGATATCGTAATAGGATCCGAGTTTTGGGCAGTGCATTCAAAGGGATCAAACTCATCTTAAACTCTGTATCTAAAACTTACCATCAAAGGCATCAGATTATAAGAAGTGTTCTTGCCAGCAGGCAAGTTGTATAATAGAAAATTAAACCAAAACAGAAAATTACCAATTGGTTTATATTCTATAAAATTATTGATCTTTTCATAATTTGTACATAGCTATATAGGTGTAGTATATACCGAAAGAGAGTAAGTCTTCCAGATTGAAGTAAAGAAGCAGACAGTTAAACCCAAACAGAAGCTTTCAGGGAATCAAGTTTTTCGTTTGTAGAGAATGGCTTATATAACCAATTTAACTTCTATACGAAATAGCCAGAGAAATGAAAAGCGTGTGTTGAACAGACTCTGAACAAAGTATCATTTCTATAGAGCACAACGTAAGTTCTCCCTAGGCAATAGATGATATAGAGTTTAGCAGAGTAGAAACCAAAAGAACAATGCACAATTCATAACCAAAGCATAAGGCTTTGATGCAATTTTCAAAGCAACAAATGAATGTGAGTAATTAGAAAATAAACAACTAACTTCGTATTGATATAAATGTGGACTTGTGCAATATATATCACCAACTTAACAAAGAGAGACTACTAATAGCATTATTAAACTACTTGAATACAACAATTATAATTGCATTTGATGATTGGCCACTTATAAACAAAATCAAACAATTAGCACAACTCCAAAACAAGAATTAAGAACCCTAGATTTGTCAATCAAACTCTCAAGGCTACTAAAACCCTAGGTTTTCATTAGAGCTTTTTTTGCAAATGATTTAAACCTAAAAAACAAACCTGATGGCGTTTCCATCGAACGAAGGTGATTTCAACAATTCGAGAAATATGATTTCAATAATCCAGCTGATGATAATTCGAGCGGTATTTGAGCGATTGAGCATTTACAATCGAGAATGAGCAATTGAGAGATTGAGCGATACTTCAACAATGCAGCGATTGAACCAAGGATGAGCGATTGAGCGACTACGAATGAGCAATTTACAATCGAGATCGTGAAATTAGGGCTTGTCGATTTGTGGATCGTGAAGGCTCGTCGATTTGAAGATCGTGAAATTAGGGCTCCTCCGTTGAAAACATCCGTTCAAACTCTTTTAATCTAAATTTATTTTTATTTTTTTTAAATTAATACATTTATAAAAAGTTGTCTAACACTTTCTATTTAATTTTAAAAAAAATTATTATTTCATAATCCTTAGAGAAGGTTAAGAGAGGGTTACTAAAACTTACTCTATTTTTTTGGAAGAGGTATCCCAGACCACATTGGGTCCAGACTAATCCTCGGCAATTTTGGGCCGAAGCCCGACTGCTAAAGCATGCAGCCCGAGGTCGAAGCCCCCGTACCTCCATAATGCGTCCCTTAGGGCTTGAACTCGGGTTCACCACTATGTAGTGCCCAAGTCTTACCACTAGGCTAACACTCCTTTGGTAACTTACTCTATTTTTTAGAGAGGGTTCTCAACAAAAGCTTCTCTAAAGCTTATACAAACAATTTCCAAACCTTCTAATTATCTTTTGAAACCTTCCTTAAAGATGGTTCAACTTTCAGACACGCTTCTCATTTTTGTCATGTAATTCCTTCTCTAGATGTTACATTTAGATACACTTTTAAAACCTTCTCTAAAAGTTCCTTCTTTAAATGTCCTTTCTCTTGTAGTGAATAGAGAAATTGTCTAAGTCTAGAAACTAAGAAAAAAAATTTAAGTCTAGAAATAACAGTAGGAAATAGAACTCATAAAGGTACATGTCCCATTTACTGTTTTGAGGAATCTTTTTCAGTACCATGATGAAATAAAGTATAGTGCACTTGAAACATTTCATTAATCTTATAAAGGTAAAAGGTTACAAGAAAAATGAAAATACAGAAGTACATGATGAAATACTGAAAGAAAATTAAATTTACAAATTGTCCCTAACTGAAGACTAGTTCCTCCTTGAGATGAAAAGGATCAATCTATTCGCCAGTCGTCTTTCTTAGTTTAAGTTCTTCTCTGATGGCTTGACTTAAGGCATAAGAATCTTCTTCTTCAGGATTGATGTAGGTGCAGTAGAGGATGTTGATAAGATGATCAGTCAGAGAGATGGGTAATTATTTAAACCTTTGGAAACATAAGTTGGACTTGTTGTCTAGGAAGCACAACCCATGAGTAGGTTCTTTGATTACTTGTCTTTCATGAATAGCGACTCATTCAATAAGTGAGAGATCCAACATGCTTGTACTTGCATGAGTATAGGGAAGAGATCCAGGAGTAGTATAGCAGGGAATGAATCTATTGGAAGATCTTCCTTTGGAGCATTGTGATTGAGATCGAGGTCGAGGAGGAGGAGGAGGCTGAATTAGAGAATCAGGAATGTCGATTGATCTTCTAAGTCTGGCAATGAGTCCACTAATTGTTTCTTCCACCTGATTTCTATATCTGGCGTTTGCACCAGGTAGGAAGCCTCTGATTTCAGTCCACTCTGATAAGTTGTATCTGTCTAACTTATCCAGCGTATATTTGACCTCCTTGGTGTCAGGTCTCTTAATAGCAATAAAGATGGTTCAAGGATTGTTACCTTTCTTTCTTATTTTAGACAAGGCAATACCTGATATAGGGGAACCATGCTTCCTGAGATGAAGTCGATCCCTGCACCATCTCCTCTCTAGGATCTTGACACGTGGCTTGATCTCCAGCGTAGAAAGTAAGTTGGTGAAGTAGTGTCACGTGAGAGGCACATGCATATAACCGTTTTCCAGAAGTAGTTAAACTTCACAGAGGATGAATCTACATACCCTCTGTCGAGCTTGACAGAGGTTCTGTCAGGAAAGACTTGTACACTCAGATGCCCTTTGCAACATACCTCTGTGAACTTCTGTGAACTTTGTCTTCTGCCAAAAATACTTTGCTTCTTTTATCTATACTTTCTTTATTCAATCTTATGGAGCAAACAATCTCCCCATAAGTAAAGATAAAAGAAATCATGCAAAGTAGTGTGTATTAACAAATAGAAGGAGACTAAACCTCAACCTCTGAAATAAAAAAGATTACAATACAAGGAGAAATTACAATACTGAAAAATTGAAATGAGTACAGAGCCTACGCTACATGAGAATTCAGAAAATCATCTATGCCATCTGAGCACTAGATATAATCTAAACATGTACATTCTGTGAGAGGCTTGTGCTTCTATTGCTTGGAACAGAGGCTTGGTTTCATTTCTTCTGACTCTCCAATCTTGGACTTCTGTTGCGATAGACTTGTAGATCCTGTCAAGTGTCTTTGCCGAGTATTTGTGGGTTTCATCAGGATTGAAGAATCTTTGGATTTCGTCCTTGTCAACATAAACAAATCCAAACACTGGATTTTGAATGATGGTGTTAGGGTGTACTTTAAGAATCCAGATTGGTCAATTGAAAGGAGGCAAGATGTGAAGTTTGTCTTGTCCAATCCATGTAGCAATGTCGAAGTCTATTTGGCTCTGTGATATGACTTGGGTGTGCATCACTTCTTTCAGCCTTATATGGATGCCGCGTACGTTTTTCTTCTCTCCAAGTACTTGCTCAGGGTTTTATACAAAAACATGGGATCATGCACACATAAATTGTGTAGATCTGCATCTGTGAACGTGTAGAGGTTGTCATCCCTTCTTCTAACAACAAACTGAGCAAAATGAATAGTCTTCTATAACAACGTTCGAGGAGAAATAGTATGGAGCTCTACGATCTGAAGGTTTGAAAAAACTTGTTGTTTCGGCTTTGTCATGAGGGTGAACTTGTACTTACCCTCCAGGCTTGGCATACTTGTAAGAACGGGGTCGTACGGAGGTTCTGTGTCCCTCGATGCGTACCTCCAGATTAAGATTTCCTCAATGGTTGACACTGGCTGAGTACGAGGGAGATCTTATCTAGGCATCTGTTTCATGTTCTCAATTATTTCATCTACTCGACCTTCTGTGAGCTCTTCCTCTTGCCTTGGTTCCTCCTCCAAATTTTTTTGGGTAGACCCCCCCTGTGAGAATTGGCTTGATGTTTCCCAATAAGGTGTAAAACATACTCGTGGACGTTTCTTCTGTGGGATTGGAAGATTGACCCTTTTCTGGTCTGGTTATCCTGCTTGTTCTACAGCGCTAGCCAAAGCCTCTACACGTGACAGCTTGAGAGCTTTGGATAGATCAGCATCTATTAGGGTGACCGCCTTGACCTGTTTTCTTTTGACCTTGTCCTTAGTAGAAGTGTCTTTCGCCGCAGAAGGCTTAGTGAACAGAGCCTCTGTGGTTTCAACGATCTTCACACTGGTGGACATCTTCTTCTCTATAGCAGGGACCCTTGTTCTCCCCTGTAGGATAATCAGGATCCTTGTCATCCTTGTCATCCTAGACACCCTTCTGAGCTTCAACAGCACATGATGTGTCAAGATCTTTTTTAAATTGAGCAACAACCCGCTTAGCCATCTTGTGAATTGTCTTAAGAGCATCATCAACTACTTTATTGGCAACATTGACCTGGAGATTTGTGTTGAAGCGTAGATTATCAATTGAGTGTCCCACCGTATCGTATAGATTGATTGCCTCTTGGTAGAGGTGATCCATGGTACCTTGTAGAAGGTGATGAGAAGCCTTGTTATCTGCCAAAGTTTCGCATTGTTGACTCTGATGGATTCACCTAAAACTTGGACAAGATCGTTGAGCTCACTGCGAGTAGCCAACCTTCATACATTGCCTTTAGAGGGAGAGTTACCAATGGTTATTATGGAATTAACCAGATTGGTAATCTCATTTTTGAACTCGGAGTAGCCTTTGTAGCATGCAGAGATTAGATCTGATGTAAGCTTGGTGGCTAGGTCTGTGAGATCTGCCTTCAGAGAATTGAAGGAGTCGGAGTTGATCGTTAGAGATTTGAAAGCTGTGGAGAGATCGTCTTTAGAAGGGACAAAGCTCTGAAGGGTCTAAGGAAAAGAGCGAAGATCAGTAATCGCAGAAGTAACATCCCTTAGAGCCTCTATATAGACCTTCAGAGCCTCTTGGATCTGGATATGTTTTTGAGCCTCTACAAGAGAATTGTTTGAGCTTTTCAAGTCATCCAATTTCTGTAGAACAGTCATTGCAAAAGTTGGAAACTCCTCTTTTGTAACGAATGATCCTTCGAAACCTGAGGAACCAACACATATTTTCTCAGTAGCCTTGGAGTTTAAGGCGCCCTCAGGAGGGGGAGGGATGTTGCCTCCTCGGGGACTTCCACGTGATCCTCAAACTTTCTTTTCAGGAGAGCCTACCTGTGTTATGTTAGTATCATCCTCAGAGGATCCAGAGCCCTTTCTTGGAGAGTGACTAAAGGTGGGGTGTTCTAGATCACCAGCCTAGGTGCTCCTCACTATTGCCTCTGGAGCAGTTTGGATATTTTCACTCGTGTTTGTGAGTTGAGGATCAACACATGCATCCTCGTGTGGTTGTGGCGAGTCCTTGGGCGAAGGGACTCTTTTAATAAAACTAAACTCTTGTTGGGATGATGAAGAAGTGAGAGAGGGTACCTAGGAAGATTTTGCCACAGAAGACAGAGAAGTGTCTTTTGGAAGGTTGGATTGGATAGGGCTCAGCGTGTGCACGTTTTGTTCAATAACTTCATCCTCTAGAACAGGAGAGCTAGCATTGTGGGTTGCTCTGGGAGTTGGGTTGGGTGGTGTGCATTGGCATCTTTTTCTCCTTCCTTATCTTCCTCTACACCTAAACCCTCCTCATTTGCAACAGGACCAATACCCTCTAACTCTACCTCTACATCTTTTCACTGACTTCGCGTAGGCTTTGAAGATTTTAGTGCCGCGAAGTAGGCAAAGACCCTCGACGGAAGATTCCAGAACTTGCTAAAAAAAGGAAAAATAGGGTTAATGAAGTGCTTCGCGCCGCAAAGCTGCCGCCTCGCGATCGCGAAATGAGCCTCCGAATGCCTTTTAAATACCAGCCTCCTCCTTCAGTCCAGGAATCATCTTCAATCACCAATCATCTAGCAGTTACATCTTTTTATATTTTCTTAGTTTGATTAGTGAGAGAGAGAGTTGTGCTGATATGAGTGATACGATCTACACAGAGTTTGTTCTCCGGTTCTCGATCATCTGTTGTTGTACGATCGGTATAATGTCTATCTTTTATACTATGTTTGCTGTTTTTATTATGTTTAGTGAGTAGTTTTACTTATTATGGTAGATGAACCTTGTGGATGATGTTTTTATGAATTAATTTATTATTGGTTTGTTATTGGTTTATTGAGTGTGATTTTATGGTTCCGGTTTGATTCGTATTGTATGGTTATTTGAACTCGTTGGTTGGGTGTATCTGTTTGACCTAGATAGACATACTCCGTTAGGTTAATCAACCTTTCTTGACCTTCACTTTGGTAACACGGAGAGTTGTGTTAGGTGGTTAGCTCAGACCGAGAGCAGCTAGATAATAGAATTCCGTGCAATAGTGATAGGATTACGTGACTGGTACTAGACTACCTGACAATCAGTTTATGTATTAGGACTAGGAAGACCAACCTAGTTGACAACCATAATCATCGCATGTTAGGGTGTCCTAGACTTAAATTCTTACAATAACCAATACAACCACACCTTTGGCAAAGTTAAATCATCCACTTGGGGAGTCGATATTACCATGATAAGTACAACTGTTTTCTCTTATAAAGTTTAAATCATGTTCTATTTGCGTCTTAGTTAATTAGTTGTTTAATTGTCTTTTAGTTAATTAAAACCATTTTCCTAAAAACCCCCCATAATTCTAGATTAATTAAACTAGTTAGGATTATTAGTCTACATAACTTGACCGTTCCCAGTGGTAAGAACGATACCTGGACTTTCCTACACTATATTACTCACTATCAGGTACGCTTGCCTGTGAATGTGGTAATTGTGGTTAGGCATTAGAGGTTAAAACTTGTTTCGCTTTTTATATATAATATTTACCGCATCAAGTTTTTGGCGCCGTTGCCGGGGAACGGTAGTTGTTAGATTTTTAGTCTTTGTTAGTTTTGTTAATCGATCCTTGTGAGGGATTCTATCTTTTGCAAGTTTTTCGCTTTTTAATTTTTAGTTAATTATTTTTATCTCTTTGTTTCCCGCAAGTTGCCCGTAATTGTTTGTTGTGGTTTCAGTCACGACGGAACTATTAGAGGCATTTGAGGAACCGGAGAGGGAATTCAGAAAAAGAAACAAAAAGAAGCCAAAAGCCAACAAAGTTCGACCGCGAGCTTTGAATTTCAAAATGGGAGACGATGCACCAATGTGGACCGCTCCGACCGTACCCACCAATCCGATCACGAAGCCAAACTTAGACAAGGAGATCCCGGGGAAGCTTCTTCACATGATTAAGGATCTTACCGTCGATGAGAAAAACGATAGCAATCCTATCGTACATTTGGAAAACTTCGTGGACATTTGTGATTTGTTCAAAACCGAGGAGAACCGAGATGATGCCATTCGTCTTCGAGTTTTTCCTCTTACGCTCGCCGGAGAAGCAAAAGCTTGGTTTCGATCTTTGGAACCGAGTTCGATCACCACTTGGGAAGGACTTCGCTCAAAGTTCCTTTCCTGATTTTTCCCACCATCCAAAATCGATAAGCTACGAGCCGAGATCTGATCTTTCCGACAAGATGACGGGGAGACAATATCCGAATCGTGGGAGCGATTCAAACATCTTCTAAATTTGTGCCCGAGTCACGGATTAAGCAAGAGTGAGCAAGTCCAAGGTGTATTCATGTACAAAACTCCCACGGAAGGTTATAAGCTTCTTGAGGACATGCTGATTCACAACATAGATTGGAGGACGGATAAGCGCTTGCAAATTCCAAGAATGGCCGAGAAAATCTCAACCGACTTCGACCCATCCGATGAACTAGCCGCAATGAAAAACCAACAGGTTAAGTTTGAACGTAAAATTGAGGAATTGATTAAATCTGTTCATGCTTTGCAGGTTGGATGCGAGGAGTACAAAGGACCGCATTTAACAAAGGATTGCCCGAACCGTCCGATGATGACACCCGAGGAGGTACACTATCTCAATCGAGGCGACTATCAAGGGAGGTGAAACAACAACCGTAACTTCAACCAAAGACCTCCCGGTTTCTTTGCACCGAACCAACAAAATCAACGAACGGAGGGAGAGCCGCGTGTTTCCATCGAGGACCGACTCATCCAATTCATGGACGCGCAAAAGAAGATCAATGATGAGGTAGGTTCATACTTGCGTAACCATCAAAGTACAATCCAGAATTTGGAAATGCAGGTTGGGCGTATTTCACAATTGCTAAGTGAGAGGACTCAAGGAGAGCTACCAACGCAAACCCAAGTGAACCCCAAGGTGGATAACACGAAGCCAATGCTTATGGTGGCCGGAGCAACATCCAAGAAGACGTGGACCGACATCTACATGAAAAAGTACGTGGAGAGCGATAGCGGAAGCGAACCCGACTATGCCATGGACTATGATTCGGAGGGGTTCACGATATCATTCGAGCATCTAGGACTCAAGGGGCCCATTTCTTTGAGCGATGACGAGGAGGAAGATAGCAAACAAGGTGGATACGCGGAGTTCATGATTCCAAAGAAGAACAAAGGTAAAGAAAAGGAGAAAGAGAAAGTGGAGAAAGACGAGCTCACCTACATTGCCCCTATCAAGCATGACCCGGGAAGTTTCAGTTTACCTATTTCATCTTCTGAATTTAAAGGTTTTGCTTTGATAGATATGGGTGCTTCACATAACATGATGCCTATTTCTTATTGTAGGAAATTCGGGATCAAAAAGCTCGAACCAACGGATTACCAATACCGAGGGATAAACGGATATATGACTACACCATTGGGAATAGCGGAAGGAGTCCCGATATGCATCGGGAATTTCGTCTACTATACAGACTTCGTCATAACCAAACTCCCGAAGGATATGGAGATTCCAGTTATTCTCGGGAGATCTTTTCTACATACCGCCCAAGTGAACGTCAACATGTGCAACCAAGTATCGAGCTTGGGGTATGGAGATAAGAGGATCTACTTCAATCCCGATGGAGAGCCAGTCACCCATCTCGATGCACCTTATAAGGACCCTTCTCAAGCCTATAAGAAGAACATTGGCCGCCCACTACTACCTCACGAGCACATGAACAAAACGGAGGACTATCCAAACCCGATACACCAAAAGAATGAACGGGTCGGGACCCCCCAAGATGGAGCACAGAAAAAAGAAGGGCTTGTCAGCCCGACGAGCCAAGAAATGAGCTGAAAGCGGGGTCGAGCTCTAGACCCATTCAAAAATGAAGCGCTTCTCGGGAGGCAACCCGAGCATTTTCTTTCCCTTTTCATTTATAGTATTTTCGTGTGTGTTTTTACTGATATTTTTGCTTGTTATTGCTTAGGTAACCATACGGAGGGGATAGAAACCAAAAACGAGAAAATCCGACGCGGAACGAAAATTTTGAAAATCGGATTCAGAGGCAATTTCGCGATCGCGAACTTTTAAGTTTGACGACGCGAAAATAGCTTTCCCTTTCATCACGTAAATATTTCGATCTTCGTGGTGCGAGTGTTCCGTTTCGCAGCGTGAAATTTAAAATTAGGGTAAATTTTCTCGGAAACCGCTCGTTTCGCGACGCGAAGTCCTTTGCTTAGCGGCGCGAAATCGGTGCAGACGGGTTTTTAAACCTTTCTTCCTCACTTTTTCAAAACACAAAACCCTAAATTCTCTCTAGGTGCCGCGATACCCTTTCACGAACCTGCGAAAATCGAAATTCTTGAGCTTCAATTTTATCATCCATGGCTTCAAAGGTATGTATCCTAACTTAATTTCGTTGGATTAGCTTGCTTTGGTGAGATTTGACCTTCTATTTGGGCAACAATAGTGTTTTCATGCTCTTGATAGATTTAAGCTTACTCTTGAAACTCCATTGTTTGGTATTTGATGCATGCTATGAGTTTTGATTGCAAATTCGTTTTAGCATGTAATTTAGTGATGAATCTAGTTTGTATGTGCTTTGATGATAAGTGTGGGGATTTTGTACCAAAATCCCCCACCTTTGTTTAACTCTCTAGATTTGTTTTTGTTGGGAACTTGACTAAAAGTTCAAGTGTGGGGATGTTTCACACCCCCTTTGTTTTGGATTTTCACGCATGCATTCGTATTGATTGAACTTGTAGTCATTTAGGCTTTGTCTCGTTGGAATGAGCTAGTTTTGATTTTGTCTTGCACTTATCGATCACATTTATCTAAGACAATTTCTTTTTGAATTTGTGTAGAGACAAAAGACCCGTTCTTCGACCTCATCCGCTCCGACCTTCCGTGCACCAGATGAGAGCCATGCAATCACCCACTTTATGAACGATCCCACGTTGAACGCTCAAAAGCGTAAGGAGTACCGGGACATAGTAGATCGACTTGCATCCCGTCAAATTTTCGTGCCAAGGAGAATTGATTGGAATCTTCTCCGATCCATGAGTGTTGAGAATGAGATTCGAGCGATACTTGAGAAGCACGCCTAAGATGAAGATGGCACCGAGTACTACATTTGCCATGCTTGGGAGCGTGTCTTTGACATTGCCGAGACCCTCTATCGCGAGCTCATCATCGAGTTCGTGGCTACTTTCAGGTTCGACGCCGTGAAGGCCCTCAAGGAATTCTACCAACCATGCATGTTGTTTAGGCTTGGTGGGATTTGGCGATCGCTTTCCTTGTTCGGCGTGGCTTTGGGGATCTATACCCAAGCTGAGGTGGACGCCCCCGGTTTCGTGGAGTATATGTGGGCTAGCGAGAAAAGGCAAGACGGTTTTGATCCTCGTTTGGCCTGGGCGATTCTTGGTGATGGTGATTATGGTAACAACCTTAAGGTTAAGGGTTTTCTGTCTTCTTCGGACCGACTTCTACATCGTATGCTTGTTCACGCGGTGAACGCCCGTTCCTAGAGTGAGGAAAAGGTCTGGACTTATGACATGTGGCTTCTTGAACGACTCTCCACGGAGGACAAATATCTGAACGCCCCTTACATCATTGCCGTGCAACTCGCTAAGACGGGTGGTTATCGTGAGGGAAGTCGAATGGTTGGCGGACAATACGTCACCCTCCTCGCCAAGCACGTCGGTATCTTAACCGCGGGTGCCATTTCTTCGATGACGAGCCTCGGTGAGATGAGCTTGATCAATATGGACCAACTCCGTGGGATGGGGATCGCGATGGTGGAGCACTTGCTTAGTGGAGATCGGAACCAGTGGATTCGAAATCCACAAGCTTATGGAACAAGGAGAGAGACGAGAAGCACGCAAGAGCCTGGTGGAACGAGTGGGGTGAATGAGGAAGAGCAACCGGCGGATTGGACGGCGTACTCAGGGTATCAAGATTTGAGTAGCCGACTCTCTGAGATGTCTTTATCTTACGGCTGGCATCATCAACGGATGGAGTACAACACTACGGAGGCTGAGGTGGACGCCCCCGGTGGCTTTGGGGATCGATATTGACCGAGTTCGGCGTGGCTTTGGGGATCTATACCCAAGCTGAGGTGGACGCCCCCGGTTTCGTGGAGTATATGTGGGCTAGCGAGAAAAGGCAAGACGGTTTTGATCCTCGTTTGGCCTGGGCGATTCTTGGTGATGGTGATTATGGTAACAACCTTAAGGTTAAGGGTTTTCTGTCTTCTTCGGACCGACTTCTACATCGTATGCTTGTTCACGCGGTGAACGCCCGTTCCTAGAGTGAGGAAAAGGTCTGGACTTATGACATGTGTCTTCTTGAACGACTCTCCACGGAGGACAAATATCTGAACGCCCCTTACATCATTGCCGTGCAACTCGCTAAGACGGGTGGTTATCGTGAGGGAAGTCGAATGGTTGGCGGACAATACGTCACCCTCCTCGCCAAGCACGTCGGTATCTTAACCGCGGGTGCCATTTCTTCGATGACGAGCCTCGGTGAGATGAGCTTGATCGATATGGACCAACTCCGTGGGATGGGGATCGCGATGGTGGAGCACTTGCTTAGTGGAGATCGGAACCAGTGGATTCGAAATCCACAAGCTTATGGAACAAGGAGAGAGACGAGAAGCACGCAAGAGCCTGGTGGAACGAGTGGGGTGAATGAGGAAGAGCAACCGGCGGATTGGACGGCGTACTCAGGGTATCAAGATTTGAGTAGCCGACTCTCTGAGATGTCTTTATCTTACGGCTGGCATCATCAACGGATGGAGTACAACACTACGGAGGCTGAGGTGGACGCCCCCGGTGGCTTTGGGGATCGATATTGACCGAGTTCGGCGTGGCTTTGGGGATCTATACCCAAGCTGAGGTGGACGCCCCCGGTTTCGTGGAGTATATGTGGGCTAGCGAGAAAAGGCAAGACGGTTTTGATCCTCGTTTGGCCTGGGCGATTCTTGGTGATGGTGATTATGGTAACAACCTTAAGGTTAAGGGTTTTCTGTCTTCTTCGGACCGACTTCTACATCGTATGCTTGTTCACGCGGTGAACGCCCGTTCCTAGAGTGAGGAAAAGGTCTGGACTTATGACATGTGGCTTCTTGAACGACTCTCCACGGAGGACAAATATCTGAACGCCCCTTACATCATTGCCGTGCAACTCGCTAAGACGGGTGGTTATCGTGAGGGAAGTCGAATGGTTGGCGGACAATACGTCACCCTCCTCGCCAAGCACGTCGGTATCTTAACCGCGGGTGCCATTTCTTCGATGACGAGCCTCGGTGAGATGAGCTTGATCGATATGGACCAACTCCGTGGGATGGGGATCGCGATGGTGGAGCACTTGCTTAGTGGAGATCGGAACCAGTGGATTCGAAATCCACAAGCTTATGGAACAAGGAGAGAGACGAGAAGCACGCAAGAGCCTGGTGGAACGAGTGGGGTGAATGAGGAAGAGCAACCGGCGGATTGGACGGCGTACTCAGGGTATCAAGATTTGAGTAGCCGACTCTCTGAGATGTCTTTATCTTACGGCTGGCATCATCAACGGATGGAGTACAACACTACGGAGGCCTCCACCAAGCAAATCGGCAAAGTGGAGTGATGAATCAAATGGCCTCCCACTTTGGTATTGAGCCGAATACCGCGTATGGTCCATCACGGTTTTGGCCGTTCTCCGAGGACACACCGCCCGGTTAATTTCCCAACTTTCGAGGATTGGCGCAACCAACCTCGTGGCCCTTATTGATCTTTATCTCTTCTATCCTTTATTCGATATGGTTGTCTAAACAATTGTATTTCTGCTTTTGTTTGGTTTGCTTGTTTGAACTTCTTTTATTTTGTTTGCTTAGGATAACTTTTAATTGTTTGCTTTAGTTTGGTTTATTTTTATTTTGTTCTTTTTACTTTTTCTTTTTGGTAATAGATACAGCAGTTTATGATCTTGCACCGCGCACGATTCCGAAATACTCTCTCTCATATCAGATCGAGTCACATAACCCGGGAAGTTTCTCTTTTTCCCAATTACTCCTTACCTGTTTTAATTGTTGCATTGCGGACACTGCAAATTTTATGTGTGGGGAGGGGGTTATGTAGACTTAACTGTTTAAATGGGTTCACTTTTTGCTTTTTGAATTGTCGTTTTTCAAATTTTTGAAAGCTTTGAGACTTGACCCCAATTTTTTTCGAAATCTGAGATTATTTTTGGTACTTAGTTGCTTGCGTAGGAGAACACTAATGAGATTATTTGAGTAAAAGTATACCATGGAATACCAATTACCATGAGTGCCTCACCCTATTCCTTTGAGAGATTGAGCCTAATTGTTTATTCATTTCGTGAGGAATACCGACTTTGACCCAAGGTAGAACTTGTTGCTTTGAATGCTTGTCGAGACCACATGAGAGAAGTATTTATCACCATTGCACTGATAGAGGCCTTTGTTTCTAACCCTTTTAGCCTTCGTTAGATAACCTCATCATAAGGTTATTTAATTTGCCTAGCCGAATCTTTGAAAGTGTTCAACTTTAACACTTTAACCCTTGAAACCATTTTTGAGCCTTAGCCTTTCATTTCTTTACCCAAATTACCATATATCCCTTTAGCCTATCTTTTTATCTATCTTTTGGCTGTGATTTAAATTTGAGAACTTGAGATGTTGTGATCTATATTTTTCATATCTAACAAATAAAAAAGGGATTGATTTTGAGCAAAAAGAAAAGAAAAGAAAGTGATGACTCAAAAAAAAACATCAAAAGAAAGAAAAGAAAAAAAAATGAGCAAAAGAAAAGAAAGAAACCGAGCCACAAATAAGCAATATGCTTAGGCTGATGCTAAGAGAAAAAGAGAAAAAGCTCATCTCGAAAAAGTGCATAATTCCAAAAGTCAGATTTTTCTTAAAAATGTTTGGATCATTACTGATTGAGTCTCTCGAGTTTTTGTCGCATTCTTAGTCACTTATATATCCTTTATCCTACCCTTTACCCTTAGCCTAACATTACAACCCTTAAGTCCTCTTGACGGTTAACAACTTCTCAGTAGTGGAGATTAGATTTGGTGACAAGCTTATGCATGCGGGAATTAGTCGAGTATTGGTGTGATCACTTCTTATACATACACTTTTACCCCCGAGAGATACACTTTAAATTATCATTCATACTTTGTGAGGGTAAAAGGCTGATCTTGGTGTTCGATTGCTTGATATATCTTGTTCTTATGTTCGACTGTGTGAGTATTCTTTTTTCTCTTGGATGATCTTGGGTGGAGATAATTTTGGCGTTATTTTTTTTTATCTTTCTGTCTTTTGATTGAGGACAATCAAAGCATAAGTGTGGGGATTTTGATAACTCCAAGATTATACATGTTTTGGTCGTACTTAATTGCTTAAATTTACCCCGTTTCTCACCCATTTCTGATCTGATTACTCACGTTTTGGGCTAATTCACACTTTTGTAGGTTTTGGAGGCCTTGGAACGGAAAAGTACGAAAAAAGGCGGAAAAGCGTGGAAATTGGACAAAGTCAACTTAGAGAGCTTTTCGCGTCTGCGAATTTTTAAGCTTGGCGCCACGAAGTGAGCCAATTCTAGAATGTTCATCCTTTTCACTGACTTCGCGTAGGCTTTGAAAATTTAGCGCCGAGAATTAGGCAAAGACCCTCGACGGAAGATTCCAGAACTTGCTAAGAAAAGAAAAATAGGGTTAATTAGGTGCTTCGCGCCGCGAAGCTGCCGCCTCGCGATCGCGAAACGAGCCTCCGAATGCCTTTTAAATACCAGCCTCCTCCTTCAGTCCAGGAATCATCTTCAATCACCAATCATCTAGCAGTTACATCTTTTTATATTTTCTTAGTTTGATTAGTGAGAGAGAGAGTTGTGCCGATACGAGTGATACGATCTACACGAAGTTTGTTCTCCGGTTCTCGATCATCTGTTGCTGTACGGTCGGTATAATGTCTGTCTTTTATACTATGTTTGCTGTTTTAATTATGTTTAGTGAGTAGTTTTACTTAGTGGTACTTATTATGGTAGATGAACCTTGTGGATGATGTTTTTATGAATTAATTGATTATTGGGTTGTTATTGGTTTATTGAGTGTGATTTTACGGTTTCGGTTTGATTCGTATTTATGGTTATTTGAACTCGTTGGTTGGGTGTATCTATTTGACCTAGATAGATAGACTCCGTTAGGTTAATTAACCTTTCTTAACCTTCACTTCGGTAACACGGAGAGTTGTGTTAGGTGGTTAGCTCAGACCGAGAGCAGCTAGATAGTAGAATTCCATGCAATAGTGATAGGATTGGGTGACTGGTACTAGACTGCCTGACAATCAGTTTATGTATTAGGACTAGGAAGACCAACCTAGTTGACAACCATAATCATCGCATGTTAGGGTGTCCTAGACTTAAATTCTTTCAATAACCAATACAACCACACCTTTGGCAAAGTTAAATCATCCACTTGGGGAGTCGTTATTACCATGATAAGTACTACTGTTTTCTCTTATAAAGTTTAAATCATCTTCTTTTTGCTTCTTAGTTAATTAGTTGTTTAATTGTCTTTTAGTTAACTAAAACCATTTTCCTAAAAACCCCCCATAATTCTAGATTAATTAAACTAGTTTGGATTATTAGTCTACATAACTTGACCGTTCCCAGTGGTAAGAACGATACCTGGACTTTCCTATACTATATTGTTGGGTTTTTTGTGTGACCTCGAACCAAACTGATACGAGTCACGGTTCAAGAAAAACAAACTGTTAATCTAAATATCAAACCAAACTAGTTTGATTCGCGGAAGCATAAACGTGTAAAAACCCGAAAGCACACGATCTTTATTGTTTATCTAAACTACACATAAATTGTGTTAGAAAATTACCTGAATTGCTTGAGATAGATCCACCCGTGATGAACCTACGAACGGACCTTCTAGCCGGTCAAAACTCCAAACTCCCGAACGAAAAAACCGAACTGGTTTGCGCCTTGTGGTTGTAGTAGACGACGGAGGGAGAGAGAGAGAGAAAGAGAGAGAGGATTTTGTTTCTATTTGGTTGTGTGAATAATGAATGAATGAAAAAGGATTAACCATAACTGAATATTTATATTTGAATAAACAGTATCTGTATCATATTCAGTTTCCTTTTTCAATAATTATCCATAAATAAAACTCTTTCTTTTCCACCAAGAAAGATTAATATATATTAACTAATATATATTAATTAATCAGAATAATTATTATTATATATATTTATTTTAACTAACAAATTAATATAAATCAATTAATTAATTAAACCACTTATATATTTATTTAACTAATAAATATATAATCCCTTTTAATTAATAATAGAAACCTTTAACTTAGGAGTTTCTTACAGAAAACACCAAATAGATTTATAATTGACTATTATAAATCTAATCTCTCTATACTGGAGTTATTTTACCTGTTCGTTTTACAGGTCCTCACAAGTGTGACCCTCAAGAGTCTTATAACATTGGATATGTAATCTTTGGTTTGTCAACTTCTGCACATAATTACTAACAGACTCCCACTTGTGCAAGTTAGCAATACCGGCTTGACCACACGGACCTAAGGAGGCCCCTAGACAGGCACTTAGGATAACCAGGTTATAAGAACTCTTATACCCAGGTAGGTAATGTAATCATCCCTTTTAAGGATATAGCATTTATGAAACAACTGTTCATAAATTGGGTATAACTAGGCATTTCCTTTTGCAACACGATATTTCAATTTTGAGTATGAGCATGGATAAATTCAACTCAGAATACTCAAGATTATGTTTCTTGACTATCCGACTTCTAACTGATAGGTAAACGACAAAGAACAAATCAGTTCGTTTGGGCATGGCCATGCACTTCATCAGTTCTTTCAGTCAGTCAAGGGGACCGGAAATATCTCTCTTCATAGAAGAGGTGCAAATCCCATCTTGCATATCTGCATTTGTCACCACGACTTCCGCTAAATCTAGTTACGTCCCGTATGACCGCCCAGTTACGGCGTGATGTTAGGACACACTAAGTATTCAGTAGTCCTCGTTATTCCAAACCAGATACCTCAGGTATTTAGGACAACCTACTGTGAGATTTACTTATGACAGAATCCACGAAGTAATCTCAACCGGCGGATCACATCCGATATTCGCTACTCTATCGAATATCCGTGCAGTTTTTGGTCTACATTGCTTGTAGCTGTTATTCAACACTCTGATTATAACTACCCAAAAACTCACGATGACTTTAAAACCCTATCAGGTTCCCACCTGGATAAGTTGTCACGGATAAATTTCAAATAAAACTTATACTAGTTTTATTCCCGGATCAAAACATGCAAAATTATTAAAGTAAACAGTGAAATTAATTTTGTATAGTCCATATTACACTCTGTAATTAATTACAAAATTAATAATACTTTCAAAGTTGCTTTTATATTGTCTATTCAATGCGTACTTTTCTGATTTAAATGAAGTATTATCTTTTCTTCAGTTTAAACCTTTTGATTAGTTGCTTACCTTACTAATCAAAGTAACAACCAAAATTAACACAAGTTTAAACAGTGATTTTAACTTGGTTATGCTAGTTCTGTTTTGCAAACACTTTTAACAAAACTAGACTTATCCTTACCATATTCCTTAAAACTTGGAGATACTGGAATAACTCCGAGTTTTCCTGGATATGTAAAGTTAATTCCGCAACTTCCCTTAGTTGCTGTGTAGATAAAGATTTCTACCTGAAATCTAACATATTTTCCATTTACCAAACTGGTAAATCCAAGAAATTTATTATAGTGTTCTTACAACACTCGATGGTCTAAAGATATTATAAAATCTCTATTATTACAACACATACAATTATTGATTTTCTTAAAGTCAAAAACTTGACTTTATATTATTTTTTATCTTACTTTTATAACATAAAAGAATAGATCACATTTCTCATGAATTCTAATCCTCTCTTAGTTATGAATTCCTAGAAACGTAAATCAATAATATATCTTTTATTCTATATCAAGAGCATAGATAGAGAATAAATTAGGCTCCCACTAACCTTTATGAAAACTGACTATTACTTAAATTTAATGCTTTATTGACTTAGTCAAGACTTGATTATTTTAGTCAATTTTATTTTAAGTAATAAGTTTAATACTTTAAACTTGAATTTTACTATTCATAAAACTTAACTTGATTTTATTAGATCCTAATTCCAAAACTTGGAATTTACTAGTTTTATAAATACTGATATTATCGACGTTATCTGTGATAATATCCTAAATTCCCTTTTAAACATATGAGTAATTTGAACTTTGACTATAATGTACCATTCACAATCATATTACTCATAAATGTTTTATCCCAAAAACACATTCCTATAAAATAGTACTTCGTGTGTTTTTTACAGTTTTCATATATTACTTCAAAATAAAATTTGAAGTATATTAGTTAGTGTGACAGACAATGTTCGGGATCAACAAATTGAATCAAGTCTTATCTAGACTTAATCAGATTCGAAACAATATAGACATATGGATCAAGACGATTAATATTTAAAAATACTAAATATCCATAAATTTTAAAACCAAATAATATCTCCAAGATATCCATAATAAAATGTTTTAAAATAACTCAGAAGTTTAAAATGTCTTGATAATGTCTAAAAGATGTCTGATCCTTGTATCTCGGGCTTATCATTTCTTCTGACCCCCTGCAATTAAAAATTTGCACTAGGTGTCAGTTAACTTGTAGACTAACAAGTAGTATTGATAAAATGAAGCAGTCACAAAATATTCGAGGTGTTTATACCTGTTTCATAATGCTTCAGGCAGTTCTGTCTCGAATGGCCGACCTCATGACACCTGAAGCATCGATTCTCGGTCCTTGCCTTGTTGACTTTAACTTTCTTGCCCTTCCCTTTGCCCTTGTCGTTTCCATTGTCAGCAACCTTCGGTACACTCTGGCTGGCCTGAACCTGGCCCTTGCCCTTTCCAGTGTTCCTTTGCCCTCTCTTCTTCTTCACTCCACCATCCTTGACCATCATAACATCTTTGTCTTCGTCCCCGTACCCATACTTAACTCAACAGTTTTTAACATGGAGTGCAGTTCAGCTATGCTCTTCTCCATGTTGTTCATGTTAAAGTTAATCACAAACTGCTTGTAATCGTCAGATAACGAGTTGAGTATAGTATCCGTTGCTGTTAACTCAGTCAAGGACTGATTTTGTAAAAAAATTTATAAATGTAAGCAATTTGTGTGTATGTATTAAATTATATTGTAATGGGCTTGGGAATTTAAAATGTAATGGGTTGGACTTGGGATCCACATTCTGATGTATAAATAGGAGAGTTAGTGTACATTTAGGGTAATCTTGTACCCTTTTCAATATTGTAATCAGCCGTACACTCTTTGAAAGTAATACATGAGAGTCGTTTGAATTCTTTTACTGTTCTTCATTTTGTTCGTGTTCATTTTTATTTCTGTTTTAATAATCTCTCTGTATTTCTTCTTGTTCAATCGGTTTTTGTTTAAATCTCATTAGAAAACTTGGTTCTACATTTATTACAATTGGTATCAGAGTGGGAACGAATCAACAGTATTCGTTTTCGATCCTTTTAGAACGAGTTTTCTTCGGAAATTATCTGGAAATTTAGTGTTTTGATATGTATCGTTTCATTTCTGAGTCCGTTCTTCGAAATTTGTTTCTTCGAAGACTGTTGGTTTTGGAATAGGAATTTCTTTTCGAAAAACGTTCTTCAACGTGTTCTTGAGTTTCAGATGTTGATAAAATTGTTCAGATCAGAGTTGTTCCAGGTTCTGATTCTGTGTGATTTTCAAAAAGGATATCACACAAGGTGGTCTATCCCTCAACAGGGAAACTAAGGTTGGTTTCCTAGAGTCAATAGGTGGTTTACCCCAAATAAGTGTCACCACCTACTCGTAAGTGTCAAATTTTGACTAGAACCAACCTCAGAGGCAAATAAACCACAGAACCTCTGGTAGTCGTCACAGAACCTCTGGCGGACATCATAGAGCCTCTTGGTCGCTTGCTCTTACATTCTCTATCAAAAGAGAGGCCATGTGATGGACTTGTCAGAACTTCTGGCAGTTGTTCTCATAAGCCTCTGACACCACCGCGGAGTCTCTGTCTGTTTTCTTTTTAACGTTGAGATAACTTTTTGGTCTGATCAACATGTTAAAGACATAGCTCCCAAACTCTCTGCTCACTGTCTATAACTTGTTGAAAAGATCTTGTAAAAGTTAAATCTCTACTCTTTTTCACAGAGACTCTGTTCGATCTAATTCGCTCTATCCTTTTTAATTCACAGAACCTCCATTCTGGTATTTCCTCTGATCCCAATTTAGGTCTTCAGATGATTCTCAAATTTATAAGAATTTTTCTGAAAGACAATATCCAAATCCACAGAGGACTTAGTTCAGTCTCGAACACTGAACTTCCTTGAACTTCACAAAAGACAAAACCACTCCTACATCAACCTCCATGCCCACCCCTCTGAACCCAGCCACATTTAAAATACAACACCATGTCAACCTTCCCAGCAGAGCTCTTAAAAGTCCACAAAAGTTTCCTAACCAATCCAGCATGAACGACACTCCTATTTCTCTGCCCTCTGTTGAGATATGGTGAGTGAATCTGAAGACTTCACTGGACGGAACTTGTTTACAGCGCTGGGAAAAGAATCTTCTACTACTTCTCTTTGTCCAATATGAAGAATCGAAGATCCATCACTTGTTTATCTGCTAAGTCTAAACTCTACAGGAAGCATAACCTCTGTCATTCACGCTGAGTTGCTTGGGATGCAGTCAGTTGAGGCAAAAGTCGAAAGAGCAATGCTTCTTGACAAGTGAAGAAATCACAGAGCACAAGTCAAGGGGGAGTTCGTCATTCATATGATTCTCAGAAGATAAAGATCCGGAAAAAGTAAAGTATCACAGAGCCTCTGCAACATATTTCAGAGCTTCTGTAACAATTCGTCACAGAGCCTCTGCAACATATTTCAGAGCTTCTGTAATCTTATGAACTTAGATGAAGATTCAAATATTCACAAGTCAAATGTCACAGAGCTTCTGTCGTTCATCTCAGAGACTCTGTAAAACATCACAGAGCCTCTGATGCATTCAAAGTTATAAGACGATTCTTCTGCCATTCTGCTCAACTTGCTACAAGCATAGCTACACCAATTATCTGCTCACTGTCTGTTCTTGTTGAAAAATTCTGCAGAGGATGAACCTATGCATTCGAATACATGATCTCTGTCGACACATGTCTCTGATGGTAAAGCTTTGAAGGTTAATACAAGTCAAAACTCTACAGAGCCTCTGATGAAAGCCACAGAGCCTCTGCAGTGTAATTCTCTGATAAGTCAACCTTTAAGCTCTGCAGTGTAATTCTCTGATAAGTTGGAAAGAAGATTCAAGACATGCTTCTTTTATAAAACTTAGGGGGAGATTGTTAACTCAGTCAAGGACTGATTTTGTAAAAAGTTTTATAAATGTAAGCAATTTGTGTGTATGTATTAAATTATATTGTAATGGGCTTGGGAATTTAAAATGTAAAGGGCTTGGGCTTGGGATCCACATTCTGATGTATAAATAGGAGAGTTAGTGTACATTTAGGATAATCTTGTACCCTTTTCAATATTGTAATCAGCCGTACACTCTTTGAAGGTAATACATGAGAGTCGTTTGAATTCTTTTACTGTTCTTCGTTTTGTTCGTGATCATTTTTATTTCTGTTTTAATAATCTCTCTGTATTTCTTCTTGTTCAATCGGTTTTTGTTTAAATCCCATTAGAAAACTTGGTTCTACATTTATTACAGTTGCTAACTGCAATGGAACTGGGTGACTAACCTCTCTAGGTGGTCAAGTAGCCTCTTCATTTTCATGACGTGGGCACTGACAGAGGTCCCCTTGGCCATTTTGCACGTGTTTAGAGCCCTTGTGGCATCATAACGCTCTGTGCGAGCTTGTGTTTGGAACATGTCCCTCAGCTGGCGGATCGTGTCGTAAGCATTAGTGTTCATGAGCCCTGTTTGAAGTTCTGGGCTCATGGTCACAAGCATTAGGCAGCCAACATCCATCAAGTCATCTGAACGCTTTTGGTAAGCATTTCTTATTGCCGCACTGGCATTTGCTGGTGGGGCCTCACCCAGGGGCTCTTCTAGGACATACCACTTTCTCTCGTGCCTGAGTACAATCTGCAGATTACGCTCCCAGTCAAGAAAGTTTGAGCCAATGAGTTTGTCCTTTTCTAGGATGGAGCAAAGAGAAAGGTTGTTAGTGTTGGTAACTGTGTTTGCCATCTACACAATAAAACTTGGTCTTAGTACTTTTGAATAAACAGTTCCCAATAAATATCAAAAACCCTTAAATGATTAAATATCGGGCTAGGATCCTTATTTCATACGTCCTAATGTGCGGTTTGCTCACGCCCCACCAGGCCCGTACTATTTCGGTAGGTAAGGACTTTTACCAATCATATCTAACTGACATGACTCCTAGATCTTTTCGGGACATCGGATAAAACCTTACATGCTTTAGTCCCTCTAAGTGCTTTTTGGCCCGGTACCACCCGGTGAACTTAACACAACCAAAACAGATCTCACCACTTGGGACAGGATGTACTCTGGCCGGTACCACCCGATTATCGCAGAGTCTTTTCACCCCCTCCAACTTAGGGTTTGAACACGAGCGCTCAAGGTTTGAGCACTTCCAACGCCCGCGTACCTTATGCCGGTGGTGTCCCCAAGTGGGTTGCACTACTGATCTATGATTTTCTGGGTTTTATAACGAAGTTTTATAAAACTCTAATATTCAAGTATTTTAAAATTGCTATTAAAAGTTGATTGTTTAAAAGGCAACTGTTGTCTTTAAAACTAACTGTTTTGAGAAACAACCGGTGTTTAATAACTTGTTGTTTAAAAACATATACTCTGTTTTAAAACTGACTGTTCTAAAACTCACTTGCTAATAAAACTAACTGTTTTAAGAGCATACCTTTTAAAAGAAAACAATCTTATATGTTTTTAAAAATAAATAAATTTTTACCATCTAAAAATTCATAAACTTGGTAATTTTAATTTTTAAAACCAGCCTCGTGATATAACTAGATTTATAAATTAAAACCTAATTTAAAACGTTCGATAAAACCTAGACATGTAATATCAATAATCACGAGTAAAAAGAATAATCACAACCACGCAGTTTAATAAACACGTAATTATAGATTTGCCAATTAATTCCTAAAGGACCAAAAATGACCTAAAACTATTGTGCTCCGATCTCCCCGCGTAGCTCCGATCTCCTTGCGTAGCTCCCACTGGCCTCGGCATCTCTGACGGAACTTCAGGAAGAAAATCTATCCTAAGGGTCATTTTACATATTACCGGGGTTGTAAGTGGCACGCACGCCTCCCCAAATAGATCAAGGGTCTAAATTGACAATCTCTATAATTACTATAACATATATATACTAAGCAGATATATATATATATATATATAAATATTCAACCACGCAAGTTTTATAAAGCATATAAAATAAAACATTAAACAAAAACCTAGATCCGTTAAAATTATTTCGTTTTGCTTATCGTAAACCATGGTTTTAACTGATTCGTAAAACAGACTGTTTTATAAATCGAAATAAATATTTTAATCTGAAATCGGTTTTTAACTAATTTATAAAAATACCTAAAGATTTATAAACTATAAATCTATTTTATAAATAAAAACCAATTTTCTTAAATATTTGCCTTTTATCCAAGAATATCAAACCGGACTTTCCGAACCAACTGGTCGAAATATTAAAACACTGGCCCATAAGCTGTATCGTGGTTTAACCATCTAGTCAAAACACAACACTAGGCCCATTTGACCAAACGGGTCAAATGACTAGTTTGATAAAACAACACAATTTTATCAGGTATAGAATAAAATTCCCTTATTGTAATTTTATAAGATAAAAACTTCATTTAAATAAAATTAGTTTGGATAAAATGTTTTAAAACCAAATAAACCCTTTTGGGCCATAGCTTGGTCCAAAATACTGGGTTTTTGGCCCGTTCAAATTGTGGCCCATTTAGAATCGAAAAACCCGTGATTTCGTGACTCGTGATCGACCGATAATTTATCGACGTCGATCACCACCATCTGGTGGCGGTCAACCTTTGTCGGCGACGGCAGCAGCAAAACGCCACCACCGTCCCGCGACAGCCACCACTGCCACCATGTGGCCGACGATGGTGATGGTAAACGGCCATCGCCATCACCATCGTTTGGAGGTCGAACAAAACACGCTACCGTTGTCCAAAGACACCCGGCGGTAGTCGGAAAAACACACCACGGTCACCACCATTGTCGCCGATCGAATCAACAACAACAATCACATCACCGCCGCCGCCGACCAGTGGCAACGACGGCTGTCGCCGTCGTCGTCGGTGGCGTGCGACGACAGCAGCAGCGAGGACGCCACCACCGCCGCCGCTTGCGGTTTCAATCATCATCATCGCCATCTACGCCGGCGATCGCAACAATAAAGCACCACCGCCATTGCTGCGGTTAACGGTGACCAAAAACAACCACCACCATCGTTGCCGACCGGCAATGACAGCAGCGGCGAACGCCACCGCCATTGCCGCTCTCGGTCAACAAACAACCACGTCATCGCCACCGCCACATCGCCGTCGCTACATCATGGCGGTTTCGTGAACCACCGTCGCTGCCACTATTTGTAGCTTCGGCTTTAGACAGAAAACGGCCACCACCGCCGCTAGACGCGGCCGCGAGGCGGCCAGCAGCGGTCGCCGCTACAGCCACCTGAATGTGGTGGCTGGCGATCGATCAACACCACCACCGTCGCCACTAAAGTGGCAAACGGCAGTAGCCGGGATCAGCTCTGCCACCGCTCACCACCGCCACGGTTCGTGACTTCTGGTGGTTGCGGTCTTAAATTGAAACGACCACCATCGCCGCCGCTAGGCGCGGCCGTGAGGCAGCCAGCGGTGGTTGGTCTTTTGCCATTGTGGATCGACTAACAAAAACACCAACAACACCGCCATGGCTGTCGGCGTCAACCACCACCACTATCGGTTGTTTATGGTGGACCTCGGTGCTAAACAGGTACCACCATCGCCGCCCCTTGGTGGTGATAGCAGCAGCAAACCGCCACCGCCATCACTGTTGTTGCCGGCGATAAAACAAATAGCCGCCGCCATCACATCGGCTATTTGTGGTCTGGCCTCGGCGCGGTGGCAATTGAGCCACGGCCGAGTGGCGTTCGAGCCATAGCCTAGTGGCGACAACGCCTCGGGCCCGTGGCGATCGAGCCACAGTGTAGTGGCGATCAAGCCACGGTCTAGCCACCACCGGACTGGTGGTGCATCTTATGGCCAAGCCACGATTCGGCCATAGCGGGGTTCGGGTTCGGTCACATGCTACGTGCGACTTGACCACCACCAAACTGGTGTTTCATGATGGTGATAAAAATCCGGCGAATCGAAAAATTGTATTCTAAACAAGTTTTATAAAAACAATTTTTACACGAAAACGATAAAGATAAAAACTCTGAATCTGATAAAGATCGAATTTTTATCTAAATTGATAAAATTCCAATCTCTATGCAAACTGATAAAATTGAACAAAATAAAATATAACGGATCTCATGATTATCAGATAAAACAAAGCCTGAGTATACGCTAAAAGATCAAAGCCTGAGTACAGAGGGTACCAGAGGCCCTAGACTTGGAGTCTTCTTCAAATATCTCAAGATCCTCTTTACTGCACTCAAATGTGATTTCTTGGGATTGGATTGATACCTGGCACATATGCATGTAGAAAACATGATGTCAGGTCTACTGGTAGTAAGGTATAGAAGTGAACCAATCATACCTCTGTAGAGTTTGCACTCTACAGATTGACCACTCAAATCTTTGTGGAGTTTCAGGCTAGTAGCCATAAGTGTTCTCAAAGGTGAAACATCCTCAAGCTTGTATTTCTTTAGAAGATCATGGACATATTTTGCTTGATCGATGAAGATGCCTTCAGAAGATTGTTTCACTTGAAGTCCTATGAAGAATGTTAACTCTCCCATCATACTCATCTCGAACTCACTCTGCATTAAGGACTCAAAATCTTTGCACAAGGAAACATCAGTTGAACCAAAGATAATATCATCAACATATATTTGTACAAGCAAGATATCATCATTATGTTTCTTGTAGAACATAGTGATATATGTTGTACCTCTGTGAAAGTTATTTGAAGTAAGAAAAGTAGAAAGACATTCATACCATGCTCTAGGAGCCTGTTTAAGACCATACAGAGCCTTGCCTAATAAGTAAACATGATTGGGGTACTTCTCACTTTCAAATCCAGGAGGTTGCTTGACATATACCTCTTCTTTGAGTTTCCCATTCAAGAAGGCTGATTTGACGTCCATTTGATACACTTTGAACCCTTTGTGAGCAGCATAGGCCAGAAATATTCTGATGGCTTCTAACCTTGCAACAGGGGCAAAAGTTTCCTCGTAGTGAATGTCTTCTTCTTGACAATACCCTTGAGCTACCAATCGTGCCTTGTTTCTGATTACAACCCCATTTTCATCCTTTTGTTTCTGAAAACCCATTTAGTACCCATAGCAACTTTGCCACTTGGATCTATCAAACTGTAGAAGCTCATCTTGAATAGCTTCCACCCAGAATGGATCTATCAAAGCCTCTGTCACTCTTTTTGGCTCAATTTCATTTACAAAGCAAGCGAATAGACAATAGTTGACATTGGCTCGAGTCTTGACACCTTCAGATGGGTCTCCATTTATTTGGGATTGGGAGTGATCCTTTGACCATTTTAAGGCGTGAGGCAGGTTGATGGTTGAGATAATATATTGGACTTTGATGCGGTAAATATTATATATAAAAAGTGAAACAAGTTTTAACCTCTAATGCCTAACCACAATTACCACATTCACAGGCAAGAGTACCTGATCGTGAGTAATATAGTGTAGGAAAGTGTAGGTATCGTATCTACCACTGGGAACGGTCAAGTTATGTAGACTAATAATCCTAACTAGTTTAATTAATCTAAAGCTATGGGGGGTTTTTAGGAAAATGGTTTAATTAACTAAGAGACAGCTAATTAAACTAATTAACTAAGTAGAAAACAAAAAAAAAAGATGATTTAAACTTTATAAGAGAAAACAGTAGTACTTATCATGATAATATCGACTCCCCAAGTGGATGATTCAAACTTGCCAAAGGTATGGTTGTATTGGTTATTGTAGGAATTTAAGTCTGGGACACCCTAACATGCGATGATTATGGTTGTCAACTAGGTTGGTCTTCCTAGTCCTAATACATAAACTGATTGTCAGGCAGTCTAGTACCAGTCACCCAATTCTATCACTATATCTAGCTGCTCTCGGTCTGAGCTAACCACCTAACACAACTTTCCGTGTTACCGAAGTGAAGGTCAAGAGAGGTTGATTAACCTAACGGAGTCTATCTATCTACGTCAAACAGATACACCCAACCAACGAATTCAAATAACCATACAATACGAATCAAACTGGAACCATAAAATCACACTCAATAAACCAATAACAAACCAATAAACAATTTAATTCATAAAAAAATCATCCACAAGCTTCATCTACCATAATAAGTACCACTAAATAAAACTACTCACTAATCATAATGAAAACCGCAAACATAGTAATAAAGACAGACATTATACCGGCCGTACATCAATAGATGATCGAGAACCGGAGAACAAACTCCGAATAGATCGTATCACTCGTATCGGCACAATTCTCTCTCTCACAAACTAAGACTATGATTGAATATTGATGCACACTCAAGATCGAAGATAAAAGATTGCAGATTAAAAGATGATTTTTGGACTGAAGGAGGAGGCTGGTATTTAAAAGGCAGTCGGAGGCTCGTTTCGTGATCGCGAGGAGGCATCTTCGCGGTGCGAAACACTTAATTAACCTTATTTTTCCTTTTTTGGCAAGTTCTGGAATCTTCCGTCGAGGGTCTTTGCCTACTTCGCGGCGCGAGAATCTTCAGAATCAACGCGAAGTCAGTGAAAAGCATGAACATTCTAGAAATTGCTCACTTCGCGGCGCCAAGCTTAAAAACTCGCGGACGCGAAAAGCTTACTGAGTTGACTTTGTCCAATTTCCACGTTTTTTCGCCTTTTTTCGTACTTTTCCGTTCCAAGGCCTCCAAAACCTACAAAAGTGTGAAACAGCCCAAAATGTGAGTAATCAGATCAGAATGGGTGAGAAACGGGGTAAATTCAAGCAATTAAGTACGACCAAAACATGTATAATTTTGGTGTTATCATACTTCTTGAGATTGAGTGTGTTCTTTATGTGAATCTGCATCTTCCAATGGAGTTGGCTCTAAGATGGTTGGGATTTGAACAAAAGATGGTTTTGGAAGATTATTTGGCTCAAGGACTTCTTGTGGAGGAGTTATTATTGGAGGGACATCACTAGATAGTGAAGTAGGTTGAGATGATCCATGAGGAGTGGTTAAGGATGTACTTGCACCATCTGCTTGATTAATGTCAGTAGAAGTTCTATCAGCATTCCTAGAGGTTCTGTCAGCATTCTCAGAAGCTCTGTGGGCATCCTCAGAACCACTGTCAGGATCTTCAAAATCTTCATACCATTCATGGAAAAGTCTTTCAAGATCAAGTGTAATGGTTGCATTTGGTGATGCTTCAGCATGTATCTTTAGTTCTTCTGTGAACTTATCCTGGATAACTTGAAAATAATCATCAAACTTAACATTAGTGCTAACAACCATAATCTTGGTTCTGGGAATATAGACACTATAAGCAACAAAGTCCTATGTATATCCTATGAATATTGCATCATCTCCTTTAGGATCAAACTTTCCAATTGGCTCTCTATCATTTAGCACATAGCATTTGCAACCAAAAACATGAAAGAACTTGATATTTGGCCTTTTGTCAGATAGAAGCTGATAAGGAGTCTTCTCAAATCTCTTCACCACCAAGGATCTGTTCTATGTGTAGCAAGCAGTGTAAACAACCTCTGCTTAGAATGTGAGTGGTAACCCAGAGGCACTCATCATGGTTCTTGCAGCCTTAATAATGGTTCTATTCTTTCTTTCTACCACCCCATTTTGTTGTGATGTCCTTGGTGCTGAGAAGTTGAGTGTTATGCCAACAGAAGCCAGGTACTCGTCAATTACAGAGTTTTTGAACTCTGTGCCATTATCACTTCTGAGCACCCTAACCTACAAAGCATGAAGAACTTGCAATCTCTTTAAGAGATTGATTAGCAACAAGGGAACTTGAGATTTCTTTCTTACAAACTCTATCGAAGTAAATCGTGAGAATTCATAAACAAGTGAATCAAAACATATGAGATATAAAGTTTGAGAAATATCATCTCTACTCAAACTTGTGAAATGGGAAAACTCAAAAGGTCTTCTCACAAAACCAAGTTTGACCCTTTTTTTATAATAAGCCTTTGCAAATGCTACATGTGGACCTCTGTGGACTAATAGCAGTGCCAAGTCTTGGAGGAAAGAAGTACATTCTAGTACTTGTTGAGTCCTTTCAAATTATCTTGTTTCAGATATGCCACAACATCCTTTTGTTTGGGCTTATCCCTCTGTGAAACAAAATTGCCAAATTGTCTATGTTTATCCCTTGAGCATTTGCTTTTGGGACAAGTGACCAGACATGTTGAATTATGGAAATGATCAGATAAAGCATGCATGATTGATAGCAACTTTACTTTAACCCCCAATTATGGAATTGGGAGCAAAGGCAAGGCTAGAGAACAACTGAGGTGAACTGTGAGATTCAACTGGAAAATAGAACCAGGCGCAAGTATACACCTTGAACTACTGTCGTCCCGTAACAAGTAATAATGGTAAGTAAATACCAGATATCGTTTCCACAGAGAATGAATAATGCAAGAGTCTTTTCAGTTGTTGGTAAAGCAGTTAAGGGATGATTTTAGATGGCGAATTCGAGGATTTTAACCGATGCTTGTTTTAGCAAATGGTGAGTGAGTGTGTTTGTAAAATCTATTGGAGAAAAAGAACCCAGGGTGCAGGTAGTAAAGAGATACAAAAATAGTTGTTTGTAGTTTAAAGATGCTTTATAAAACTGTGAAACCACTGGCTAGACGGCCGACCACAGCGCACACTGGTCAACATGCAATCAGGTGTGATATTAGTCACTTGCCCTAGCACAACCAGTGTTACCTTCATCGCCAGATAAAAACCATATACTGACTTTACACATTAATAAAGTTATTCTCACGTTACCCTTAACTCTGAAAGTTAATGCATTTTCGTAAGCCAGACTAATCCAACTTATTAATCTTCAATGAAACGCTTCAAATCCCTGTAATGAATAGTTTAGCACTGTAATATTGTTCTCACTTTACTGCATTTGTTTTAATGTAAACCTTAACTCTGAAAGTTAATGCATTTTCATAAGCCAGATTGGGCGCCAATCAACCTAACTTAATCTTCAATGAAACGCTTCAAACTCCTGCAATAAATAGTTAGCACAATAATACAAAATTGCATCTAGAACAATTACAACCGCATTACACTCAATATTTCCCCACACCCCAAGCTCAAGCTTTTAACTCATAACTTGGAAATGTGAATACTGGAATAATGACCAGTTGGGAATGCTGGCAAGAAAAGTAAATGAGTGGTAATTACTTACACAATATGTTCCCTTCTAAGAGGGAAACAGAGTGTAAGTAATCCCAAAAGCAGTAAAGTACTTGCAGAAAATTAAAGTACTGGACTGACCAGTAAATTGCAGAAATGTAAATACTGGAGTGACCAGTAGAGACTGGATTGACCAGTAAGTTGCAGAAAAGTAACTGACAGGAAATTAAACACTGGATTTATGACCAGTAAAATTGCTGGAAAGTAAATTGCAATAAAAGTAAATTGGTAATTACTACACAATACGTTCTCTCCTAAGAAAGAAACAGAGTGTAGTAATTCCAAGAAGTTAGAGAATTAGCAGCAGTTAGTAGTTAGCAGGTAAATTAAATACTGAATAGTTACTTGGAGACAAAGGTTCTCATGCAAACACTTTAGGGGACAAAAGTACAACTAGAGTACACTTAGGGGACAAAAAGTACACAAGGTACTTACACATGTACTTGAAAGTACAAAGGATGAAATCTAGGATGTACTTGAAACTTGGAATTTAAGCAAACAATTTCTAACAACTAAATTGCTAACATGTATTTTGAAAACACTGATTTAGGTAGTTGGAACACAATACGTTCTTTACTAAGAAAGAATCATAGTGTAAAACAACTCCAAGGAAACAAGAAGATTAAAAACTACAAACTTTGGATTTTTAAGAACAAGAACACTTTAAGATCAAAACGTTGGAACTTTAACAACAAGAACACAACACAAGAGGATTTTTCAAAAGATTACTTTGATTAAAACTACTAAGAACAACAACAACACTAGTTTAAATGCTTAATCCCGTATAGAGATTAAGACACAAACTAGGAAGATCTAAAGCTTACACTACCAATTGTTTTGAAACCAAAAGCTTAAGAACAGAAAATTAATCTAAGAATATCAACTACAGAACTAGAGAGCTTTGACAAGAGAATCCAAATCACTAGAAAGTGATATGGTTCAAGTGTTAGTGTTTAAGGTTACAACTACTCCTATTTATAGCAAAATAAAGGGCTTGGATGAGGGAGACAGCTGTAAACAGGCTTGATCTTCTGACAAAAGCAACCCATGGGTCAAAATTCGGGTTGGGCCCAAAAGCAATTCCTTGCAGCAAAAGTAATGAGCTGGCCCAGAACCTTCCTTCAGCATTCCTGCAACAGTCCTATAGCACTCCCAAAGGGCTGTCCTGCAACTGCTCCTCTCCAAAGCCTGAAAAACAAGGAAATAACAGTTATTAACTACATATTTACACTAATAATCACATAAGTCATGAGAAATCAAATTATGGTAAAAACAGAAGTAAACTAGACTCAAATGCTAAGTTTGGGTAAAATAAAGACACAATTAGACACCAAAAAGACTCAATAAGTGGCAACATTTAGACACTTATCATAACCTCAAACTTAAAATGTTGTTTGTCCCCAAACAACCAAAAAGACAAAATAAAGACTCAAGTTCTAAAAATTTTACAAAAATTTGGACTGTTTCAAGAGTTTGCATACACTGATCCTTTTGGCTTATATGGATGACATGATTACAAATAGCCCTTCACAAATCTTGGTTCCTTTCCTGATTTCAAGGTGCAACACAGATTTAGTCCTAAGTCTAGAGTCATCAAGGCATCTTTGAAGTGGTGGTGCATGATGGCCATTCTTTCTTTGCATGCTTAAGCCTCTTTTTCACACATCTCACAACAATCACTCAATGGTATGATTTTATTACCATTCTTCTCTTATTGAGGTATTGTTTGGACCTTTAGGTCTCTTTTGAGCTCAATGTGTCTTTTAACACAGAGCTTTACCAAAATTTGAAAAAATTTATCCAAAATTTGGCTTTATGTGTGGCTTTCTTGATGTGTTTGGCAAATGAGGTGAGGAAGGGGTTGAGTGTATATGCAAGGCATTCTCCCCACCTCAAACTTATGGGATGCAATGTCCCCATTGCATCAAAGAAAAGTGTTTATGGGCTTAAAATGTAGGAATGAAAGCCCAAGAATGGCTTGCCATATGATGACTCAACCATCTTTTCTATCAAACTGTTTTTGGACTTATTTTCTATGCTAACAACTATCTTTCAAAAAGATCACATCTGGATTTATTAAGGCTATAAGGTCATGAGTAAGTTAAAGAGCATGCCAATTCCGATCTCAGTGCACAACAGATGATCAAGTCCATAAAATCAGTTCCCAACTTAACTAGAAAATCAAAGATGAGAATGGGACTGTTTTCCATTTCATCCATTGCAAGACACAAACAAAAGTGACTCAAATTCTATCCTATCATGACTTAGTGAGCAAAACTACCTAAAATTCAGCAACTTATCCAAACAGATCAGTGAATGAACAAAGATCATGGATTAAGACTCAAAAACTAAAAATCCTACTTTGAAACAGAAAAGTAAAAAATGAAAATGTTTCCCAAGGGGTCACACTGCCATCAATTCTACATACCTAAAAACATCAACCTCATACTTGAGATGTTGTGTGACATTCAAGTTTGGAAAATCATTAAAAATAAAGAAACTAATTAAACTTTACCAACCTCAAACTTGCTTAAGGCAAAGTTTGGGTTTAAAACCTAAAATTCAGAAAATCAAAAGAAAAATGCACACAACCTCAAACTTAGTCTGAGACTAAGGTTGAAACTAAAACTAAAAATCAGCAAATCAAAATAAAAGACTCAAAATTTTAACAACCTCAAACTTTGTCCATGACAAAGTTTGGGACTCAAAAACTAACCATTTACCTAAAGTGCAGCAAATTTCCCAAAAATGGGCATCAACAGATTTCATGCCATGGGATAAGATAAAGAAACTACACAAATGCACCACAAGGTTGATTGATGTGTACCCTAAGAGGGACTGCCTCTTATGTGCGTGGATCTCAATTTAACTCATGAACTCAAAGGGACTGCCTTTGTGTTATGTTAATTCCAAATCAACCAAATGAGGTAGAGGGACTGCCTCTACTCATTGTGGACCACAATTCACAAAAGTGTAAATAGGGGGACTGCCCCTTTGTGCAAACTGTGTGTGAATACATAAGTGTGCAAAACATAAGATCAAAACATGCATAATAGACAAATATATACATAACCAGGCAGAGAACAGACATTTTTGCTGTGCAAGGCTAAATATGCTACTATCCATATAGTAATTGACAAGGAAATGAAAAAGGGAGGATGATAGAACCTGTCCTACTCAGACTGAGTAGGTGAATCCTCCTGGAGCACATCCTTGGGTCTAGGAGGCATCTTTAGAGGCTGTTGGGCCTGTCCCAACCTGTAGGCCTCCTTGATCTGCTCTTTGTACTTCTTGTTCAATGCCTCCTGTTCCCTTTCCTTCTTGATCTTCTCCACATCCCTTTCAATCACCAACAGTTTCTCCTTGAGCTTCCTATGCTTGGCCTTCACAGTTTCCTTGATTTCTTCAGTTTGCCTCTCCATAGCATCCAGCAACTCAGCTTTCAAAGACTCCAAACCAGAGTTGGAAGTCTGTCCACCAGCTTCAGGGGCATTTGGGAATCTCAACAACCTCAACAGAGACTGCTTGTCTATCACCACCTTGTCTCTATTGAATTTGTCAGTGGAGAGAGATGGAACTTTGGCTTTTTCTAGCAGCTTCTGGATGATGGTAGGGTAAGGGAGTTGTTTGTTCCCTTTCTCTATGCTGTATCTCATGGCCTTGCTAATCAGGGAACCCACATCAAATTGGTGCCCTTCTACTATGCAATAGAGATAGTAGACCCTATCCATATCCAAATCAGTGTCATGGCTGGCTGGGAATAGAGTGTGCCTCATAAAGTAGAACCACACATTGGTTTCTCCCTTTAGAGTGTGTCCCTTTAGGATTTTCTGCTTGTACTTAACATCCCACTTTGACCCCTCAACACTCGGCCTTTCTAGCAGCATATCATAGTCTTCCTTGGTGGCCTGAGTCTAAAGTCTGTCATACTCTGATTCTTCTGGAGGTGTGAGGCCCAAAAGTTCATTAATGGCCTCAGTAGAGTATGAAACTGGGGTCTGCCTTACCATGAGTTCAGTTCCAGGGGTGACAGCCAATTCTGTGAAGAACTCCCTCACCCAATCCAGGTTATACTCCCCTATGCAGTCAAACAAAGTCTCCCATTTCATGGCCTCAACAACCCTCTTCAGTTCAGGGTAGGCATGCACTAGTGTTTTGGGATAGACCCTAGGGGTGTGAGCTGACCTAGTAGCAAATAAGGGATACTTGCTAACAGCTAAAGGTCCACTAAGTAGGTCAATGGGTAAGGTACTTGCAGAGATTACCTTCTTCTTCTTGTGCCTGGATGAAGGTGCTGCAGGACTGCCAGAGGACTGCTGGAGCACTGCATGATGGTGTCCACTGGTCTGCTTGGTTTTCTGCCTGGTGATTCTCTGAGGAGGGATTTGGAGGTGGATTATACTCCTCATCTTCCTCACTATCATGGAGAATGAATCTCCTCTTCTTTGGTGGCCCTGTTTCAGCAGCTTTCTTCTTCTTTTGGACCTGTACCTCATGCTCTTTAGCCTTCTGTTTCCTGGCCAATTCAACCTCTCTTGCTCTCTCTTGCTTTCTCTTCTCCTCTGCCTCTGCTTTCTTTCTTTCATCAGCCTCAATCCTCTTCCTTTCTTCTGCTTCAGCCTTCTTCTTGGCAACAGCCTCTGCCTTTATTCTTTCCTCAGCCTCTTTCTACTTTCTTGCAGCTTCCTCAGCCTTCTTGTTCAACCTTTCTTTCTCAGCCTCCCAAGCCTGCTTTCTTCTTTTCTTGTCCCTCTCTTCTCTCTCAGCATGAGAGATCAGCCTCCTCTTCTTAGACACTTCTTTCACTACAGGCTCTTCAACCTGTTGCTCTATCTGTTGCTCCTCTTGTACCTCCTCTATCCTTATTGTGCCACCATCTCCTCTTTCAGGTTCATCATCATGTGTGGGACTGTTGTGCTTAAAAGTTTCAAGCACAACATCCTTATGCATAACAGATTCCTCAATAGGTTGAACCTCAGGCTGCTTTCCTTTATCAATCACCTCCTTTCCACTAGATGCACCCACATCCCAATCTAACTGCTCAAGTATGGGATCCAAGGCTGCTCCACTTGCTTCCACAGTCTCTACCCTCTTCACTGTTTCCTTGGCTACCACCAATTCCCTTGTTTCCACAGGCTGTTTGGGTTGGGGGTTTTAACTAGAGGTAGCCTGGTTGGCCATATGGCCAAAACCAGGGTGTATAATGGTTGAGGATGAGGTTTGGGCACTGGTTTGCCTTGAATTTATGATGGCTTGGAGTTGGGCTATGCTGTAGTCTGCAAAGGGGTTTTGGTTGGGTGTAGGTCTAGGTTCTGGGGTTTGGAATCTGAAAGGGACATAGTGGGTACCATGGGTGGTGTAAACAAGGTGGTCATAGGTTTGATATGAGGGTCTAGGTTGCATTTGTGACAAGGCATGGTTGGTGAACAACCTAGCTATCTTGTCACTAATAGGGGCTGTATTGGCAGGGGTATAACTAAACGAAGGTGGGTTAGGTATTGTTTGTTGTGGTTGATTTGGGTTGGTGTTGGGTGGTTGGTTTGATGATTGACCCTTCATGGAAGTTGAGAGACCTAAAATCTCATCTTGAGCAGCCAAGGCTTCATCAAGGTTTTGACTTAAGGCCATTCCAACTATGGTGTTAGGACCAAAGGGTTTATCTAAGGCTTTAGTGGTGGATGGTTTTGGTGTTGAACCTGTGGCTTTAGGGAATTGTACATATTGGTGGGCTGGAATGGTGACTGATCCTCCTTGGGTTGTCACAGTGATGGGAACATTATCAAAATCTACACCAAGGGACTTTGGTGTAGATGATCTCTCAGCAACCAAAGCAAGAGTATCAAGGGCGGTTTTACCTTGATGAGATGAACCTTCCCCTTTCTTCTTGGCCTCCACAGTTTCATGCATCCTTGATGTTTCTCCCCTATCTTCTTCTTTGGAGTTTGTACTCCCTTCAGATGATACTCCAATGGCAGATCCCTCACTTGTAGTCATGGGCTTTGTTTTCACAACTTGACTACTCCTTGTGTTTCTCCTTTGCTTGATTGGAATGGCCTTTGGCTTCTTTGCCACTGATTTGGCCCTTGCTTTTGGCTTCTCCTTCAAGGGCTTTACACTCCGAACAGGAATTGCAGCAATGGGGGTTTTGTTTAAGGGATTGTCACCGGAATCAGGGGGTGTTTCACCGGAATTATGTTTTTCCCGGATGGTTTTCTTTGTAATCGGCATTTCACAGTGGTGGTTAAGGGTGGTTAGGGCTAGATTAGGAAATAGTTTAGTGAAATTAAATGCAGAGGTGGTTAAATAGAGTGGTTTACGGGCTGTTTGGGAGGCTAATTTCCCTCTTTGGTGGTTTCCGGTCAAGGTTGTGAGTACGAATTGCAGCTTTCGGCTATTACCCAAAGTGGAAACGCCGATGAACTCTTCTCAAGTACAGAATAAAAGCTATGTTTGCAGAGATGAGAGATTGAAAGTACAAATTCGTTATCTTGAGGGAGACAGAGGTCTGAGTCGTTGTCTTCTCAAGAAAAGATGATGTAAGCGTGATGATGGCTCCTGTTCGTTTTCCGGCGAGATAACCGTTGGAAGCCAACGGCATCGTTTGATCTCAACTTAAACGGAAGTGGGCTGTGTGTACATGGGCCTGCAAACAAGAGGTAACAAATCAAATTTATTTTCTTTTTACTTAAGTGGGCTTGTTTTTATTTTAATTAAACCGATTATAGAGCCCAAATTAGGTGAGTAGGCTAATTAGCCCATCACATCCAATCTGACCCATAAATCAGATTTAAATAAATACTTTATTTCTTTTCTTTATTTTTCTGATTTTCAAATAACAAGATAAAAAAAAATTGTATTCTTCAAAAACTATTATTTCTAAAAGAATTTTATTACCTAAAAATTTCTTATACTAAGATTACACTAATTAATTATTACTAATATTAGTTGTACTAACCTAATGCTACAATTATTTAGACTAAAAAGACTTAGACTAAGTACACTAAGGCTAATAACTTCTTACAACTAATAAAACTTTTAATATTTATTCTAACTTAACCTAAAAGCAACTCTTTTTGGATTTTTGAGAAAAGAATTATGAAAACTAATATTACTACGTTACTTAAACCTAACTCTAATTATCTAGATATACTACTTACCTAGTTACAACTAATAAATCTTTTTGTTGTTTTTCAAAATTATTGTAACTTGACCTCTAAGCACTTATTTTTTGATTTTCAAGAAATAAAGTTCTAAAACCTAATACTACTACATGACCTAAAAAAAAAAACTAATTTTTGTGAAATCTTTTATTTTTATGTAAGTAAAAACAAAAAGGAAAAAAATAGAAAAAACAACTTATTTACAAAAAGAAAACATTTATTTATTTTAGAAATCAGAGTCATCAGCCATGTCAGGCTGATGTGGATTTGGAACTGGCTCAAGAAATGGTTTCACTCTCTGTCCATTTACCTTGAAAGTAGTACCTCTGTCCGGATCAATTAAATCAACTACTCCGTAGGGGTATACTTTTGCAATTTCAAAAGGACCTGTCCATCTAGATTTTAGCTTTCCAGGGAATAACTTCTCTCTAGAATTGAACAGTAAAACTTTTTGTCCTTCATACAGGTCTTTTAGAAGAATCTTTTCGTCATGCCATTTCTTTGTATTTTCTTTGTAGAGTTTGGCATTCTCATAGGAAAAATACCTTTGTTCCTCCATTTCACAGAGTTGTAAAATTCTCTTCTTACCAGCCTCATCTAGACTCATGTTCAGCTTTTTGATGGCCCAATAGGCCTTATGCTCTAACTCTACAGGCAGGTGACAGGCTTTTCCAAAAACTAACTTATATGGGGACATTCCAATAGGGGTTTTGAGTGCAGTTCGGTAGGCCCACAGGGCATCATCCAATTTGGAGGCCCAATCCTTGCGGTGTGGTTTGACTACTTTAGCCAAAATGCCTTTAATTTCCCTATTTGACAACTCAGCCAAACCATTGGTTTGAGGGTGATAAGCAGTGGCCACCCTGTGCTGAATGTTGTACTTCAATAGAAGTTCCCCAAGTAAATTATTTAGGAAATGAGTGCCTTCATCACTAATTAAGGCACATGGTGTACCAAATCTAGTGAAAATTTGCTTTTGTAAGAACTTGACAACAGTCTTAGCATCATTAGAGTGGCAGGCCATAGCCTCCATCCATTTAGATACATAGTCTACAGCTACCAATATGTAAGAACAATTGTTGGAAACAGGAAAAGGTCCCATAAAGTCAATACCCCACACATGTGAAATCATTCCTAAAGATATTTGTGAAATCATTCCTAAAGATTTTAATAAATATCAAAAGAAAAAGCTTTTATCTGATCGTAGAAAATATCTTTGGGATGATCCTTATTTGTTTAAAATTTGTGCAGATGTCCTGTGTGGCAATGATGTATGATTGAAGTCACTTCTTCTTTTGGTATGCATCTTCTGATCACCTGATCTGCACAAATTTTAAACAAATAAGGATCAACCCAAAGATATTTTCTACGATCAGATAAAAGCTTTTTCTTTTGATATTTATTAAAATCTTTAGGAATGATTTCACATGCTAAAAAGTTACAAATATCTGCAAACCACAAGGTCCTGTGTGGCAATGATGTATGATTGAAGTCACTTCTTCTTTTGGTATGCATCTTCTGATCACCTGATCTGCACAAATTTTAAACAAATAAGGATCATCCCAAAGATATTTTCTACGATCAGATAAAAGCTTTTTCTTTTGATATTTATTAAAATCTTTAGGAATGATTTCACATGCTAAAAAGTTACAAATATCTGCAAACCAAGGTATGGAAAAATGGTTCACAGCTAGTATCCTCTCATCTGGAAATACTTCACAGATGTCACTACTATGTACAATATCTTTTTGCTTTTCTATTCTTGACAAGTGATCTGCCACTTGATTATTTGTTCCTTTTCTGTCAATGATCTCCAAATCAAACTCTTGTAACAACAAGACCCACCTTATCAGCCTAGGTTTTGCATCTTTTTTAGAAATAAGGTACTTGATGGCAGAATGATCAGTGTGAACAATTACCTTGGTGCTCATCAAGTAAGATCTGAATTTTTCAAAAGCAAAAACCACAGCCAATAATTCCTTTTCAGTAGTGGTGTAATTGATTTGAGCATCATTGAGGGTTTTACTAGCATAGTATATAGGGTGAGAAATCTTTCCTTTCTTTTGCCCTAATACAGCTCCAACTGCCTAGTCACTAGCATCACACATTATTTCAAAAGGTTGAGACCAGTCAGGTGTGGTTACAACAGGAGCAGTGACCAGAGCTTCTTTTAGGGTTTTAAAAGCCTTTTTACAATCTTCATCAAAATTAAACTCCTGATCATGCTGAAGTAACACACACAAGGGTTTTGAGATTTTGGAAAAGTCTTTTATGAATCTCCTGTAAAACCCTGCATGTCCAAGGAAACTTCTGATTCCTTTCACAGTGGTTGGTTCAGGTAATTTTGCAATTACCTCCAACTTTGCTTTGTCTACCTCAATGCCTCTATTGGATATGAGATGTCCCAGAACTATGCCCTCTTTAACCATGAAGTGGCATTTCTCCCAATTCAAGACTAAATCAGTATCCTCACATCTTTCCAGAGCTTTTTCAAGATTTTTCAAACACTGCTCATATGATGTCCCATATACAGAAAAGTCATCCATGAAGATTTCCATGGAGTTTTCTAGCATATCAGAAAAAATAGACATCATACATCTCTGGAAAGTGGCTGGGGCATTACATAATCCAAAGGGCATCCTTCTAAAGGCAAAAGTGCCATAGGGACATGTAAAAGTGGTCTTTTCCTGGTCATCTGGTGCAATGGCTATTTGATTGTAACAGGAGTAACCATCTAAGAAACAATAAAACTCCTTACCTGCCAGTCTGTCTAACATTTGGTCCACAAAAGGTAAAGGAAAATGGTCTTTTTGAGTGGCTTTGATAAGCCTTCTATAGTCCATGCATATCCTCCAACCTGATACTACTCTGGTAGGTATAAGTTCATTTTTCTCATTTGGTACAACAGTAACTCCACCCTTTTTGGGTACACATTGAACTGGACTGACACAAGTACTACTGGCAATGGGATAAATTATGCCAGCATCAAGCCATTTCAAGATCTCCTTTTTAACTACTTCTTTCATAACAGGATTGAGTCTCCTTTGAGGCTCAACTGAAGTGAAATTTTTGTCTTCAAGAATAATCTTGTGTTGACAAACAGTAGGGCTTATGCCCTTGACATCAGCAATGGTCCAAGCAATGGCTTTCTTGTGCCGTTTCAGCATCTGGACCAACTGTTCTTCCTGGTCTGGGTCTAATGATGATGAAATTATGACTGGTAACTTCCCTGGGTGTTCTAAGAATGCATACTTCAAATGTGAGGGAAGTTGTTTCAGTTCTAAATCTGGGGCAACATCTAAAGAAGGGACAAGAGTCTTCCTATCTTCAATCTCTTAGGTTTCAAAGGCAAAGATTTCCTCAGGCATCACTATCTCCTCACAATCTTCCTCATCACTATCACTTTCAGACTCTGCTATTCCTAGGGCTTCTCTTCTACTCTCATTCTCACACCAAGTCTCTATCACAGTCAGAATGGAACAATCCTCTCTATCCTCAGGATACCTAAGAGAATTAAACACATTAAAAGTCACCTCTTGGTCATGGACTCTCATGGTCAACTCTCCCTTCTGGACATCTGTCAGGGTTCTGCCTGTAGCTAAGAAAGGTCTACCTAGAAGGAGGGGAACATCATTGTCTGCCTCAAAGTCTAAGATAATAAAGTCAGCTGGAAAGATGAACTTATCAACCTGGACTAGGACATCCTCAATCTTTCCTTCAGGATAGACTATGGTCTTATCAGCTAAAGATAGAGTCACAGTGGTAGGTCTAGCTTCACCTATGCCTAAGGATTTGAAAATGGATAAAGGCATCAGGTTAATACTAGCTCCTAGGTCACATAGGGCTTTCCCTACATTCTTTCCTCCTATCAGACAAGGTATAGTAAAACATCCCGGATCTTTCATCTTTGGTGGGATTTTGTTGGTTAACAAGGCACTACATTCCTTAGTCAGAGCTACTATCTCATATTCAGTCAGCTTTTTCTTTTTGTTCAGGATGTCTTTAAGAAACTTAGCATAACTTGGCATTTGCTCAATAGCCTCAACCAAAGGTATGTTTATGTGAAGTTGCTTGAAAACATCCAAAAATTTCTTAAACTGTATTTCCTCTTTTTGATTCCTTAACCTTTGGGGATAAGGAATATAACGACTGACTGAAGATGGAACAGTGGTCTTTCCAGGAATTGGGTCTGGTAATGGTGGTGGAGTAGGCAGGACATCATACTCTACTACTTGTTGTATCACAGGTTCTGCCTTAGGGATTGTCTCTGAACTACTTGGTATACAATGACTCTTAGGACTGTCACCAGATTGTGACACATCACTAACAGGGGTTTTGTCTCTCTTTTGAACTTTCTTTGACTCATTTGGAAATAAAAGTGGAAGATCTGACCTTTTAGGAAGTGGTGCATGAGTCAGAGGTCTCTTGTTGTTTTCTCTAGAAAGCTGTGGAATATCAGAAGAAGTGGATGATGCAAAATCTTTTTCTTTTTCTACCTTTTTTCTCGGGCACTGTTTTTGTATTTTCTTTTTCTTTATCTTTTTTCTCAGGTGGTGTGTGTGATTTCACCTGATTGTTTTCTATTAAAGTCTTACCATTCCTAAAGGTCACAACTTTGACTTGTTCTTTCCCAGGTCTCTGAGGGGTCTCAGTATCACTAGGTAAAGTCCCATCAGGTCTTTTCTTAATCTCCTGAGCTATCTGACCAACCTGGCTTTCCAGATTTTTGATTGATGCCTGTGTTTGGGCCATGAAGCCTTTCAACATTGCCTCCAAGGTAGGAGGGGCATCATTCTGATTGTTGTTCCTATGGTGAGAAGAAGAAGATTGATGGTTCTGGTTTTGAAAATGAACATGCCCCTGTTGTTGTTGGTGGTTATTATTCTGACTAGGGTGATTAGTCTGACCATGGGGTTTCTGCATAGGTGAGTTAAGTGCCGGCCTACGCCATGAAAAATTAGGGTGATCTCTCCACTTAGAATTGTAAGTCGGAGAGAAGGCCCCAGTTTGTGTGTGATTGTTATGGCCAACATAGTTAACACTTTCAGGGTTTTCAGAACAGTCATCAAATAAATGGTTCTCTTGACAATAAGAACAAGTGACAAAACGGACTTTTTTAGGTGTCCTCTCATTTCCATTAGGGTTGGTCAGATTCTTCATCATTTCAACCATATTGGAAACTTGCTCAGGCAAAGCTGAGTAGGCATCTGTATCCTGAACATTAGCAGTGTTTCTTCTTGGTGGAACTGCCCGTGGGTCAGCCCAATGTCCAATGTTGTTGGATATCTTTTCTAGGATCTTAAATCCTTCATTGTATGTGATTCCAGTGAAAGCTCCGCCTGCAGTAGCATCTATCATTCCTTTTGCAGTGGGTATTAACCCATTGTAAAAGGTTTCTACCTGTATACAGTACGGAATGCCATGATGAGGGCATTTTCTCAAAAGTTCTTTTTTTCTTTCCCATGCATCAGGAACTGCCTCATCCTCCCATTGTTTAAAAGTGGAAATATCAAGCCGGGACTTAGCATTTCTGGTGGGTGGAAAATATTTTTTTAGAAATTTTTCTGCCATTTGGTTCCATGAGGTTATAGAATCTGGTTCGAGTGAATCGTACCAGGCTCTGGCTCTTTCCTTAAGGGAAAATGGAAAAAGAGATAACCTCAAGGCGCTTGGTGAAACTCCCGGTATACGGAAAGAATCTGTTATTTGCATAAAAGATTTTAGATGAGAATGTGGATCTTCAACTGCAGTACCACCGAACTAGCCATTAGTTTGGATCATGGAAAACATCAGGGGTTTTAGAGCAAAATGGGCGGCTTTGATTTTGGGTCTAAGTATTCCTGAATGAAGCTGGCCCAAAACAGGAATAGCATAGTCCATAATCCCGCCATCCTTAGAATTAGCAAGTTGAATGATATCTTGCTCCTGATAGAGTTCCTCCTCATCACTGTACTCCTCCTCATCATCACTAGGATGTGGGGGTGGGTTTTCTTCTTGTTGGTTTAACATTTGGATGGTTTTTAAAAGATCTTTTTGTACTTTTCTTTGCCAATGGAGAGTTTGTTCAATCTCTGGATCAAGTTCAAAAAATTCACCGCGTGCTTTTCTTGGCATAAATAATATTTTTCTTTTCTTTTCTGAAAAACGGTGTTAGAAAAATCAAAACATAAAAACTCTACTTAAAACTGAATTGATTCTTAACTTCCTTCCCCGACAGCGGCGCCAAAAACTTGATAGCAAGTTTACTTTCACCCCCAATTATGGAATTGGGAGCAAAGGCAAGGCTAGAGAACAACTGAGGTGAACTGTGAGATTCAACTGGAAAATAGAACCAGGCGCAAGTATACACCTTGAACTAATGTCGTCCCGTAACAAGTAATAATGGTAAGTAAATACCAGATATCGTTTCCACAGAGAAGGAATAATGCAAGAGTCTTTTCAGTTGTTGGTAAAGCAGTTAAGGGATGATTTTAGATGGCGAATTCGAGGATTTTAACCGATGCTTGTTTTAGCAAATGGTGAGTGAGTGTGTTTGTAAAATCTATTGGAGAAAAAGAACCCAGGGTGCAGGTAGTAAAGAGATACAAAAATAGCTGTTTGTAGTTTAAAGATGCTTTATAAAACTGTGAAACCACTGGCTAGACGGCCGACCACAGTGCACACTGGTCAACATGCAATCAGGTGTGATATTAGTCACTTGCCCTAGCACAACCAGTGTTACCTTCATCGCCAGATAAAAACCATATACAGACTTTACACATTAATACAGTTATTCTCACATTACCCTTAACTCTGAAAGTTAATGCATTTTCATAAGCCAGACTAATCCAACTTAATCTTCAATGAAATGCTTCAAATCCCTGTAATGAATAGTTTAGCACTGTAATATTGTTCTCACTTTACTGCATTTGTTTTAACGTAAACCTTAACTCTAAAAGTTAATGCATTTTCATAAGCCAGATTGGGCGTCAATCAACCTAACTTAATCTTCAATGAAACGCTTCAAACTCCTGCAATAAATAGTTAGCACAATAATACAAAATTGCATCTAGAACAATTACAACTGCATTGCACTCAATATTTCCCCACACCCCAAGCTCAAGCTTTTAACTCATAACTTGGAAATGTGAATACTGGAATAATGACCAGTTGGGAATGCTGGCAAGAAAATTAATGAGTGGTAATTACTTACACAATACGTTCCCTTCTAAGAGGGAAACAGAGTGTAAGTAATCCCAAAAGCAGTAAAGTACTTGCAGAAAATTAAAGTACTGGACTGACCAGTAAATTGTAGAAATGTAAATACTGGAGTGACAAGTAGAGACTGGATTGACCAGTAAGTTGCAGAAAAGTAACTGACAGGAAATTAAACACTGGATTTATGACCAGTAAAATTGCTGGAAAGGTAAATTGCAATAAAAGTAAATTGGTAATTACTACACAATACGTTCTCTCCTAAGAAAGAAACAGAGTGTAGTAATTCCAAGAAGTTAGAGAATTAGCAGCAGTTAGTAGTTAGCAGGTAAATTAAATACTGAATAGTTACTTGGAGACAAAGGTTCTCATGCAAACACTTTAGGAGACAAAAGTACAACTAGAGTACACTTAGGGGACAAAAAGTACACAAGGTACTTACACATGTACTTGAAAGTACAAAGGATGAAATCTAGGATGTACTTGAAACTTGGAATTTAAGCAAACAATTTCTAACAACTAAATTGCTAACAGGTATTTTGAAAACACTGATTTAGGTAGTTGGAACACAATACGTTCTTTCCTAAGAAAGAATCAGAGTGTAAAACAACTCCAAGGAAACAAGAAGATTAAAAACTACAAACTTTGGATTTTTAAGAACAAGAACACTTTAAGATCAAAACGTTGGAACTTTAACAACAAGAACACAACACAAGAGGATTTTTTAAAAGATTACTTTGATTAAAACTACTAAGAACAACAACAACACTAGTTTAAATGCTTAAACCCGTATAGAGATTAAGACACAAACTAGGAAGATCTAAAGCTTACACTACCAATTGTTTTGAAACCAAAAGCTTAAGAACAGAAAATTAATCTAAGAACATCAACTACAAAACTAGAGAGCTTTGACAAGAGAATCCAAATCACTAGAAAGTGATATGGTTCAAGTGTAAGTGTTTAAGGTTACAACTACTCCTATTTATAGCAAAATAAAGGGCTTGGATGAGGGAGACAGCTGTAAACAGGCTTGATCTTCTGACAAAAGCAACCCATGGGTCAAAATTCGGGTTGGGCCCAAAAGCAATTCCTTGTAGCAAAAGTAATGAGCTGGCCCAGAACCTTCCTTCAGCATTCCTGCAGCAGTCCTATAGCACTCCCAAAGGGCTGTCCTGCAACTGCTCCTCTCCAAAGCCTTAAAAACAAGGAAATAACACTAAGTAACTACATATTTACACTAATAATCACATAAGTCATGAGAAATCAAATTATGGTAAAAACAGAAGTAAACTAGACTCAAATGCTAAGTTTGGGTAAAATAAAGACACAATTAGACACCAAAAGACTCAATAAGTGGCAACATTTAGACACTTATCAATGATGTTAAAACATTCACAGAACTCAATATTGCAGGAAAGAGACTTAAACTTTTCATTAAAATTTTCAAAAAAATGTACAAAAGTTTTTGATTTAGAGCCCTTCCTAGGTTTGGGCTTCTTTGTACCAGACTCCTTAACTATTCTAGGCTCTTTATTTGGAAAAACATTTGAATTAAACTTCTTCTGTGAGGATCCCTTCTTTGATTTCCCTCCAATTACTGACACAGAAGATTCATTATTTTGAGGCCATTTTTCTTTTTGTTGCCAAGTAAGTTTAGGTTTCTGAACTTCTGAGACTGTTGAAGAGATGCATGCTCTCAAGGATTTTTCTTTTTCTTTTTCTTTTGAAATTCAAACACAAATCAATAAAGTTTGGACAAACAGTGAATCCTCTTGACTTTCTTCTTAAGGCCATGGTTGTCAAAGAAAGATTTACTACTTCACCATCCATAGAGGTATGGGCTACTATGTCACACTCTATGAACTGTCCAGTTGTATCATCAGATTCCTTGGAGATTTCATGTTCAGATATCTGATCATTTAACATTTCAGTAAAAGAATCATAGTTTGAAAAATCAGGCATTGAAACTTCTGAACAAGATTCAGATTCTAACTCAGAGTTAAATTCTGTGACAGAGTCTGAAGTGAGAAGATCTCTGTTGGAAAAGATAAAATCATCATCTAAAGAAGAACGCAAGACACTTGAGATATCTTCTGTGAGATTTTCTTCACAGAGAGTCTCATCATCAGCATCAGAGGTTACTAAAGAACCAGAGACCTCTAACAAATTATTTGGGAGAAATTCAGGTGCTTTAGAGGACAATTTCTTTTCTAAGGATTTCACAATACACATAAAGGCACAATCTTCTTGAGTTTCTGGATGACAAAATTCAAATACTCCCATTTGACTTTGTCTCAAAAATTTCCTTGGAATATAATTCTTCTCCTCAGAAGGTGAGAAGGAGTCAATGTAGTCTTCAAATGCTACATTTGTGAAAATAAGAGGAGGTTTTGACTTTGGTCCACTCATGAGTCTTCTTCTTTTGAAGATTGACTTAGTATAAAAAATGTTGCTTCTGATGTTCTTTGCAGATTTGAAGGTATTCTGTAGAGTTTTGTTGATTTTAAAACTTGGTTTATTATCATACTCTGAGAACCCTAAGCCTCTTCTGCCCATGTTAACCCTTATTTAAAATATTCTGGGCATCCTGAAATTTCCTTATCTTCAGCTCTCTGTCAAGTAATCTTGGTGCAAAAATTCTCTTTCTTTTTGGAAAAAATCTTTGATAGAGACAGCATTACACTCTTCATGATTTAATCTCTTTAGTTCAATTACTTTGTCTTTTAAATCTTTTTCATATTTGGCAAACTTTTCTTTTGAACTTCTTTCAGAATTGGTGATGCGGTAAATATTATATATAAAAAGCGACACAAGTTTTAACCTCTAAAGCCTAACCACAATTACCACATTCACAGGCAAGCGTACCCGATCGTGAGTAATATAGTGTAGGAAAGTCCAGGTATCGTTCTTACCACTGGGAACGGTTAAGCTAGATGTCAACTAAAGCTATAATTAATTAATCTAGAAAATTGGGGGTTTTGCTTTTGGAAAAATATTTTAAAAGAAAAGAGTAAAACAATTAACAACTAAACCCTAACCAAGAAGTGGAAAACTGATGAACAAACATACATTGGAGATAACTGAATCCATTATGGTTTACTTTCATGAGATATAGAATAATGATTGCTGTCAGAATTTAAGCACATAGCACCCAAGCATGTATATCTAAGATTATAAACCAGGTTGGTCTTCCTAGTCCTAGTACATAGACTGATTGTCAGGCAGTCCAGTACCAGCCACCCAATTCTATCCCTATTGCATAGAATTCTACTATGTGGCTGCTCTCGGTCTGAGCTAACCACCTAACACAACTCCCCGTGTTACCGAAGTGAAGGTCAAGAAAAGTTGATTAACCTAACGGAGTCTATCTATTTAGGTCAAATAGATACACCCAACCAACGAGTTCAAATAACCATACAATATGAATCAAACTAGAATCAAAGATAAACATTCAACAAACCATTCATCTATTTAATAAAATAAATATCCAAAGTATTCAAACCATAATGAAAACAGAAAAGGAATCAGTACATAGACATACTAATCATAAATGCATAAACAAACCAACTAAAGACCAGCAGATTTGTCGCAGCATTCCCTCGAATCTCCTCTGTAGTCATCACATTGAGCCTCCATCTTCTCGGGTTGGAAACCCTAAGCGGCTCCCATCTAACCTAGACTAATTATCTAAGAGAGATTTTCTAAAACTAAGCTGCCTAAAACTGAAGACCCAAGGCTGTATTTATAAAAACCCCGTCAGAACCGTTTCGCGTTTGTGAAACGGAACCTTCGTGGAGCGAAACATGTAACGATCTGAACCCTAATCTTCTGGAAGCTTCCGAGAGAGAAATTGATTTCTTCGCGGCGCGAGTCTTCCCTTCGCGGCGCGACCATGCACCTCGCAGCACGAGCAGTGCTCTTCGCGGCGCGAGCATAACAAAATCAGCTTCCAGATTCTCCATTTGGTTTTCCAAAATATTTCATTGCCTTATCTGCTGGAGATCTGTCTTTTGGAGGAAGTAATCCGTCTTCGGGAGCAAGAAAGCAGTCTTAGGAGCCAAGAAAAGTCCAAATTTCCAAAGTCTGCACAAAAGTCTCCTTTCTGATGCTTTTTACCCTCTTTTTATACTTTTACGCACAAGCACCTCCAAAACCTCAAAATTAGGATTTACACCTTTTTAAGTCAAACAGTATCAAAAATACTCTCAAATCAAGTACAAAAGTGGGGAATTAGCACGAGTAAAATATGTATAATTTTGGAGTTATCAAAATTCCCACACTTAAGATTTGCTTGTCCTCAAGCAAACATCTGATAAAAGAAGAAAAATAACGACAAAATTATCCTCCATCTATGATCATGCTTTGAAAGAACAAGGATAGTCGCAAGAAATCAAGCACAATTCAGACACAAATCAGAGTTTCACAAGTCATCGAAGTCATGCTCAACCTTTTACCCTCACTTTTGATAATGTGTATCTCTCAAGGGGTAATATGTTATATATAGTGATCACACTGATACTCGACATCTTACCAAACGCATATGCTTGTCACCGAATCTCATCTCCACCGCTGAAAAGTTGTCAACCGTCAAGAGGACTTTAGGGTTGTAGTGTTAGGCTAAGGGTTAGGGGTAGGATAAAGGATATATATATATATATAAGTGACTAAAGGTTGTAGCAAAAACCTGAAAACCACTCAGTTCAAGATCCAAATTTACAACATCTGACTTTTGGAATTTCTTTTTAGAGCTCGGGATTTCTATCACTTTCACTTTTATTTTTATACCGGCCTAAGCATATTGCTTATTTGTGGCTCGATATATTTTTCTTTTTTGCACATCGACTCTTTTGATTTTTTTTCTTTTTGACGAATCGTTTTTTTTTAACTTCCAAACTTTTCTCAATCCCTTTCTCTATTTGTCAGATTCATAAAACGGACCAAAAACATTAAAAGTTCTCAACTTTGAGCTACGGCCAAAAGATAGATAAAAAAATGGCTAAAGGATAAATGATATTGGGTAAAGAAACGAAAAGGCTAAGGCTCAAAGGGGTTACAAGGGATAAAGTACTAAAGATGAGTACTTTCAATCAAAGGCTGGGCAAATCAGATAATCTTATAATGAGATTATCTAACGAAGGCTAAATGGGTTGAAACGAAGGCCTCTATCGGTGCAATGGTGACATACTTTCCTTATGTGGTCTCGACAAGCATTCAAAGTGACAAGTTCTACTTGGTTCAAAGTCGGCATCCTCACGAAATAAATAGATATAAGCAATATAGGCTCAAACTCTCAAGGAACAGGGTAAGGATCACTCATGGCAATTAGCATACACATGACTTTTTCAAACTCATAAAAACTCCAAAAAGTGTCATCCTATATGCAAGACTCTTTTGACTTCCACAAAAATTTTGAAAAGATCATGGATTTCGAAAAAATTTATGCCATATAATTCAAATCATACCAGATAAGCAATTAAGCACAATAAGGACAAACAAGCAAAAGTTTACTTAACCCCTTCCCACACTTAAAAATTGCAGTGTCCACAATGCAATAACAATTAAAGCATGTATGCGGAAAGCTAAAAAGATAAAGAACGAATACTGCCTGGGTTAAGGAAACTGAAGCTCCGACGAACAACTGAAATCCAATTCGTATAACTGATTCGAGAGTCTACACACCAAATCTGAAAAACTAAAAACAAAAACAAACAAACTAAAAAGAAAAATAAAAAGAAAACGATAGATAGTACGGTACAACCAAATCGAATCAATAATATCCAAAACAAATCATCGAACCAAATAATCAATGGGGTCCACGGAAGTGGTCCCACCACTGATCATAACTCTCGTAACCTGGAGGACTTGGGTCCTGTGGGTGCCACACATCATACTGCGGTGGTGGTGATGGTCGGAACTCAGGGTTTGTGAAGAAACACAACATTGACTGGTTCTGCCAGTCGAGTGATCTGTGAATCTGAACATCATGGTAATGCGTACGCGACGAGAGACCCTGAAAAGCTGTATACGCATCCCAGTCGGACGGCATCTGATGTGATCCTGAGGGTCCTGCCTCGTCATGTTGTTGCTGCTGTTGTGGCTCATGTATCTCCTGATCCTCGGGCTCTACTCTCATACCAATCCAAACCCAAGAACTCCCGACTCCTCTCTATAACTCTCATCCCCTTCAGCTGATGCTAATCTATACGGCCTAACTCTCCCAAACAAGTCAAAGAGGCTGTCACCTCCGGCGTCAAAATCCCATAGGAAGAAGCTAGGCGGGTGATGTAGTGACCACCTAAAAGTCCACTCGAGGTCCGGAATCCTCTAGCTCCCGTGAGAAAGTCTACTATGATATATGCTAGATGGGTGTGGCGGTCTCGGGTCACTAACTGATGAAGTAACCACAGCTCGAAATCCCCTATCTTGTCCTAGCTCGACTTCCTCTGGTTCAGGGTGTAGGCTATCATCCTATGTAGGACTCTATGCTCCGAGTCTACTAGGCCACCAGACTTGGTGTTGGACCGTCGGTATGGTCCGTGACCAAGCTGGCTCCATAACTCGCTATAGTCCAAATCCTCCAGTGGAGCTAGGGCGCATTGTCCTATATAGTACTCAAAGTAATTTGTACCTACCATCCCAGCAGTGTAAAGTCCAAGGGATACAGCAAACTGGGCTAAAGACTGCCTAAACCATCGGCCCCCCAAACGATACTGAATACAAGGCCGTCTCACACTCTCTCTCCCCCGCTCCTCATCATAGGAATAGGTCGCAATAAACTCCAAAGTCAACTCACGGTACACAGACTCACGAAGATCTAAGGCGGTCTTCCAAGCCATACTACTAAACTCACCCTCGGGCCCATTCGGACCTCTCTCAGAGTACCTCAAAATATGTCCTGCCGCCTGGATACCTTGCAGAAAATCCCAATCCAACGTCCGGCCAATCTCAATGTGGCGACCTTTGATCGCCTCAAGATCCTTGGTCAGCTCTTGCCGGTCATGCTGCGGATGCAGCCCAAATCGTATGAACTCGTACTCGCCTGATGTGGTCCTAAAGTTTATGCGGTGACGCTACAAGAACACACATCAAAAAGTTAATGCACATACTTGATAGAAATGAAGGAATCCTTCCCACACTTAGTTATTAACCACGACTTTATTAGATTACTAAAGAGATGGGAACCTACAAAAATTTTAAAAGCCAAGAATTTTGACCAAATAGGTTCCCACACTTAGAAGTTAATCTATCCCCTTACAAAATATAAAATTAGGCAAAAAGGATAACATCAAACGTTTTAGCAAGTCATGCAAAAATTGGCCAAAAACATAACTTGCCGAAACAATTTGATAAAAGTGTAGTTAATCGCTTAGTGCAAGAAAAAACCGCTATTAAAGCACGCATCAAGAAAATACACACTCAAGAATAATTGCCAAAAAGAATAACCCAATCTTCCCACACATAGTGTTTGACCGTATTTTCCACTTTGAAAACCAATGGGAACCTATTTTTAAAAATAATTTCCTATTTGATTTGGGGTTCCCACACTTAGAATCTTGCAAAATTTGGCGTTTTAAAGATAAACATTAAACGACGCCAAAAACTTTGTTTTAAAACGAGATGAAAAACCCACAAGATTCTATATATAAAAATATGCTTACGGTCAAAACACCAAAAAGTGGAACGATAAAGTTTCAAAACAACCCAAAGCAACAATTCAAGAAATCACAACGAGCACTTCCAAAAGCCAACGATTCATGCTTTTTGCCAAAAATAAAGACTACATCTTCCCGTTTAATAATTGACCACAATTTTTATAAAAACCAAAGTGACAAGAACCCCTTTTTCAAAATTGTGTAAATTTTAAAATTTTTCGCAAAGTGGGTTCCCACACTTAAAAATTTTACCATCTAGTTTTTCAAAACACTTTGTACCAAAAACGCCAAAAACTTGTTTAGATGGTAAAATACGCTTCAAGCACCATCTTTTAAAAACTTGTTTTCTCAAAAAGCTTCTTGCTTGAAAGTTTGAAAATTGGTCAATTACCAACGGAAAAGATGACATCTTTGAACAGGCAAAACATGGCAGACAAGCACAAATTTAACAAATACGCACTAGACTATGTTTTCCCCAACAATCATCCATCCAAAACCTGGTAAAACCAATGTTGGGAAAAACCAATCCAAAAATGTTTTGTGAAAAGAGAGCTTATCAAAATCCTTGTAAAATCAACAATCTAAGCATGCTAGCAAGCTCTTAACACCATAAGATTTAACAATTAAGCACAATAAATGGTTTTCCCCAACAATCACTCAAACAATTTCATGTAAAAACCAAATTGGGGAAAAACACCATTAAAGCTTCAACAATGGAGTTCATCAAAAACAACAACTAATCCATGGAAATCGACAACAATAACATGCTAATAAGTGAAACAAACTACAACATGCATCAATTAAGCACACAAAATTCGGTTTCCCCCACCCATCACACAATTCATTCAAGAAACCAACAATTGGGGGAAAACCACCATGAAAGCAACCTTCAAGAACGAAATTGGAGAAGGAGAAGAAGAAATCATACCTTAGAAGCCACGAATTTGAAGAAAATCGAACCTAAGAGAGCAAAGAAACTGAAAATCGGAGTTTGGACACGGGTTTTGCGGCGCTAGGAGCAAGAGAAATTGACAAACAGAACCCTAATTCGCGATTTAAAAACTGTCAGTACGAGGCTCGCGGTGCGAACCTTTTCTCTCGCGGCGCGAGGGATTAAATTCGGGCATGGGTCAAATCAGCTAAGGCTCGCGGCGCGAGGCTTCACGCTCACGGCGCGAAGGCCGATTTTCAAAAATTTCAATTTTGGTCCCCGCACTCTCTCGCGGCGCGAAACTTAATCCTTCGCCTTAGCGAAAAGACTTCTATTCCAAGTTCGAAAATTTTTTTGTTCAAAAATCGATTTGGTTGACTCCCTTTGACTCTATTGACTCAAACTTAACTAAAACTAAAAGAAAAATTGAAAAAATGACAAAACACGGGTTGCCTCCCGAGAAGCGCTTGTTTTTGTCTCGAGTCTCGAGCCTGACTCCGAATTTAATTACTATTGTCTAAATCAACACACCCTTCACTTGAATTGAAGTTAGGGTGATGGTGGTGGTACATACCTTGGCTTGACGACTTACCTTTGGGAGATTTGCCAGGTAGAGTAGCATACCACTCACCGCTCCGGTTTTTGTCCTGTTTCTTTGCAGAATGAGTGTCAGATTTGCACAAGTTTGGCCTTAGATCCTTTAAATGTGTCGCTAGGAGCGTTGGGTCAACCAATTGCTTTTGACAATTGGCCTCCCAAAAAGGATCCTGGGCCAATATTTCCTCACACTGAACCGCGCATGGATTGACCTGTGAAAACAAAGATTTGGTGTTAGACTCGTTACTATCAATTATAGGAGGACTTACCTTTTGTTTAAGAGAGCATTGTTCTGGCGAGGGTTCTTCAAATTGATCATCTTGCATTAGTGTTCCGAGTCCAGCTAGGTAGTCATCATCATGGTGTTCTTCCGTTGTATTAACCTGCCATGAAGACTTATCGTCAGAATCAGACCATGGTGGACTTACCTCGTGTCGAGTCATTGAGAGCGACTCGTTAACAGGTTGATCCATTGTCGAAGGTTCCTCGCTTAGTTGGGCATCTTCTTGCGAAGAAGGTTCAACATCATTCTCGAACCGAGTAGCTTCCGAGTCCATCTTTTGATGCAAATCCTGTCCAAGTAAAATCATTGTGTTAGAATCATTGTCAATTTCCAAGCTTGGACAACTTACCTCTGGTTGAATAACCAATTGGCCAACTGAATTTATTATTTCTGCCGTCGGCTCATCAATCGGCTGTTTTTCCTTTGGAGCTTCGGATTGGATGTCTTCTTGTAAAAAGAGCTCAAGTTCGTCCCAAAATCCATCATCCGATTCCGTATCCATCCATGATTTATCCTGCAAAAGTAAATTTCTGTTAGTCTCATTGGGATTAATGGATACTTTACTTACCTCTTGATGATTGGGGATTTGATCTTCCGGTTTTATCGTAATGATTTCAACCGGACTTTCAATTCCCTCCATTTGTGGCCTCGGCTCAAGTTGCGCAATTTTTGTGCATTTGCGGAAGTCCTCCTTCTGTTCTTGTCTCGCCCACCAAGCATCACTATGTTCCAAACGTTGAGAAGAAGTATCCCTCTTGTTAGAATCAAAATCACCAGACTTAAGGCGTTCCCATAGGTGAACATTAAGTTTCTGGGTTTCGGCAAGGGCCATCCTCAATACTCCAAGTTCATAATTTAGTTTTCTCATGTCCGAGTCATGTTGTTTTTGTGCTTTTGCGAGTGAGTTGGTGATAACGTCCTGCTCTTCTTCGGATCTCCTCATTCGTTCTGCTAAAAATTTCACGAGTTCATTTTGCTTTTGCTAGAATTTCCCCATAGCTGCATTTTGCTCACATCGTGAATGCATAAGGGCGCTATTGAGTTTGAGCTGAGTCCCCATGACTTTTTCTAATTCTTCCATAAACTGAGGAGTTAGCTGACGAAGGATGGAAGGTTCCGTGACTGTCTCCTTTAAAGCTCTTTTCTTCTTCATATCTGCAAAAGTAACAAAACAAACACCCGGCGTAATACGAAAATATAAAAGATAACTAAAATAAAAATTAAACTAGAAAGCAAAAAACTTAATTGGGAATAAATTCCCAATCAAGGATCGATTAGTCAACTAAACTTCAGTATTCACCTAAGCAACCGTTCCCCGGCAACGGCGCCAAAAACTTGATGCGGTAAATATTATATATAAAAAGCGACACAAGTTTTAACCTCTAAAGCCTAACCACAATTACCACATTCACAGGCAAGCATACCCGATCGTGAGTAATATAGTGTAGGAAAGTCCAGGTATCGTTCTTACCACTGGGAACGGTTAAGCTAGATATCAACTAAAGCTATAATTAATTAATCTAGAAAATTGAGGGTTTTGCTTTTGGAAAAATATTTTAAAAGAAAAGAGTAAAACAATTAACAACTAAACCCTAACCAAGAAGTGGAAAACTGATGAACAAACATACATTGGAGATAACTGAATCCATTATGGTTTACTTTCATGAGATATAGATTAATGATTGCTTTCAGAATTTAAGCACATAGCACCCAAGCATGTATATCTAAGATTATAAACCAGGTTGGTCTTCCTAGTCCTAATACATAGACTGATTATCAGGCAGTCCAGTACCATCCACCCAATTTTATCACTATTGCACGGAATTCTACTATCTGGCTGCTCTCGGTCTGAGCTAACCACCTAACACAACTCCCCGTGTTACCGAAGTGAAGGTTAAGAAAGGTTGATTAACCTAACGGAGTCTATCTATCTAGGTCAAACAGATACACCCAACCAACGAGTTCAAATAACCATACAATACGAATCAAACTGGAATCAAAGATAAACATTGAACAAACCATTCATCTATTTAATAAAATAAATATCCAAAGTATTCAAACCATAATGAAAACAGAAAAGGAATCAGTACATAGACATACTAATCATAAATGCATAAACAAACCAACTAAAGACCAGCAGATTTGTCGCAGCATTCCCTCGAATCTCCTCCGTAGTCGTCACATCGAGCCTCAATCTTCTCGGGTTGGAAACCCTAAACGGCTTTCATCTAACCTAGACTAATTATCTAAGAGAGATTTTCTAAAACTAAGCTGCCTAAAACTGAAGACCCAAGGTATTATTTATAAAAACCCCGTCAGACCCGTTTCGCATTCGCGGAACGAAACATGTAACGATCCAAACCCTAATATTTTGGAAGCTTCCGAGAGAGAAATTGAATTCTTCGCGGCACGAGTCTTCCCTTCACGGCGCGACCATGCACCTCGCGGCACGAGCAATGCTCTTCGCGGCGCGAGCATAACAAATTCAGTTTCCAGATTCTCCATTTGGTTTTCCAGAATATTTCATTGCCTTATCTGCTGGAGATCCGTTTTCGGGAGCAAGAAAGCAGTCTTAGGAGCCAAGAAAAGTCCATATTTCCAAAGTCTGCACAAAACTCTCCTTTCTGATGCTTTTTACCCTCTCTTTATACTTTTACGCACAAGCACCTCCAAAACCTACAAAATTAGGATTTACACCTTTTTAAGTCAAACAGTATCAAAAAACTCTCAAATTAAGTACAAAAGTGGGGAATTAGAACGAGTAAAATATGTATAATTTTGGAGTTTTCAATTGGATAGCTTCCTTTAGCCTTTTCAAACATTTGAAAAATTTTGTTTCTTTCTTTTGTGAGAGTTTTAACTTCCTTCTCACATAAGGACAGTTTTTCTTTGAGATCATTAAAATCTTATTGACATGAATCCAAGTTGTTAATGATCTCATCATACAAAACATTTGATTGAGAAGAAGTAGATACCTTAGAGGATCGAGAATCAGAGGAATCAGAATCACCCTTGGCCATTCCACAAAGTTCTTCACTGTCAGAGCCATCTATGGGTACTAATTCCACAGGGATGAATGGAGGATTGTGAAGAAATTCAGTAATCCGAGGGTGAATTCCCTCTAGAAAGTTGGCCATACGGACCTTCCATTGCTGGAATTCATCTCTATTTAGAGTATGAGGCTTAGATTGAGATCCAATACTCATGAATGAAGAATTCGTATTGGTGGCCATGAATACAATTCAAAAGAATTTGAGATAAGAAAAATTTGAGATAAGAAGAATTCGAACAGAAATTAAGAACAAATCAATATCAAAGCAAGATCGATTGAATATAAAACTTAATTCTGCTCTGATACCAATTGTTGGATCCCAATTGCCGTGATATTGATTTATAACAACTTAATTTGATTCAGAAATGATTAAGCAGCGGAAGTAAAATGAATCAAATAGAGATGATAACAATCTAGAGAGTAAACTGTATTACAAAACAAACCATATTCAATGAAAAATAATTCAATGATGTAAGGACACATGATCATCCTCTCAAATTGCCCGCTTTTTCATGTAAGATCGAATCCGATCCTTGACACCTAATGATGCTAGTGTTGGCCAATCGACTCGTGTAGGTATAACAATTTGCTTAGTAGCAAGCTTACTGATGATCGCCCGGATTTCATCCCTCCGGGACCTAGACAAATTCACTCCGTCCTCGAAATAAGTTAATGCATGGCTACCGTCGGGTGCACGGAAAATGAGTGCGGTGGCTTCGGAGGTTCATTGTCTCTACAAGAAAAATAAGCCTATGTCATTATTTATCAAAACCTCATCGAAGCCCAAAAGTTGAACTAATTGCAGTGATATTGATTTATAAAAACTTAATTTGATTCAGAAATGATTAAGTAGTGGAAGATCAAAGTAAAATGAATCAAATAGAGATTATAACAATCTAGAGAGTAAACTGTATTACAAAACAAACCAGATTCAATGAAGAAGAATTTAATCAATTGTAGGAATGAACAAGATGAAGAATGGTTCAAATGATTTTCAGTTCAATTAATGACGATTACAGTGAATGGAAGCACACATACACACTTGCAAAGTTCAAATGATTATAGGCTATTTATACTACTCAAAAAGCAAATCCTAACTAACTCTCTAGGATCTTGACACGTGGCTTGATCTCTAGCGTAGAAAGTAAGTCGGTGAAGTAGTGTTACGTGAGAGGCACGTGCATATAACCATTTTCCAAAAGTAGTTAAACTTCACAAGGGATGAATCCATAGACCCTCTGTCGAGCTTGATAGAGGTTCTGTCAGGATAGACTGGTACGCTCAGATGCTCTCTACGACAGACCTCTGTGAACTTTGTCTTTTGCCAAAAATACTTTGCTTCTTTTATCTATACTTTCTACATTCAATCTTATGGAGCTAACAAGGAGTCTGCACTTATGCACATGTGAATAAAGAATGGGGATTTGATAAAATCCCTACACTTGAAATTTACTATGCCTAGCTCAAAATAGGGAAAAGTCTATAAAAACCCAATGGACTTTCTTGTTTAGAACAATTAAATCATTGGACTATTTTTTGGAACAAATAAGCCATTACACTTTTTTAAACTTACTAAATAAATCCTTAGACTTGCTAAACCATATCTAATAAATCCTTATATCTTAAAATTATAACCTACAACCTGCATAGCAGGTAAAAAAGGATTATTTTTTTTTAAACCTAAAAATTATTAACTCTGAATGGTAGTCAGAGGCTCTTCTCAACCAATCAACCCATCGGCGCATCCCAAACTACTCCCACCAATTGCAGACAACATCACCACCGTCCTTAGCCCAACAGACGGTCATTGCCACCATTCCTGGTTGTCGCCGTCGCACAAGACCAACCATTCCAGGTCGTCCCCCTTCCTTTCCTCGTTGCCCCGTCTCGCTGCAACATTTTGCGGTGATGAAGCAATTGATGAAATAGAGTTAAAAATCTTGGCCTCTTCTTTCCATTAGTTTCTGAAGATAAATCTCTGGTTATCTAAAGAGAAGTTAAAGAAATAAAAATTTATGGTTGGATTTTGGTTTTGGGATTTATTTTCATTTTGATTTAAGGGTTCTTGTAATGGTTTGTTATTATTTCGATTTTGGAGCCTATTTTTTATTTTGAGTTTAAAGATGAACAATAGTGATGGAGAGGTCTTCGCCGGATATGAAGGTTGTTGGAAGGAGAAGAAAGCTCAGGGGAAAAAGGGTGGGGGTATGAAGATATTGTGCTGGGTGGGGGTGGTGGGTTTGTGAGTTTATTTTACAATATAAAATAAATATGTATAATATCATATTCTAATATAATTATGTTTATATAAATATAAATATAAATATAATATAATTATGTTTATTAATGTCTATATAAAAGAAACTCTTACATAACTTAAATAGTATTTAATATTAATGTTAAAAGATCAAAACATTTAATTTAATTAACAAAGGTTTAATGATATTAGTTTTGGGAAAGAAAAAAAAGAAATGAAATAGAAACTATAATGAGTAAGGATTTAAGGATGCATTTGATAGGTTTTAGAAAGTTGAGTGATTTATTTAGTAGGTTTAAGAAAGTGTAATGACTTATTTGTTCCAAAAAATTGTCCAATGACTTAATTGTTCTAAACAAAAAAGTCCATTGGGTTTTATAGACTTTTTCCCTCAAAATAATCAAAAATTCATGCACATTCCCTAACGTGAAACCAAATAGGCGCTTGTGTGAAGTAGGTTGGGGATTTTGGATAAATCCCCACACTCATGTTGTTACCATTCTAAGCATAAAACATGGTTCACGAATCTCAAATAATCACTACTCACAAGTTCTAATCAAATAAACAGTGCATGGACTTGTAAAAACATGAATTACAAAGAACAATTAGTGATTAAACAATGTAGAGTAAAGGAATGAGATTTTACCATGAAGTTCACAACTATGGAAAAGAAGATGATGAACATACCTTGGGTGCCATGGGAGGAATGAGAAATTGAAGATGGATGGATTCAATCTTGAAGATGAAGACTTAAGGTTAGATTTCGCGTCGCCACAGATTAGGGTGTGAGTTGTAAATGAAAACGTGACGAATTTAGGGCTTTAAAACCCCCCATCGACGTATTTCGCGTCGTGAGACCTAACAGACCCAATTTGAAAACCCTATCTGTGTTAGTTTGGCGAACGTGAAACGGCCCCTTGCATCGTGAAAGTTGATTAAAATTTTACCTGACACCTCGTGGATTATCTCGCATCGCGAAGATGGAAATCTCGCGAACGCGAGAGTGTTCTGTTTGAAAATTCCAAAATTTACTTCTCCGATCAAAAACCTTCATTTTTGTTTTCTCTTCACCCGTAATGGTGTCCTATGCAATATAAAGTTTAAACAGACCTTAAAAGAATGAAAATTCAAAAAGTAAAAAACGACACGGGTTGCCTTTTGATAAGCGTTTCATTTTTTAATGAGTCTAGAGCTCGACTCGAAGTTTGGTTCACTTCTTGGCACGTCTGGATGAGGAGCCCTTCTTTTTGTTACGATGCCCCTTTTGTGTACTTCTGGATGTGCTAGCCTTTGAGCTCTCGTCATTAGATTCGGTTTTCGGGAAGAATGATTTAAATATGGGTCTTAAGTGCCCGCTATTTGGAGCAAATTTCATTTTTATCCTCGTGGCCATTGCTAAGAGTTCGAGTCCTCATATCAATGATGGATTCTGCTGTATGTAAGAATGCTCTTCCAAAAATGATAGGAATGTTGGTATCCGCAAGAAGATTTGCCACCATGAAGTCTGTTGGAAATATAAAGTCTCCAACTCGTACTGGCACATCTACTACTGCCCCTATGGGATTTGTTGAGTCTCCATTCACTCCTCTTAGTTGGTTGGTTGTAGGCTTGAGGCTAGTAATGCATGCATCCCTGCAATAAGAAACAAGCATCAAGTTAAGAGCAACACCTGAATCAGCCAAAGCAATACCTGAGTAATTAGAAATAGAAAAGGGAATGTTGTAACTTCCTAGGTCATCTTTGATTGGCAAAAAATAAGTGCATTTAGAGAGGTCCTCTTTTTTCTTTTTAAGCTTTTTACCTGTTGTTGCCTTTGGCGGGACTATTATATCAGCATAATCCTCTTGCTTGTGTTCTTCCATTCCTTTATCAGATTCGGACCAGTCGGGAGCTTCCCCATCATATACCTCCAAGTTGACGAATTTAAGTATGAACCCCTCCGGTAGGTCATAGGGATCCTCGTCTGTAAGATAGTCATCAGATGACTCGTAGACTCGATCATATATGTCTGTCCAATTCTTTGACTTCTTGGGTTCAGTTAACTCCTTGATGTTAGCCATCATCATACTCTTGGATGACTCTCCTTTAGGATTAATCTGTGTTTGCGTCGGGAGCTCTCCTTTTGTCCTTCCACTTAGCGTTTGAGCGATTCTCCCAACCTGCAATTCAAGGTTTTGTATCATACTTTGTTGATTTTTGAGAGAATGGCTTACCTCTTCGTTCACTTTTGTTTGAGATATCATAAACTTTTCCAAAGCTTCTTCTAGAGTAGTCCTGGTTTGAATTCATGATCCGCATTCGGTGGGCTGGGTTGATTATGTTGGTAGAAACCCGGAGGGTTCTGCCTTTGGTTGAAGTTCCTAGTGTTCCACCCTCCTTGATAGCCTCGATTCATGAAATTGACGTCTTCGGGAGTCATCGTCGGCTTATTCGGACAGTCCTTCGTTGGATGAGGTGCTTTGCACTCCTCGCATCCTACTTACAAAGCATGAATAGATCTGATTAGTTCATCCATCTTTCTCTCTAACTTTACCTGATTGTTCTTCATTGCCACCACTTCGTCGTTTGGGTCATAACCAGAAGAGACACTTTCGGTAAACTTCCTAGTGTTGGCCCTTTTATCGGGGATCCAATCAATGTTATGGATAAGCATGTCTTTTAACACTGATTGTTAATATTTATGTGTAGAAGTTGACAAACCAGTGAACACACATCCAACGTTATAAGACACTCAAGGGTCACACCTGTGAGGGCCTGTAATTCAAATAGTAAATTAACCCTGGTTCGGAGAGTTTGGATTTATAATAGTAAGTTATAAATCAGTTGGGTGTTTTCTGTAGAAACTCCAAAGTTAGAGGTTTCTTGTTAAAGGATTAATTAATAGGTTTAAAAATTTATTAGTTAGATAAATATATAAAAGAATTAACTTAATCAGTTAAATATTTATCTTGGAATTATCTATTTAATTGAAATTGATATAGAATTCGAATATATATATATATATATATATATACATGCAAGGAATATCTTTTTCAGATATATTAATTAAATAAAGATATAGTTTCCAAAGAGATAAATATGATTTGTTTTTGGTATTATATACAATATGGTAAGTTATACCATATATAATACAGGCTAAGCTAATCGGATTATTCATTCCATTCAACCCAAAAGGAAACCTAGAAAATTCTCCCATTCTCTCTCTCTCTCTCTCGCCTCTTGATTGACGTTTTCCATCAATCCCGAAACCAGTTCCGGTTTCGTGATTATGCGATCATTAGATTCGCGTACAGTTATGGTTCGTGATCATTCGGGGTTATTTCGGCTAGAAAGATTTCATTTAGCTTCATTGCGGTGGACTAATCCTGAGCTTCCGAGGTATTAGTCTAAACCCATAATATTCATGTACGTAATTAAGATAAACAAGATCTGTATTTTTATGAGTTTTATCAAATCGCTTCCGCTTAACAAACCAGTTAGGCTTGTTGTTTAAACCTATGGATTTCAATCCTAGTGGTTTCGATAACCCTAAGATCAAGTTTTGATCTTTCGGGTTAAGTCTTGTGTTTCTCATTCCAGTTAGGTTTGAGATTCACAGTTGATTTGTATCAGTTTGGTACAGTGAAAAACTCAACAGTGATAACCCTGAGTAGGGGTTTTGTGCATGAAGACACCCCCGGCTGAAGAATCCAAAGTACTTCTTAGGGGTTTAAACGAGCCAAGTTGAGCCGAGTATCAGGTAGCTCAACTCGACTCGTTAGTATGTTGAGTCGAGTTCTATTCGAGTCGAGTATTGACCGGCTTATTCGAGTCGAGTTTTGACCGGGTTTTAACCGAGTCGGGTTTTAACCGATTTCGAGTCGAGCCTATTTGAGTAGAGAAAGAGGGTCACCGGCATGGCATCATCGACACTGAAGTTGTCGATGGTGAAGGGAGGAAAGATCATACAGAGCTATGTTGGGAACCTATGCTTGAAGAAAGAGGAAGAAGAAACGAGAGAGAGAGAGAGAGAGAGAGAGAGAGAGAGAGAGATTATGAATTAAGGTTTATGTTTTTCAAGTTACTAAAAATATTTAATCTTTTCTAAAATTTAAAAAGTCCTCCTTTTTACTTTGACACGGCACATGTGAACTTTCAAAATTTCATTTTAATTTAAAATTAAATTAATTTTTTTATAATTAATAAATATAATAATTAATAATAGTAACTATGTGTGTGTGTATATATAAATCAATTCGAGTAGCTCACGATTTTATCGAGTCGAGTATCAGGTAGCTCGACTCGACTCGTTAGTATATCGTGTCGAGTTCTATTCGAGTCGAGTTTTAACCGAGTTTATTCGAGTCGAGTTTTGACCGAGTCGATCTCAAGTAGCTCGCGAGTTGTCTCGGCTCATTTACACCCCTACTACTTCTAGATGGATAGTTGATCCCTTGATAGAACGTTTGGACTTGTTCACTTTTGGTAAGTCCGTGGCTAGGACATGAATGCATCATTCATTTGAACCTTTCCCATGCCTTGGCTATTATTTCTTCATCTCTCTGTTGGAAGGTTCAGATGTTCACTTTCAGCTTGTCGGCCTTTGAAGGTGGAAAGAACTGAGAAACAAACCGATTCATCATTTGATCCTACGTGGTGATTGATCTAGGTGCCAATGAACGGTGCCATGCATTTGCTTCTCCAGTGAGTGTGAATGGGAAAAACCTTAGACGTATGGCATCATCTAAAGCAACATCGGTTCTGAAAAGATCAAAAATATCCTAGAAGCTTTCGACATGAATGTTAGGATAACTATCTGCCTTGCCATCGAATGTCAGTTCTCGAATCATGTGGAGAAACTATCCTTTGATCTCTATTTCCTGAGACACCGGTTCAAGACCAGCTCTCCTAGTATTCCACATTGGTTGATCATCGGCCATCTCGTTACTCAGATTCCTTGGTTGCAATTTAGCAGCTTTTAAACGTTTCTTCTTAATTCTTTGATGAAACTCTTTTTTCGGCTCGTCGAAAGGTGATGTAAGCCTAGGTGAAAGATTCCTGAAAATCAAGGAAACACAAAAACTATAAAGAGAAACTTGCTTAAAACAATAAACAACCTGCAAGCGACAAAGTCTCTTGCAAGGATTAGTTAACTAGTTAAACTACTAAACTAAACACAAATAAGCCACTGTTCCCTCGCAACAGCACCAAAAACTTGATGTAGTAAAAAATATATATAAATTAGTATCAAGCTTTACCCTTAAAAATCATCCAACTAAATTACCACACACACAGGAAAGCATACCTAATTGGGAATAATATAGTGTAGGTAAGTCCAGGTATCGTTCTTACCACCGGGAACAATGAAGCTACTTATATTTAGTCTACTAGTTCTACCAATTAATCTAACAATTATACTTTTAAAAAGAGGGTTTTTATATGATTGAAAACAGTGATGAAAACAAGTAAATAAATAAATAAAGATTGTAACTTTTTATAAGGAGAAACAAGCATTCACTATGGTTATTGAGAATCCCTTTTCAGATGATTTGATTAAATAATGAAAACCCTAGATCAATGACAATTGTAAGAATTTTAGCCAAAGCACCCTAAAAATATCATGTGATTATCAACCGGAAGGTCTTCCAGCCCGAAGTATAGGGACATAAATCCAAATACCTGTAACCTTATCTATGGACAAGTCCTAGGACCCTACTATCCAATCTACTTTGGTCAAACGATTGCTTACCACGTCACAAAAGTGAAAGATAAGGGAGGTTAACTAACCAAACGGAGTCTATATATTAATTGTCAAATAACAAATACGCTCAACCAACGAGTTCAAGTAGCCACAGTTAAAACAACATATAGGAATTACAAGACAAACATTCAAAAGTCATAGATCTATTAAATAAAATACCAAAATCAAATCATCCTACAAGTTCATCTAACCATAGCAAATACTAAAAAATTACTAGCCACAAAACATGATAAAAACTAGAATCACACAATGACTAAATGAAATGAAAAATAAAAGTCAAAATCCAAAAAAAACTACATTCAATTAGTATTTTTCTAAAAAGGTTATCAATCTCACCTATCCTAATCAATTAATAATTTTCTAAAAATATAATCAATAATAAAATTAAAAAATTAATTATATTTTTAGTGAAATAAAGTAAAATATAAGTTTAATTTGTATAACTTATATAAATAGAATTGCTATTTTGTTTCTAATAACTAAATAAAATTAAACAACCGTTAAAAGTTAATAATATAAAGTAATTGATATAAGATTAATTATAATTCCAAATAACTATAAATTAATATTAATTTATGATATATAAATAAAATTAATTAATAATTTCAATTAATACTAATTAATTATTGAATAATTATTAGTAACTGATCGTAAAAAAATAACAATTATTCTTAATCAAAGTTGTAATTAAAAATTTATGAAAAAAAATCTTAAACTCTACTACAAGCAACATTTCAACAAGTTAGCTCATAGTTTTATAGCTTATAATAATAATAATAAAAGTTAGGTTATATTTGTCAAACATAACTTATTCTATTTATAAAAATAAATTTTATATAAGATAAGATTAAAATTCATAAATAGAATAGACTTAACAATATCATCTCCAACACTTTTACAAAAATAGAAAAAATTGGATTTTTGTTTACTAAAGTGCTCCAATAGTTTTGCTAAGCCATTTGCTAAAATAGAAAACTTTAAAGACTTTTCTAAATATAAAGAATCATCTAAAAATCTCTAAATGAGAAGATAAAAATAATTTTTTAATACCATATACCATTGGCATATAAAATTGGTTGTTTGAAAGTTGGTTAAAAAATTAAATAAAATACCAAATTTATTGTATTTTTAATAATATAGATAACAATGAATTTTATAAAATAGAAAAGTTATTGGAAATGAATGAAAATATTTTTAGAGATTCTTACTCTTTATTTCTATTAAAAAACAGATTTAACAAAGCAGTTGGAGATGTTTTAATGCATCCAAGAGTAACCATAATGCATGATGAGCTTTATATTTTTAGGAGAAAGCTTGAAATATTTAAAGAATTACTTGATTATATCTTATTGTCATATAATCATATTTATAGTTTAATACTTTAACAATATATAAGAATTCTTTTTATCTATTATTTTTTGAATGGCAAGAATTTGTCAAATAATCAAATGATTAATTATATGATTACATTGTATACTACTCATTGGAAGTAATTATTTTACAAAAAGTTTACCATAAATAAAAAAGTTTATTGAAATTTTCATCAATAAAAAAGTTTGTTGAAAATTACCATTTTACAAAAATTTTGTTAAAAATTACCATTTATAAAAAAATGTGGTAAAAACTACCATTTATATCTAAATTTGTCAAAAAGTATTAGACTCTTTGAAATTGTGTTAGTGTATTAAATACATAAAATATTCTAATAATATAATTAGTAATGTTATATCCATAGATAAAAAATGTTGAGTTAGTTTTTTTAAAGATTTTTACTTTTGTCTATCAATTGTAATAAAATTAAGTATATCCTAATAAAATATTGACTTCTACTTTTTCATGGTGCACAAATTATAAACCTTAGAAATTCTTGTAAAGTTCTTACAAATCTTATTATTGCATTTTTATTATTTATAAATAATTAATTATGTAACTCTATTTATCTTATTTATAGATAAATACATCAAATTAACACATACACATATATATATATATATCATAAAATTATTAATTCGAAATTTAAGATATAATTTATTAATTTACAATTTTCCACATTAACGTAACTTTAGCCTACAAATAAAAAAATGCACGTCACATAGTAAAAATTAACACTAAATATTAAATAGTAAAGTAGATCACTATTCGATCAAATATGTTGATTCCATATATAGATAATTTGGTGTATCTTTTTAAAAGTCAAAAATATTTTGTAGCTATTAGGTAACTATATGTTTGGTTTTGTAGTTTACATGTTATAACGTTTTAGGTCATTTTTTTAACATAATCTTATAGTATGCAATTTACAACATCTTGGTCTAAGGCTCACATTGTTTTTGTATGATTTGTAAAAATTGCATACTGTGTATTTGAAAAATTTTCTATCTAGATATATGTGATATAAAATATAATTTATCTTTCTTTAAAGAAAAAATTAAAATGATCTTTTCAAAAAAAAAATACTAAAATAGGCTTTGACTAAAACACCCTTGTGTAATAAGTTAATAGAGTTTTTAATGGGGTTAGTGATAGGGATACAAAACATTATAAATAACACACCATAGGGTTCTAATTCAGAATTATTTAAAAAATGGGACTTATTTTTAATTTTTATAATTTAGTCTATATTATTAATTTACAAATTATATATCAATTTAATTTATATTATAAAAGTATTTAAAATACAATTTAGAAATAGAACAATATTAATATATACCTTATTTGTTTATGAATAATTATATATAAACTTATATGCTTATGTAAACGATAATTTTACTATAACAAAATACGAAAAAGAACTTGTAGAAAATTAAAAGAAATAGAAAATGACACGTAATTATTAAAATATTAAATAGTTATTAATATATACTTTTTAATCAATTTAATTGATAAATGTATAGTTTTATTAAAACTGAATAAAATAGAGGTAAAAACCAAATTCACATAAGAACCTATTCAGATACTTGTAAAAACTTATGACTTGACAAAGACATTTGTTGCACATTGGAATTCTTATAATAACTTAAAGAAAACCTTCATTACAGAAGCTCCCGTTACATAAAAAAAATACAATCAAATCTGACCGAACCAACATATTTGGAAGTAAATTTTCTTTAATTAAAATATAATCCATAAAGCAGAACACACTTAATGAAATTATTAATGCACCCAACAACTATACTGTAAGATGAGTCGATAAATACCCGTTAGTTTCTCCTACATCAAACCAAAGAAGAAAATAATCCAACGTATACACATTTGTTACCCTACTTAGAGAAACCTCCTTTCATCCCCCAAAATGATGCCTAAATTAACCAAAGGTCGCCAAAAGATGGAGATGGCGAAAATAACAGACGGAAGAAGTTTGGCTGTCACCTTTTCCAAACGTTATTCTGGTATTTTCAAAAAGGCAAGTGAGTTGTGCACCCTTACTGGGGTGGATATTGCTATCATTATATTCTCCCCAACTAGAAAGGCATTCTCATTTGGCCATCCATGTGTTGAGACCATTGTAGATCGCTACCTTGCTCAAAATCCTCCTTTGAGTTCAAGCATGTCTCGATTTCTTGAATATCATCGCAATGCCAACAACCGAGAACTCACTAGACAACTTGCCAATATGCTTCAACAACTAGAAGCTGTCAAGGGAACCAGTGAGAAACTTGACAACATAAGGAAAATGAATCAAGAGAGGTTTTGGTGGGAAGCTCCAATAGATACTTTGGGAGAAGACCAACTTGAGCAGCTGAAGGCAGCGATGTTGGAATTGAAGAAGAATGTTGATAAGAAAATCGAGAGGCTTACTGTGGAGAAAGCTACCCATACACCAACAAATCTGGCATCTGTTTCTACTGGAGCAAGTGATGTCGGTCCGTCGATGTGTTAGGGTATGGATTGAGATCTGTCATGACTTCTCATGGGATTATCATTGCAACTAATTCTGATTTTAATATGTTTAAGGCTATATTTTGATTAGAGTTTTTTTCGTTCTCAATTTAAGGTCCATTAATGTCGTTGTTAGGTAATCATTGTTTGGCGTCGAAAGTTTTATGTTGATTTGTAAGCATGAAAGATATGAACCATCCTTTCATTATGTTGACTGAAGCACATTTGTTGTACGCATGAAAGATATAAATCATCCTTTCATTACGTCGATTGAAGCACCTCGGTTGCAGATAGGAATTTTGATATACTTAACTAAATTATCATGATTTACATATACTTCGAATACGATACACTAACATGTGGTTTGATAGCAAGTTATCACCATGTCACAAAACTTTAGTTGATTTATAATCTATATTGTCCCCGTTGATATCTCCTAGATAAGGGCAGGTGTAAGCAACAATGAGAAGTCCCACATTTAATTTTAGGCTCCACCTACGGATGGCAATGAGTGAGTTTTGGGCTGGGGATTGGTCCCCCATCCCCATTTAAAAACCTTGTCCTCGTCTCTACTTAAGAAACCGCCAGGATTAAAATAGGAATCCCAATCGGGTAATCGGAGAAAACCACGAGGAACACATGTATCCCTTTTAGGGGGTGTTTGAGATTGCTTATGACTTATTTCATCCTGGAAAAGGAGAAGTCATTTGAAGGTGTTTGGATGAGATTTTTCGAAAGCTTCTTATGACTTCTTGAAGAAGGAGATAACTCATTTCCTAAAAGTCATTTCATTTTAACTTTTAAAACAACTTATGACTTTTCAAAACCAAATGACCTTTTTACCCTTATTTTAATAGAACTCTCACCTCTCATCTCTTCACCTTTACCCCTTTTTGTCATTTTACACAAATAACAAATACAAACACTTTTTAAGAAACTCATGTTCCACACAATATAAGTTGATAAGCATTTTTACCAAAAAAATATAAGTTTTTTTAGATAAGCAATCCCAAACACCCCCTTAGTGTAAACGGTTAATAGAAAGGGCAATTTTCATTGTGGGATTAGATTTTTGGACCTTCATTATTGTTATGGTTCACCTTCATCAATAATTGTAACTTGATTAGAGTATTCAATCCATATCAGAATAGTTTAATAAAGATTGTCCCCACTACAAAGATCAAAAGGAAATGGAAGAGAACCAACAAGTAATCAACAAACTATACCAATTATTGGCTGAAGACGATAAAAAACCTTGGAGGTGCTCGGATCTATTGTCGCATGTCAAGTGCTTACTTAAGTGGTTGGAGGATTGGAGGCGGTCAGATCAAGGAGGTCGCCGGTGGTCCAGTGGTTGGCATGAGGTCGTCGGTAGGGGTGGAAGGTCAAATGTGAGCAGTGTCATCGGTGGTCTGGGTGTTTCGTTTGTGGTGACGGGTGAAAGTTGAGAGTAGTACTAGCATCAAATGAGCCGCCAATTTAGGGATTAGAGTTATATGGAAACATCCAAACATATATATATATAATTTATATAAATAAAATAATTACATTCTAAATTATAAGCAGGGTAGGTATTGGGTATGTTATCAAGCCGGCTCCACCCTTCTGTCTTGGGGGTGTTCGTTGTTTGGTCAGGGCGGTTTAATATCCAAAACCACTCACAAACGACAATGGTGGTTTAAAATTTTGCGAAACCAGACAATAAACATTTGGAATTTTGGATCTTAATTTTGACGAATTTCTGAATTTTGTCAATTTAGATAACGCGATCAATTGAGAAAATAAAACCCCAAAATAATGTCTTAAGTGGACTTTTTTTTTGCCATAAAACTTGACCCAACCAGGGACGGAGCCAGAACATTTTTCAAACGTGTAACATAGAATTAAGTTTTTGATTGATTAAATTTTTTCCCAGTTTTTTGGTTGATTTCGAGTTTTATTTTTGTTGTTGTTGATTTTGATAAATTTTTTTGATTTCTTTTTGTTGAACCAATAAAACGTTTTTGGGTTTTTGATTGATTTCAAGAAAAAAAAAATTGGTTCTTTTGGTTGATTTTGAGAGATTTCTTCGGTTTTTTAATTGATTTAGATACGAATTTTTAGTTTTTTAGGTTGATTTCAAAACATTTTTTAGTTGATTTCGAGATAATTTTTTAGTTTATAGGTGCGCCTTTTGAAGTTTCGATAATATACAATAGCACCCTTCAAAATGATACGATTGCACCTTCACAAAATTATTACTTTTTTACCTTCGTCGGACAAATAATACAGTGGCACATGCCACCGTGTAGCCCAATATAGTTCCGTCCATGGACCCAATGCGAAAACTAAATATAAAAAATGCATGTATATTTTTTAGCCGTGGGTTTGGTCCATACCGCTCAAAAAAGTATCAAACTGCAGATCGCACCAAACGAATCCATAGCCTATTTTTCAAGCTGGACCAGACCGTCAGACCACCAAAAACGGTTTGATTTGAGTTGGTCCGACCGATTTGAGCAGCTCAACGGTTTTGTTAAAAACCCCTACTTCTATCAACACGATGCATACACGATTTAACTTTGTATGATGGCCATGAGACGGCATAGACACTCTAAAGGATGGCTTATACCCTATCTATAACTCTCTAAAGAGGAGTAAGTATGAGAATTTGCATGATCATTAAGTTTAGAAAGTTTGAAGATGATAGAACTTGTGGAAACATTGAAGCTTCTAGTTCAAACCTAAACTAGAAAGTTGGGAATACTACATAAATGCAATGAGTGCCAAATGATCATCCAAGATAATTTACATGTATCTTAATTTTGGTTATTGGTGTTCAATTTGTTTTTAAGAAATTTTGCATGGAACAATTTCTTCTGAAGGGTCTAGATTGATATTTGACCTGTAGAATATTTGTTGGGACTTTCTTAAAGGGGAAGGGATTTTGTGCCTTGGTGGATAATGCCTTTAAGATAAAAGTTGATTGCGATTTTTGTTTCTCTTCTTTTAGTTTTCGTTCTTATAATTTGTAATTTATTATTATCTTTTTATTCTTTTTGGTTTATTAATTTTTTTTGAGTTGATAAAACTAATAATGTTTTCGTAAGAAAATAATTCATAAACATAAAATATTTCTTATAATACATTAAATAAAGGTACAAATTTTTTGTTCTACTAATCAATACTTGAAATATCTCAAATAAAATCCTAAATTTAACCTCAACAAATAATAATTCAAATTTTATACAAAAACTAAATAAAGGTCGGATGTTACTAAAACCCAATAATAATCGCTATCTCAAAAGCCGAAGACACCACTGAACAACTAGACCGTTCTCATAGCACTCACTTCATAATGGTGTCGCTAAAAACACTTACCCAAAAAGGACATGAGTCCAAGGTGTTGTGGTGGATTGGTTAGTGCTTGGAGGGTACATAGTGCCCACCCAAGTTCAAATCTCCCCATGCGCAAACTAAGGACACTTGTCAATTCCTTTGTAGCTCAACGGTCGGTAACATTCTGAGGGGGGCGGTGGATGGTATCCCTGTCTACTTGGGTTCGATTCGAGGGGGAACAGGAGGCGACATGTTAGGACCAAATTGTCCTAATTGGAAAGTTTTATAAAGGAAGCTTTGAGAAGAATTAATTAGAGTGTAGCTAGTTAATTAGATAATGGGTTTGGGCTTGGGCTTGGTGTATTTGGGCCCTATATATAAAGGGTGAATAAAGGGAAAGAAAAAGTGTGGAAAATCATTGTGAAAAAAATCATCACTTCTAATGAGAGTCTAGAGAGAGAGAGAAAAGTGTGTGTGTTCTTGTAACTTTTGAGATCTCAATAATAAACACAAGAACTTTCATTTTTGTCTCTTGATTTACTCTTTGAATCCTCTTTTTGTTTGATTAATTCTTGGGTCCTACAAATGGTACTAGAGCCAAACAAATCATTAGATTTGTTTGTTCCTATGGAATCATTCAAAGAGGATTTTTCTTGGGTTTTGAAGATTTATTCTTGAAGAAAAAGTTTGAATATGAGTTTTTTTTGGGTTTTGGATCTTGGAAATTATGAAGATTGGAGTTTCGGTTGTGATTATATCCGTTTTCCGAATTGGAAAACATGTTTTCCGAATCGGAATATTCCTTTAAGATTATCATCTTTTCCGACTCGGAAAACATGAATAACCCGACTTGGGTATTCGAGTTTCCGGACTCGTTCTTGAATGGAACCTTTGATTTTTCATTGTTTTCCAACTTGGATTTTGGGTTTGGTTTTGTTTTCCGAATTGGGTATTATATTCCGAATCGGACTTGACAGTCCGTATCACGTGGAGCATGAAAGTCTGAATCATGCTGGAAGTGGAGAATTTGGGATAATTTGGAAGTCACGTGTTGCATCATGAATTGATTTCAAGGTTTGATGACATTTGTCATCTTTGGTCCCTAAAGTTTGAGGTGTTAAACACTTTAAATTTTCAAGTTTTACTACTTGTCGCTGCCAACCCCTGGAGTTTGAAGATCATTTATTTAACAACTTTGGACAATATGTCAAATCCAACCCCTGCACTTCTTGATTCAAGTTCTGTCAAATTCGGTCCCTCAAGTTCAAGTTCTGAATGTTTACAAGATTAACCCCTAGAGTTCAAAGTTCTGGATTTTTACAAATTCAGCCCCTGGAGTTTAAGATTTTCACATCTTTTTCAGAAAATTTTATTTTTTCTGATTTGGGACTTCCAGGTTTCGGGGTTTGGGACTATTTGACGGAATTTCTTCCCTATGAAGCTAAATTGCTAAAAATCAGTTCGGGAATCATCTTCAGATACGCTTTCAAGATTATATTCCGCTGCGCTCTAGATCCACCCAAATTCAAATACATTTGACGCTTCAAAACCCGTGTGCTTAATTAGCCACCTTTCTTTCCCAATTGATTCGTAAAGATCACATCAGCCCGTTTTTAACCCAAATTCAGCTTTCAATCGTGAAAATTGAATTTCTCTCATTTCCCCAACTGCTCCAGATTCTTTGAAGACATGTCAGATTTGTAACGATTTCAGAACGACAGTGATCGGATTCTGCATTTGGTTAGATTACTCAGAAGCCTGACTCTCTGCAACCATTATTCTAGAGTTTTTTCTCAATGGAATTATTCCTCCTGTCCGATGGAGTTGAGTTTTTCCTTGGATGCCAGCTTCGGTGAATGGTACTATTGTTATGTGCTCAATTCCTAACCATTTTACCGTTGTGGAGGTTCAGTTGCGATCTAGAATTTTGAGTGACGGTCGTCATCCATCTGACTAAGAAGACTAGATCTGGATCCGATTGCTTGACATTTTGGAAGGTTTCAGCAAATCGACTATTTTCTGAGTAGTAGAGAGATCAAAGCAGAGTATCTCGTTCAGCATCTACTCCCAGTTTCTCATTCCATACGGTGTCTCGGTGATCCAAGCTTCAGTGTTCCCAGTTGTGAGCTTATCAGACTTAAAGCTCTTATGCTGAAATCCTATTCAACAAGGGGTTAAAGATAGAACCTTTACTTTTCTTGCTGATCTGCACGGTAACTCACACATGCATCTATCCCTTTGTTTCTCTTGGCTGTAGATCAACATAATTGGATGAATCAACATGCTCTGGCTCAAGCTGTTGTATTCTGCGGTTATCAGACGTGTCGAGTTATTTACAAGTTGAGCTGTAGTTTGTGCAATCAGTCGCGGTTATTGCAAATCGGATCTGGTCTTTCAGTTGAAAATGAAGAGGAAGAGCTACAATCGAGGGGGAGCTTGGAGATCAAAATGTAGCCGAACGCCACTAAGGTTTTCTCACGAAAGCAAGGGGGAGAAGATCAGAGATGCTTCCTTTACAAAACTTTAGGGGGAGATTGTTCGGACCAAATTGTCCTAATTAGAAAGTTTTATAAAGGAAGCTTTGAGAAGAATTAATTAGAGTGTAACTAGTAAATTAGATAATGGGTTTGGGCTTGGGCTTGGTGTATTTGGGCCCTATATATAAAGGGTGGATAGAGGAAAGAAAAAGTGTGGAAAATCATTGTGAAAAAAATCATCATTTCTAATGAGATTCTAGAGAGAGAGAAAAGTGTGTGTGTTCTTGTAACTTTTGAGATCTGGATAATAAACACAAGAACTTTCATTTTTGTTTCTTGATTTACTCTTTGAATCCTCTTTTTGTTTGATTCTTGGGTCCTACATGACACCCAGTTCATGGGTCGACCTTCGGGCCGGGCATAGGTGAGGCTATGGGCCGGTAACGGTTTCCATGATCTGGAGGATTAGTCGGGTGCCCGAATGGATCCTGAATACCTCTTCGACTTCGGTCGGGGCGTGTGCGTGTTTGATTGTCGTCCAAAAAAAGGACATGTGTACATGCCGACAAAAGAGTTAGGCTTAACATCTAGTGAGTTTAAGAGTTTCATTAACATATAAAACATAAGAGCGAAAAGAACATTATTTAAATCCACAAATCTTGACATGCAAAGTGATTGAAATGGAACATGATATTCCAAAACCCCAAATTTTCGTGATAAAATGCTTGAACAGAAACACATATAGAAATCATGGAACCAAAATCAAAACTCATACAATTATTATAAGGATTAAAATTCAGATACCAAAACATGAGAACACTTTCTTCCTTCAAAACATTGATATATGGAGGGGATCTAATAAGTCAAAGTCATAAATTGTGGTTATTTACCAAAATCCAATCAATAATAAAACATAGTTATTACAACAACCAAAATGACTTTAACAAAAACAAGGGAGACTTGTATCCATTGAGAATAAAGGGAACACATAAACATGTCACTCTTACAACGTTAATCGCATGACATTTCACGACCAAAAGTCCAAGTGTCCCTACGACATCTCAACAAGTTCACCAAATGAGTATAGTTGACCTTAGAGTCTCTAATCACCAATTACTCCAAAAGGCCTGACACGCTTAAGGACTACCAATCATGGGTATTAGCTCAAATCAAACTGACAGGGGTCCTAATGTCTACAACCATGGTAGCACGTCCGTACTCAACTCTCCTAATACGCCGTTGAAGAGACAATGGTCATGAAATTAAGAGGCCCAGAGTGTAACCCTGTAAATATTTCCAATACCATAAACACAAGACTGACTTACGTGCTTTCGATCCAATGCAACACAATCTAAATTACATGACTACAAAGAGCAAACCGAGTAAGAAAGTCTCAATTACAGAGTTCTATATACAAACGTATATATGAATTACACAAGTTCATATATGAAAGTATAGTTCATATATGAATAAGTTAAAAATAGTTAATATATGAATTACACATTTTCGTATATGAACGTATATATGAATTACACAGGTTCATATATGAACGTATAGTTCATATATGAATCGTTTAAAATAGTGAATATGTGAATTGCACATGTTCATATATGAACGTATAGTTCACATATGAATCAATTAAAAATAGTAAATATGTGAATTACACATGTTGATATATGAATGTATAGTTTATATATGTATCATACAACTTTATATATGAACACATTTTCGGTCTATTTGTAACAATTATGAAATTATCTTTCTATTTTTGGCATAAACATGAACTTTGACTAGTTAAAGCCGCAATCTTTGATCATTCAAAATCGTAATATTTGACTAGTCAAATGTGATCCTAGCCAGGGATATGAACACTTATCCACTTTACATTTTTTTTAGCATTTATCATTTAATATAAGCCACAGGTTAAACAAGAAGTGTTAAAAAATGTAAAGTGGAGAAGTGATCTCTAGCAATTCATCCAGTCAAAATTTACGGCTTTGACAATGAAGCATCGAATAATTCTTCGTATATACTGCATAATACAAAAGGGTAGTTTCGTAGCTTTTACAAGGATACGACAAATACGTTCGTATATGAATTTCATGATAGATATATGAATTATACATGTTCATGTATGGACATATAGTTCATATATGAATCGGTTAAAAATAATTAATATGTGAATTGTACATGTTCATGTATGAACATATAGTTCATATATAAATCAAGTGAAAAGAGTTAATATGTGGATTACATAGGTTCATATATGTGTTAGGATTATGTGCAAGACAGTAACGGGATTACCGTATCCAATGTTATAAGACACTAGTGGGTCACACCGTTGCACGCCCAATTAGAGACCAATTGGATTTACCAGTTCGAGGGAATAATTAAATTAAGTATAAATTAATTATTGGGAGAAATAAATAATAAATGGTTATTTATCTATATATAATAAAAGAGTAAATGGCCTACCACGTGTCGCGCTCTGCTTAACTGGCCTGTCACGTGTCGCGCTCTGGTGAGCTGGTTTCTGATAAAAGTTATAGATAAATATGAAAACAATTATATTTGTATTTAAACAAATAATTAAAATAAATAAAATTATCAAATAAGTATTTTTTTTATTATAGTAGTTATTAGAATTCATCTAAAAGATAAATACCACTTTCAATCTCTATTTTTTATCATAGTAACTATTAAAATCCAACTAACAGATAAATACCACTTTCAATGGTGAGCCGGTTTATGATAAAAGTTATAGATAAATATGAAAAACATTCGTGCATAAAATTTATTTTATTATTTGTTTTTGCAATTATTTGAGAATGGTAAGAAAGTTTGTGTGATCATTTTCTTATGATGAAGTAAATCATATGGTTTGATTTTCTCCTGATTTATGGCTTTTTGCTTGATTACTTTTTTTTTGTTTTTTGATCTACATCAGTAGAAGCATATATGGCTTGATTTATTTTGAAAATAAAATTATTTTGATAAAATTATTTTTACTAATAAATGATATGGTTTAATAATTTATATTTCTATTCATGTAACTAATTGATAAGCGTCATCAAATTGAAAATAAATATTTCATTTTAAATATAATCAAGATAATCATTGAGTTTTAATATAATAGTTAATTTATATTTTTTATAACAAATTACTGTTAAACGTATCCATTATTATATTTCAATCCAAGTACACTTTTGTATGTATACCTTTCTCTTTATATGTGAAAGTATATTAAAATCATTTTAAAGTCAAAGATAGTTTATAGTTTGATCTATAAAATGTCTTTGTTATATTTTCGTTGTTGATAATTTGATATCAATTGAATTAAATTAAAAATAAATAAAGTTTATAGTTTCTTTTAATATAATTAATGTATTTGATAGAAAATAATATTGATGTTAAAAGATCAATAGCACAACACTTATATTTGTAATATAAGGTTTTTGGCATGATTTAATATTTTGAAATTATCCCGTGTATTACACGGGATCAAAACTAGTTATTTATAGATTAATAAAATATCAGTTGGTATTTTATTAAAGATTAATTAATAGTAAATTAACTAATTAAAGGGTTTTATATTTAATTAATAGATTAATTAATTAAATAGAAGAGTTTTAATCTAATTGGAACAGGCTTATGGACTTTTAATTAGATGGGCTTTTCTTAATTGGGTATTACCATATTTAGATTTATAAATATGGTAAAACCCTAGCTGATTATCATTCATTCCAATCATTCAAGCTGAAAGTCAGAGAAAAACCCTAACCCTCTAGTCTCTCTCTCTCCCCCATCAATTTTAGTGTAACCCCGGGTGGTCTAGCAGCTAGTCACGCGGTGGTGTCAGTAGCAGTGTATTCCCCACTCGCTTTCCGGAGTTTTTCGTTACAAAGGTAAACCGTCTAAACCTTTTTTTTGTATCTGTGTGGTTTACGGATGGATCCAGATTGGGAATCAATGTTTTTTGTTTTTGCGCTGCGTGCTCTAGCTCGTTGATTCCCAACAGTGGTATCAGAGCCACTTCCTAAACCTGCAGATCTGGCTTGTTAATTGTTTAGGTTTAAAATTTTGATTTTTATCTTTTTTTCTTTAAAAATTGAATTTTTCGTAAACCTAGTTGATACGACGATCGGCGGTGGAACGGCGACAGTTAGCCGGCCAGACCACCAGACCGATCGCCAGAAAAAGCCGCGCCGGGCTGCCTTGCGGCCTCGCCACGATCGATGGAGGTCGCCGGGGTAGTCGGATCGACCACCAGAGCCGAACCACCAAGCCGAGATCAGCAACGGTGGTGGCTGCGTGGTTCGATCGAGCCGTGTATCACGACGGCGATGGTGACGATGTGCCGCTATTGTCGTGGTGGTGGCGGCATGTGAGGTTTTCGACCACCGCACCACAGATTGTGGTAGTGGCGTCAATGGTGGTGACCGGCTAACCACCCCACCGTTTGTGGTGGTGGCGCTGGTGGCTTGAATGATCACCGAACGGCGACGGTGGCCGTTGGCTGCTGTCGTCGTGAAGGCGATGGTGGTTATGTTTTGTTCGCCGGGAAGTGGCAATGGTGGTGGCGCTAGCTGCTGCTGTCATCACGACCCCACCGGTGGCGACGATGGTGGTTAATTCCACCGTTGTCGTCGCCGGCGACGGCGATTGGTGGTGGCAGTGGTCAATTGCTGCCGCAAGGGGGCGTCGGCTACTGCTGATTTCGATCAAAAGAGGCGGCGGCGGTGGCTTTTGGGCTGTTGTCGTCGCCGATAACCACTGACCACCAGCTCGCACCGCGAGCAACTCCGGCTCGTGCTGCGAGCGGAGACTGATGGTGGGGGCTGATGTTTTTCCGATAACCTATCAGTACGACGACGATGGCAGTTAGCTATTGTCATTCGCGATAAGTTTCGATGTATGAGGGATTAAACTAGATAGGTTTAAAACCCTAGGAATGGATTTAATTTTTATTTAGTTAAAATTAATTCTTTTAGTTAATAATTAAAAGCTAGTTAAAGTTTTTATTATTTGATTGTTTATGTCATAGTCAAACCCTTTAACCCGTGGTTATGCTTTTAGTTCTATTTACTTTGTTTGTTCTTTGGATACGGGACGCCTGCGTGCCATTTACAACCTGTTTTTATTTTTGTAATAATTTAAATACTGAAGAATCAAGAACTGAAGACGGAGACCGGGAGACAACCATGGATCTTGGAGCCAGTGGGAGCACCGAGAAGATCATGCATTGTGTGTTGTTATCACTTAGGAATGAGACCGTCGTTTTGTGTTGGCTCACAAAACGACAATAGTTTAAGGGTTACGACTATGACATGTTGTTTATATTTAAATTGTGTGGTTGTTTAAATTGCGTAGTAGTAATTAAATATAAACTGTTTAAAAATTGAATGATTTTAAAATAAAAATGGATACAAATACAGTTTGTGTTTAGATCCAGTTGTTAGAAAAACTGGCAATTTTAAAACCCTTATTAAATCATAGATCAGTAGTGAGCACACCTTGAGCGCCCGCGTTCAAACCGAAACTAGGAGGGGATGAAAAGACTTTGCGGATTATCTCCGGGTGGTACCGGCCAGAGTACGTCAAGGTCCCGGGTGGTGCGATCTGTTTCGGTAATTATTTATTCACCGGGTGGTACCGGGCCAAAGTGCACTAGAGGGACTAAATATGCACAGATTATATCTGATGTCCCGATGTTCTAGAAGTTGTGTTTTCGTTTTTAAATGCGATTGGTATAAGTTTTACCTACCAGAAATAGCATGAGTCGGCTTGTGTGAGCGCGCACACCGCTTGCCGACACATGTGAAATATGGATTCTAGTCTAATAAATTTATTTTAAGGGTAATAATTTATTATAAGTTTTTATAATTACATAAACTAAATTGGAATTTTATTCTTTATTGTAGATGTCGAATTCTGTAATTCCGTTTTATACCCCTGAGGAGTCACTCCGTCTCATGAATAGTAAATGGAAGCTTACAGGTCAAAATTTTCCAGTTTGGAAAATGCACCTTGACAATGTCTTGCGTGCACAGGGTAAGCTATACGTATTAGATAAACCTGTTTCACGACCTAAGAGTAATTCTCCTGAAAGGGAGTTTACTCGGTATTTTAAATATTTGGAGGATGAATCGGATGTGATGTCAATTCTGATTTTCTCTATATCACCCAAGCTTACGGGAGATTTGAGAGTTAAATCCTGCCACCAGGTCGTGAAAGATATAGAAAACCAGTTAGGTTTCTATAAACACACAGGTAAGCTTCTGATCATGAAAGAGATACTTTCACTGAAGCTAAGAAAGGACCAATCAGTTAAAGATCATCTTATCGAAATGAGAAGGCTCTTTAAATGTTTGTCGCGTTTGGGATACAAGATGACTCAGGAAGAGTTAGTGTATCTAGTGTGGTACTTGCTCCCGAAGGAGATATGTGACACAGCCTGTGCCTACATGAAAGAACCAAAGATCGACGTGGCAAAACACTAGTACAAAAATAGTTATTTGTAACAGTTAAAAACCGTTACTGTAGGTATACAATAACGGTTTTCGTAAACATAAAAAACGTTATCTATTTTGCCGTCACTTTTGGTATACCTTTGGTTATGTTTAAAAAATGTTACCAAATCACATAAAAAACGTTACCATAGGCTAAAACCGTCACCTTAAATATACAAAAAAATTGTTTTTTTTTCTAAACCCGTTACGATAGCATAACATATAATGACATTTATTTTTAAAAACCGTTACCATAGCATAGTATATGTTGACTCTATTTTTATTTAAAAAAACATCAACATAGCATGATATATGGGGACGGGTTTTTTTCCAAAATCGTAATTGTAGCATGATATATTGTGGCGGTTATTTGCCATACCCGTTACCATAGCATGACATAGGATCACCTTCATCATTCAAAAACGTCACTATAGCATAATGTATGGTGACATTTTTTTCTTAAAATAATCACGGTAACATAACGTACGCTAACGTTTCTATCCAAAAACCATGATTGTAACATGATGTATAATGACGTTTATTTTTTAAAAAGTCACCATAGCATGACGTACGTTGACGTTTACATTTAAAAAATTTGACTGTAGCATGACATAAGGTGACGTATTTCTGTAAAAATCGTCATCGTAACACGATATATGGTGATGTTTATTATTTAAAACCATCACAATAGCATCACATATAGTAACATTTAGTTGTTTCGAACCGTCACTGTGGTAGGACATTTGGTAACACTTATTTGTCAACTATGTTACCGTAGTAGGACGTACAATGACGTTTATTTAAAAAAAATGTCACCATATTCATACATATAGTCAACGTACCACGCCACATTGTGACGTTTATTTTTCATAAGTGTCACCGTACCAAATCATACAATGACGTTTGTTTTCCAAAATCATCACTGTGGAGTGACATGCAATGACATGTATTATCCAAAACCGTCATCGTAGTTGGACCTAAAGTGATTTTTTTTCTAAACGTCATCATTGCACAACATAAGGTGAGATATATTTTTCAGAAACATCATTGTAAAGTGACATTAAGTGATGTTTATATTCAAAAGTGTCGTTATAGTATGATGTATAGTGACGTTTATTTTTATTTTTTTTTGTATAGTGATATTTATTTGTCCAAATCGTTAGCATAACATGACTTACGATGACTTTTACTATTAAAAACCGTTACTGTAACATGACAACACGTAACGTTTATTTTTTTAATCATTACTATAACTAGTCGTATGGTTACGATTATTTATTGAAAAACATTACCGTAATATGATGTATGATGACGTATACAAATGGTTTTAACAATATCTGAGAAAGATTAAAGCTAAATGAAGTAGAAGACGATTACCAATATATATATATATATATATATAAAACCATAAAACTAGCATTGACTAGTACCAAAATAAAGTATCAAAAACTAAAACAAATTCATTGTATCAAAATCTATTTGTAATAACCTACAATAGACTTATGCATCATCCAAATCATTGTTTTTCTTATTAGATGTACTCCTTGTAAGCTTTGGCGTCTTTAACTGATTAACATGTAACGCCCTGTTTCCCGAAGTTAGATATTTAACGCGTTATGTTAAGATTAAGCTAAGTTGGCGTCGTTTGTGAAAATTCCAGGTTGGAGGACCTGGGTGTGATTTTAGAAAGATGAAGGTTGTGTAGCAAATATAAAAGAGGGCTTTCAAGCCCTAAACTCTCTCATTTGTTCAGTGTACGAAATTGAGAGAAGGGAGAAAGCTCCTTGGCGATTTTTGGAGCACTTGAAAGGGAAGAGAACATCAATTGGTGTTAGCAAAGCATTGGTGATCGATTGTTGGTGTTAGTATTAGAAGGTAATTATCCCTTTTATGTAATTGGTATGTCAAGTCTATGTTCAAGGGTTAGGGTTTGAGTTTGTATGGATGAAATTGATGATCTTTGGATCACCAATTGTTGTTGTTTTGATGTTGTTAAGATGCCAAATCATGGGGTTATGTTAAGGGATCGAAAGACATGTTAATTGAGTATTTTGGTGCAAAAATCGATGACAAGGATGAGGTTTCGGACCTTGGATCGAAATACCGTCGAAAAATCGATTTTTGGGTTCTGGGGGTGCTTCGCGCCGCGAAGGGTAGGTCCTCGCGCCGCGAAGCAGTGCTGTGCATTATTGCGAAGCTTCGCGACGCGAAGCTTGGGTCTTCACGAACGCGAAGACCTGTCTGTTTCGAATTTTCAACTTTTTATGTTAGCTCTCGGTTGGGGTTTTCGGTTTATAAACCCCTAGGGGATATCAGTACATGATGTTCCGTGAAGTTTGAGAGTAATTGGACTAGCGTAGCTAGATCATTTCGGCTTAGGGGTCGGGGTTGTGCCTTTGATTCTTTTTTTTTTTGGTCGAGTTTGATATGTGTATCTATGTATATATTATAGGTGTTTGAGCTTTTACGTGTGCATATTCTTCAAGTGTGTAGTTCCAGACTCGTGATCAGGTGAGTACATTAACCTGCGTTCATGTTTGATATGCATGTATGATCATGATGTATATGTGGTTGATATGTAGCTGGCATGTAATATTCACGATAGTACCTATGGAGGTATATATTACCCCTAGGGAAGATGGGTTCAGAGGCCTGGTACCAGTGTCAGTCATGGTGCTCTTGGTGTTTATACCTTGAGTCATTTGGTTACGATGCATGTCCAGTTTACAGTTATGCTTATGGTTATGTTATTGCATTCATAGAGCCTAGGTTTGTGCTCACTAAGCTTTAATGCTTAACCCGTTGTGGTTTATGTGGTTTAGTGACAGGTACCTCTTCTAAGGATTAGGGGAAAGGCACCTGCTTGATGGCTCGGATCGGTCCAGTTCAGAGGCGTAACAAGGATTTGGAAACGAACTTCAATTATTTTCATTGAAATGTGTTGGTTACAAACGGGATAAATCCTGAATTGTTTCTATTAAGTTTAATCACTTTGGACCCGTTTTGGGAAATTTGTTACATCTACATTTTATTTAAAGCTTCCGCATTTTGGTTACTTATTTCTGTTAAACGTCGTTAGAAATGAAAATGGTCGTTACAATTGGTATCAGAGCCTTGGTTTGAGGGATTCGGGTGTTCACGAGTAGTGAATACTTGAACTCAAACCCATGAGTTCGTGTTTTCAAAACAAAGTAACCAAAGAAAATAAAATTCTTGTTTAAGGAGGAAGGAGTTAAAGCTGAACTGGGATCCGGAGCATCAAGATGGGGGTGAGCACCCTAAACTCTATTGAGTGAGTACTAAGTATGACATGTTGATTATGTATGAACACCGTTAGGTGTTAAGTGTGGTTGATATGAATGCAATGGTTATGTAATTTCAGCTTATGATACCCTGATGGGTAATATGATGTTATGAATTGTTACGATGTTTATGTTAATCTCGGTTATGCATGTAAGATGTTCTTATGAATGATATGTTGACATTTGAAGTTTTATGAAATAAGTATTTTGATGACATGTGTATGTAAACTAGTAGAGATTTTTGTGAAATGCTTATGACACTCTAGTGTACAGTTAGCTGCTACTAGGAGTGCAAGTAGTGGTACATGTTTTACGTGTTATGTGGTACTTATCAATTATATAAAATTTCTACAATAATATAAATTCATAGCTAGTTACAAATAACTATTAGGCAAATAGTCAATTAGAATAATATTTACACTGAATAAATAATCAAGTAGGTCGTACCGTTACTTCCTCCCACATGGTATTTTTCACTTCTTTAGACACTTTTTGCCATCTCAATTCTGTGAGCCCAACCTCTTTCCGAACCAAACTACCCAAAAAACTAGAGAATTCTGATTTATATTTCCCCTTAATGTTACCCGTTTCATCAAATTCTAGCATGTGTTTCATGCCATACTGTACAACATCTTTATGTAGTTTGATGCATCGTGTCTTACCCCTAACCCGTTTACTTCTACTCAATATTTCTTCTGGCATGTCTTCTTTTGAAATGTCCATTGTTTGTTCTTCTTCATTCCCCAAGATGTTGGTATCTTCAATACAAAATTAAATTTATTATGTTTTTTAAAAAAGAGATGTTATGTACACCATAAAACCAATTGATAGTTAAGATATAAAATACTAGCATACATTAGTGATAAGAAAAATTAACCTATTTACAGTCAAATAAAAACATCAATAACATACACAATGAAAAAAATGGATTTGAAGGAAGAATGTATGTGTATGATATAAATAAGAAATTAAGAATAGAATTACCAGGCTCTTCCTCAAAACAGTCATCAGATTCATACTCTTCAAAATGTTCTTTGTTTTTTTCACCCTCCAAAGAGTCATCATCATACTCTGATTCATCCCCATTTGAATACGTTGTTTCAACAATAGTATGAACAATGAAGAACAACAAATTAGAAAATTGTTTAACAAAAAATTGAAATCGTTAATGTGTAGCACCCCAAAACCTCTAAGTAGATAATTACTATTTCTTTATTCTTTTATTTGAAAATTTATTTTTGCTTAATAGATAATGAAGAGTGAGTTGACTTTTAGAGAGAGAGATAAGGTAATCTGATTAGTTATAACCCCTCCCCCCCTTTATCTCTTATTGGTGCTTGGAGAAAAAGAAAGTGAGAGAGAGAAAGAGAGAATCGAGACAAAGTGAGAGACGGCCAAGGGAAATCGAGGAAGGAGGGTTCGAGCTAGTCGGAGTTCCTCACGTAAGGTATCAGATCTCTCGTTCTCGTAGCTAGGTTGGTTGTGGCGGCGTACGGTGGCCAGTTACCAGCGTAATTCCGGCCGTAGGGTGAGCGACCACCGGCTCACGGCTGTTGGCGGCACCTAGCTGCTACCGTTTCTCTTGTCCAGGGGCGCGATGGCTTTTGGGCCATCGGGTCTGATGACGTTTGGCCGGTGGCGTTTGGCCGCCGGTTGATGTTTCTGTTGCTGTTTCGTGTACGCGCCGGTGACCGGCGACGGCGGCTACTGTGGTGGCTGTGGTTCGCCGGTGCTCCGAGTTTGTTGGGGGTACGGCTGCTCCGGCGATGGCCGGTAGCGGTGTTGTGGCCCGGTTGGCGGTTGTCGTGGGGTTGTGTCGAGAGAGAGAGAGCAGCGGGGCTGTAGTCCCGCCGTTGTTCGGCATCGGTGTGGTGTTAGGTCGACGGCGGAGGCGGCGTTAAGCGGGGAGGGGTAGCGGTTATCGCCGGCAAAGCCGGTGATGACGTTGGTGATTATGTATGCGGCCAGACCGCTGCTAGTGTGTGTCATTTGTTGTCGCCGGCTGTCCGGCGGTCACGCAGCGGCTGTCCGGCTATCGGCTGTTGACTTTGGACAATGCGAGGCGGGTCGCGGTTTTATCGTGTAGACCCGTTCGTTGTTCCCGCGTTAGTTTGTTTTATGTTGTTTGAATGTTGTTAGATTAATTTTGGATGCGGGGGATTTAGAGAGGTTTGTAGAATGTTTTGCCAGAATGTAATACTTGGTAATTTAATTGTTTCCAGATTGTAAAAGAGCTGTGAGATCTGTGATTTTAATTGCGAGACAGGTGAGTACTTATATATGTGTTTATTGTATGGCTTGTATGTGTGCGCACGGTTATCTGAAAAGGGAACCACATGCCCTCGGTGAGTTGTGGGGGCCGACCCGTGTCCAAACTGACGGGAGGAAAGGGAACCACATGCCCTTGGTGAGTTGTGGGGGCCGACCCGTGTCCAAACTGACGGGAGTTTATAGCTGGACCTCGCGAGGGTCAAATGTTGTTGATTGTTATATGTGTTGTTATGGTTGAATGTTGACCAATGTTGTGGAATGTGGTATATATGCATGCTATATGGTAAGTACATGTATAAGTAGCTCACTAAGCGTTTCGCTTACCCCGTTAGTTGACATCTTTTTCAGGTGCGTTACCGGCTAAGGATAAGGGCAAGGCCCCGATGTGATTACCGCTCTCGAGGTTCCGATGGCATTGACTCCGTATCTAGACTTGGATTTTCTTAAATTCTTCTTAAGTTAATTATTTGACATTTACACTATTTTATTGGTTTATGATTTTGGAATTTCTTGGAATTTGGTTACTATTTAATTCATTGCATTTCTTTTAATAGAAATAAAAAGTTTAAATTTTTATCCAACATTATTCAAAATTCCGTTTTCGAAAAGCGACGTTACATAATGTAAATTGGAAAATGGGGCTGAGGGTTTTAATTAGAGCCTGAATACTCTTTTCCCATGTTTATAGAAACATACCATATGCCAATTCCAAAAATCTCGATATATTCAATTTTTGGTGAAATCACTTGGAGGGAAATTTTGGTCAAATCACTTGGACGGAATTAGGCGTATAGTGATATGAAAAATAGGAAGGGAAATTTTAGTCAAATCACTTGAGGGAATTAGGCGTATAGTGATAGGAAAAATAGGAGGTAAGATAGAGATAAATATTGATTTGAGTGAAATCCTTTAATTAAAATATATAATATTTTAAATTATTTAATATCAAAATTTTAAAACGTAAATTAGATTCCAATTTGCAAATTCTATAATTAAAATATATAATATTTTAAATTATTTAATATCTAAATTCTAAAACGTAAAGTAGATTCTTCTATGATTGATATTTTTAAAATAATGATTCATAATTCTTTACTTAAATATTAATTATGATAAAACTATTCGTTTATGCTTGTTACTCAACATTTAATTAGACGGATGTATACCAATTTGAGACGGGAGTTGACACCTATGATGCACATACACAAGAGATGTTTACTCTGCGTGTAGTTGTTTTATGGACAATAAATGATTACCCTACTCTTGGCACATTGTGTGGTTGCCCTTATAGCGGATACAAAGGTTGTGTAGTGTGTCGGAAAGAGACTCAGTGTGTTAGACTTCCTTTCTCAGGCAAACAGAGTTATGCTGGCCATAGAAGATATCTCCCATATGATCACCCGTTTAGAAGGCAGCGGAAGGCATTCAATGGAAAACAAGAGCTGGACATTGCCCCAACACCTATGAGTGGGGAAGATATATATGAGGAGGTAAATTCTATTGAAAATTCATGGGGAAAATGAGTAAAGGATATGAAAGGGGAATTTCTGCAAGTTTCAATGGGAAGTGGTGGAAAGATGAAGAGAATCAAAACAAGGTCCAATGGGGGAAACAAGGAAACCGCTTATTGGAAAAAATACAACATATGGCAACGACGCCTTATGTATTGGCGTTATAGTTCTGTTCATCATTTGTATAGATTTCATGCACGTTGAAAAGAATGTGTGTGAGAGTCTTATTGGCACATTGCTACACATGCCTGGAAAGACGAAAGATGGATTGGAGGCTCGAATGGACTTGGTGCATTTTGGGTTAAGACCAGAATTGGAACCTAAGACGCAAGGCAACAGAACAATACTCCCTGCATCATGTTACACATTAACCAAGGAGGAAAAGGACAAGTTTTGTGAAACATTATACGAGTTACGGGTTCGACAAGGGTATTGTTCAAATTTTGCTAGCCTGGTGAGTCGAAAAGATCGCAAGTTGATTGGACTTAAATCACATGACTATCACATGTTGATGCAACAATTTTTGCCAATTGCGATACGATCAATTATGCCGAAAGCTACGAGATACGCTATTATCAGGTTTTGTTTCTTTTTCAGATCAATATCTAGCAAAGAAATCAATGTTGAGGATCTAGATAAATTGCAGGAAGAACTCTGTGTGACATTATGTTTGCTTGTGAAATACTTTCCTCCATCCTTTTTTGATATCATGGTTCACTTAACCATGCATCTGACGCGAGAAGTGAAATTATGTGGTCCTGTGTGCTTTCGATGGATGTATCCATTTGAAAGGTGTATGAAGGGTATTAAAGGGCGTGTGCGAAATAAAAACAAACCGGAAGGATGCATTGCCGAAGAGAATGTTGGAGAGGAGACAATCGAGTATTTGGGCGAGTACAAAAGAAGCATGAAGACAATTGGTATTCCATCTGAAAAGCATGATGAATTTGACAATGGTGAAGATACTAACTCAGTTAATGAGGGAAAACCGTTGTCAGCCGGTAAATTGATGCAAGTTTCTACTGAATTGTTGTCAAAAGCGCATTTTTATGTGATGCAGAATACAACTGAAGTTGAGCCTTATATCGAGTAAGTATTACTTTTTCATATACCTTTTCATTTTTTTAACATTTTCAAATAAATAATATTTGATATTTATCATTGTATTTTCAATCGCCACATGACTTTTTTAAAAGAACAACATCCCTCTCAACGACAAGCATGGTTAAAGAACGAGCATATTAAAACCTTCGGCAAATGGTTACGAAATCAGGTAAAAGTCTTAACAAAATGTGACTTATGCTCTATTGTTTTTGTTTAAGGTGAAGTCTAAATCTTATAATTAATTTCAGGTTGAGAAAGAATTGGCAGTTGCTAAAGAAGGTATCGAAGAGACCTTAAGGTGGATATCACGTGGCCCACACATCGAGGTGATGAAATACGATGCATACCACATCAATGGATACCTGTTTCGTACAAAATCTCGTGAAGGTAGAAATTACCAGAATAGTGGAGTTAGTGTAGAGGCAACCGACATGCACATCTGCAAAGAGGGTGTAAACTATGCTTAATCATTTAATTATGGTGTTCTACAAGAGATATGGGTTCTAAATTACTATACAAGAAGAATTCCACTTTTCAAGTGTGATTGGGTTGACAACAGACATGGGGTCAAAAAGGATGGTCTTGGCTACACGTTGGTTGAGTTTAATAGGTTAGGACACAAGGATGATCGTTTCATTTTGGCATCACAAGCAAAACAAGTATTTTATGTGAAGGGCCAACTTGATAAAAAAAAGTCTATTGTTTTTCGGACACCTCCCAAAAACTATAGAAATGCCTATCCTGATGTTGATGAGGAATTCAGTACAGTAATACTTCCCCAGAATGATAATATACTGCCGCATGTAGATCCGCTTGATCTGGGTAACGAATCACGAGATGATTACTTTCGGCCAGATTGTCAAGGTATAACTATACGCAAAGCAAATTGAGCGGTTCTACCTCTTTGAATTTGGTGTTGCTGCGGTAGCTACGAGGGTGTTAAATGATTAAAGGTAAACTAACTATGGTTAACAATTTTTTTCTATTTCTATAAATTGACTTATTAAATAATATGTAGAGCTTAGTGTTTTTATTCATTTTTTCTTGTATTTATTATATTGTCAGATTAAAAGTAGGCAATATATATTCAGTTGGTTTTGTTTAGCAACTTATATATGAACATCCTATATTTGCAGTAATTTTCACATTATTTCCTTCCAACTTTTGAGTAGGCATTGAATGAACGAAGTATTAGCGTACGGAAGACGATCCTACAAATTTTGATGACATCTTCAACTCACTTTAAAAGATGTGAAGATTTGAACAACTTTTTAGAAAAGAACTTTTCTAGCATGTTTATTCTTTATATATTTGTTTGCATCTTTTTGTTGATTCACTTTGTGCCATAATTACCTTTTATTTTTTTAGTTGGTTGGTGTTTCGTGCCATTATACAAGTTTTGGAAATGTTTGATTTACAGTAGTTATGCTGTCGAAATTTTCAAAAAAATACTATGTTTGTCATAAACTATTTGTGATTCAAAATATTAAAAGGAGTTGTCTTTTTTTATAGTTAAATATCATTGTTATGTTAGAGAAACTTAGGCATTCAACCTAAACTATCTTATTATGTTATATGGACCACATTTGTTTTTAGTAAAACACATTTTGCATATGTTCATTCACAAACTGATTGAAAGCCAAGAATACATCAATATCTTATTACTTTTATATTTCATAAATTTGACTATCGTACTTGTCATAGTCATATGGTATACGTGTCTTTTATGTTTTTGTCATAAACATGCATGAGTTATCAACTTCCATCATGTAAATTCGAGATTAACATAAATTTATAAAAAATCGTCATTGTAACATGAGCTATGATGATGTTTATCAATCAAAACTGTCATAGTAATATTGCAAAGGTAACATTTATCCGTCCACACCGTTATCGTAGTATGGGAAATGTTGAAGTTTATTTTTCAAAATCTTTATAGTAATATGGCACTAGTGATGTTTATTGTTCATGAACATCATCGCAACATGACATATGGTGACATAAACTTATTAAAACTGTTAGTGCATTATGATATATGGTGACATAACTTTATCAAAACCATCACTGTAAAATGACATACAGTGACGTTCGTCATTCAAATTGTCACAATAAAATCTTTATTGTAACGTTTTTCATTAGACATTATATTTCAAAACTGTCACTATAACATAACATAGGATGATATTTATTTTTCAACCATCATCATAGGATGACATATGATGACAATAGTTGGTTAAAGTCATCATTTTAACATGATATACATCGACGCTTATTATTAGAAAACGTCACAATTGCATGGCATAGGGTGATCTATTGTTATTAAAGTTGTCACTGTTGGATAAATACGGTGACATTTATTTCTAAACTGTAACCGTATCATGCATACGGTGACATATTTTTATAAAAATCGTCCCTACATTATAAGATACAATGACATAACTTTATCGAATTCGTCACTATAAATTGACATAGGGTGACGTCATCATTTAAAACTATCACTGCAACATTACATATTGTGACGTTCTTCATTCAATACTATTATTGGAACATGACATCTGATAACATTTAGATTTCAAAATCGTCACTGTAACATGATATAGGGTGACGTTTATTACTCAAAACCATCACCATAGGATGATATACGATGACGTTCATTGACATTATTATTTTTTAGCGTCACAATATCATGACATACGATGACTATCTTATTGTCAAAACCATCACCGTTGCATAACGTACCATAACGTAAATGTTTCAAAACGTGACCATAGCATGACGTACGATGATATTTATTTTTCTAAGCCGTCATTGTAGCATAACATAAGGTGACATTTAAAAAAACATCACTATAGCATGACATGTAGTGACATGTAATTTTTTACAATTTATTCTTCATAACCGTCTTCATAACATGATGTACGGCGACGTTTTTTGTTTAAAACACTCGCAGTATGATCTACGTGTTGATGTTTATTATTTCAAATCATCACCACAACATTACATATGGTAACGTTTATTATTGTAAAAATTTTAAATACCGTTACCAAGGCATTACATATGGTGACGTAAAATTTTTCAAAACGTTTTCCTTACAAACTTTTATTAACATAAACTTTGTAAAACGTTATCATAGAACTTGATTACTTTTGGAAACGAATTTTAAATAACCGTTGTTATACATATGTTAGTTTTCGATAACACTTTTTTAAAACCCGTTACAACATAAAGCAACGATATATATAAAAACTGTTACTAAAGGGTTTTATTTTACTACGGTTTTAAAAACCGTCACAATATACGGCAACGGTTTTTCAAAATAGTTCAAAACCATTACCTTAGGGAACCATTTATTAACGTTTTTTATTTAAAATGTTGCTTTATGATTTCACATTTTTTGTATTACTAACGTTTGTTTATAAAATTGTTAGTAAAAAAAATTCCTAACATTTTATGTGACTTATAGTAACGGTTTTTTATCAAACCGTTAGAAGCCTATTTTTTTAAACCGTCACAAAAGACTTTTTTTGTACTAGTGAAAGTACATGAGGATATTTTGGCCAGTTTAGAGCCGGAGCCAGCACCTGCTGAACTCATGAACAGTGATTGGATTGATGAGCTGGGAGATCTGAGTTGCCCAGAATGTGGTAGCCAGGATATTTGCGAGCACTCAATGAACATCGACCAGATAGAGATCGGTTTACCCGATACTCCAGGTATCTTTATGATAGATTGCTTAATCACTTCTTATGAATCATGGGTAATTGATACAGGCAGTGGTAACCACATTTGTAATCATTTACAGGGATTCACTAGAAGAGAGACTTTGAGTAAGGACCGTTCGAACCTACGAGTTGGCGAAGGCACACCGCTTATAGCTGAAGCAATAGGATCTTATAGTCTTAGTTTACCCTCGGGTCTAGTTTTGGAACTAGAGAACTGTTATTATGGTCCAAAGATGATTAAGAATGTTATGTCTTTTGATTTATTGGTAGACCAAGGTTTTTATTATAAATATGATTATAAAATGCTTTCAGTCTTTAAAAATAATATTTTCTATATTAAAGCTACACCTGTAAATGGTCTATATACAGTAAATCTGCAAGATGATAATAGAGAAATCTATCATATAAGTAAACGATCCAAAGACATTGAGGATCAGACTTACCTCTGGCATTGTCGTCTAGGACACATAAACAAGAAACGCATTGAACTACTCCTAAAAGGAGGTTTTCTTGGAACTTTTGATTTTAAACCTTTTGACAACTGCGAATCCTGTTTATCTGGCAAGATGACAAAGCAACCTTTCAACAAGGATAATGAAAGGGCCACTGACTTGTTAGAAATAATTCACACAGATGTGTGTGGACCATTTAGTCATGAGGCAAGAGGAGGATACCGGTACTTCATTACCTTTATTGACGATTTCAGTAGATATGGTTATGTCTACCTGATGAGACATAAATCTGAGATCTTTGAGAAATTCAGAGAATATCATAATGAAGTACAGAATCAACTTGACAGAAAGATCAAGTTTTTACGGTCGGATCGCGGAGGCGAATATCTTAGTCAAGAGTTTGGCAGTCATCTGATGGAATGTGGGATTGTGTCACAACTCACACCTCCGTATACACCTCAGATGAATGGTGTGTCAGAAAGGAGGAATCGTACTTTGCTAGACATGGTACGATCGATGATGTGCCGCTCTACACTACCAGTATCATTCTGGGGACACGCGCTCGAAACAGCAGCAAATATACTGAACAGAGCACCAACCAAGTCGGTAGAAAAGACTCCGTACGAACTATGGAAGGGCAAGAAACCCAAAATGTCTTTTCTGAAAATTTGGGGTTGTGAGGTTTACGTCAAACGACCTACCTCAGAAAAACTCAAACCCAAATCTGACAAGTGTTTTTTCGTGGGGTATCCCAAGTCCACCGTGGGATATTACTTCTACAACCCTGACGAGAACAAAGTTTTTGTGGCTCGAAATGGAAAATTTCTGGAAGAAAAGTTTCTCAGTTTCGGGAACACCAGAAAGGATGTAGATCTACAGATAGTAGACGAAAATGACACTACACCGACTGTTGAGCCAGAAATTCAACATGAAAATGTTGAACCTCAATCAGAGCCGATTGAGGAAGTGCAAACACACGACCTTCGCAGATCCAGTAGGATAAGGCAAGAACCAGATAGGTATCTTGGATTTATTATCACCTAAGGAGATGGGGATTTGAATGAACCTACATCCTATGGAGAAGCTGTTTCAGGCAATGAGTCTGAATAATGGCAGGAAGCCATGAAGGCAGAGATGCAATCCATGTACGACAACCAAGTTTGGGAGTTGGAAGATTTGCCTCACACTGTAAAGTTGTTGGGCATAAATGGGTTTTCAAGAAGAAAACCGACATGGATGGGAATGTGCACACTTATAAAGCAAGGCTAGTCGCAAAAGGTTTCACGCAAACTCATGGTATTGACTATGATGAAACTTTTTTGCCAATAGCCATGTTAAAGTCAATTAGGATTCTAATGGCCATTTCAGCGTATTTTAATTACGAGATCTGGCAGATGGACGTCAAGACAGCCTTTCTCAATGGAAAGTTAACAGAAGACGTCTATATGCAACAACCGGAAGGTTTTGTAGATCCTAAGAATCCTAATAAAGTGTGTAAACTGCTAAAATTCATTTATGGGTTAAAGCAAGCATCTCGAAGCTGGAACTTACATTTTGATGAGCGTATCAAAGAATTTGGTTTCGCAAAAAGTGAGTTCGAGCCATGTGTTTACACTAAGTTCAGTGGGAGCATAGTAACCTTCTTGGTCTTATATGTAGACGATATTCTACTAATAGGAAACGATGTACCAACCTTACAGAGTGTAAAGAATTGGTTAAGCAAATGTTTCTAGATGAAAGACCTTGGAGAAGCCGCTTATATACTTGGTATAAAGATCTACAGAAATAGATCTAAGCGGCTTATCGGACTTAGTCAGAGTACATACATTGATAAAATCCTGAAGAAATTCAGGATGGATGAATCCAAGAAAGGATTCATCCTGATGCAACATGGCATAGTGTTAAGTAAAACACAATATTCTATTTCTAGTCAAGATCAGGACAAAATGAAATCAGTTCCATATGCTTCAGCAATTGGATCGATTATGTATGCCATGTTATGTACTAGGCCTGATGTTGCTTACTCAGTAAGCGTTACGAGCAGATATTAACAGAATCCAGGTGAACCTCATTGGGTAGCTGTCAAGAACATTCTCAAGTACCTGAGAAGAACAAAAGACATGTTCTTGGTCTTTGGAGGATCTGAGGATGAAATTAGTGTCACCAGATATTCTGATGCTAGTTTCCAGACCGACAGAGATGATTTTAGATCACAGTCAAGGTACATGTTCACCCTAAACGGAGGCGCGATCTCATGGAAGAGCTCGAAACAGGACACGATTGCAGATTCAACTACAGAAGCAAAGTACATTGCAGCATCTGATGCATCAAAGGAAGCTGTCTGGCTGAGGAATTTTCTCTCGGATCTTAGAGTGGTTGCCAGTATCTCTAGACCGATTGATATATTCTGTGACAACTCTGGAGCTGTGGCGCAAGCAAAGGAACCCAGAGAGCATCACAAGTCAAGACATGTGCTCAGAAAGTATCACCTCATCCGAGAGATCATTGGAAGAGGAGATGTAAGAATATGCAAAATTCCGACGGACGACAATGTCACAGATCCGTTGACAAAGCCGCTAGCGAGGGTGAAGCATGAGGCTCATGCATGTTCCATTGGGATGTAGTACCTGGACACCAGTAGCTAGTTTTTGTTTATTAATTATTACTGTAGTTTATTTTGAAACAATGAATCATGTAAAGTTTTATTTCACAGTGTGATAGAAATATTGGAGGTTTTAAATTCATGATTGTTTTCAAAAATTAACTGTTTTTCGCATATTTAATGTGTGAGTCCGATAATCAACGAGGATACGATAGATGGACCACTGCAAGTGATTACAAGACTTAGCAATGCTCAAACAGCGGTAATCAAGCAATATATGCACGACAAATAGAATACGATAATACGACAAAGCATATATAGAAAGTTGTCAGTTACTTGATTATTGAAAAACGTTAACTAGCGACCCGTATTTATAGAGTCATAGTTTCACAAACAACCCCTAGAGTCTATGACTCTTTTAAGAGGTGCACAAAAGTATTGTTCAAAAGCTAACTATTACAAGTTGTCAAAATACGCCCCTGACTTCTTTACAAACTAAACTTCATGATCTAACAATCTCCCCCTTTGGGAAGAAGTCAGAAAGGCGGCGGATACTTCAACGCTGGTTCCCACTACGAGAGCTGCATGTACTCATCCCATTCGCGGATCGTTCTCGTACGGAGCTCCATCGCAGTCTCAACTTTCCTCAGCATCAGTCTCTCCTTCAGCTTGTTCTCGATCAGATCCAAGGCCTCGATCAGTTTACTCTTCAATTGAGTGCCCTTGTGCATCGGCATGTTGTTCTCTAACAGACGACGCTTCATCCCGTTGTACACGTACAGAAGGGTGCCGTCACAGAAGCTGGGTAGCTCACTGAAACGCATAAACCTTCGCTGATTCTTCCTGAAGGTGAGGTACACAACACCATGCTCTAGAACTCTCGTCAGAAAGTAGGGCAGGTATTGGTCAAGTAGATTGGCCTCCAGGTTGGGACGAAGCAGATTCACCTTCTGCTGTTTGCTTTCAATCGCCATCTGATAGTCAGTAAGATGCGCGAGGTTGATCGAGTGACGTACATATCTCTTGAGGACTTCCAGGCCGTCTCTGAAGTAGTCTGGTTTCAGAATCAGGCCTTCAAGATGTCTGATGAGAGTGAGGAGATCTTCGAGATCGATGCTGTCAAGATCAGCTTCCGTGAACATGAAGTCTTGAAGGTTGCCGTCGGGTTTGCCAGGGTTGTACCTGCGCACATGGAACTCAAGGAAAAGCTGGTGTCCGAATTTGTAGGGTCGGACATCAGTGACCTTGGTGAACCGAAGCTTTCTTCTGATCTGCCCGTGTTCGTTCCAACTGAGCTTCCTCTGGTAGACGTATGCAGTACGGCGTCGGCGCTTCTTGATGTGAGACAGCCCGAAGAAGACCTTCTTGGACCATGTGTGAAGACTTTCCTGTTGGAAGATCCGTGAGAAGGATTCCTCCAGGAAGGGTCTAAAGATGACCGTGTGGTTCCAACCCAGTCTGATCGGCTACTGAGCTGTAAATGCCTCAGGCGTCTGTACGGTGGGGAGAAAGGTATCGTACTCCGTGCTAGTTACGATGTTGTCTGATCGTTTCCAAAACCGAAGGCTCTGAGCAAGCTGGTTCAGAATCTTCCTTGCCTCGTCGGAGATGTAAAGCTCGGAAGGATCCGTCGGAGCGGTGTTTGGATCGATCAAGTCTATAGCGGGAGTTACCTTCTTGTGAGGGAAGTTGACTTTTTCACCCTCAGGGATGGCCTCATACTTCCAGTTCGCTGCATCTGCCGGAATGTCGTCGTCAGAATCAGAGTCCCAAACATCCGTGGGACGACCTTCCGGACTTGCTGGATCTGCAGGCTGATCTGGGGGAGGAGCGGTGTCGGCCGGTGTATCATTGTTAGGAATTATGTGCAGAGTTGACAAACCAAGTGATTACGCATCCAATGTTACAAGACACTTGAGGGTCACACCTGTGAGGACCTATAAGTCGAACAAGTTAGATGAAACCCCGAAATGGAGAGTTAGGATTTATAATAGTACATTATAAATCAATTGGGTAATTACAGTCAGAATTACCAAAGTCGGAGGGTCATTAATTAATTAGGATATTATATATTTATTAGATAAATAAATATATAATAATTAATTAATAAGGTTTTTATATATATTAGATAAATATATATAATCATAATTATCGTATGCAAATTCTTTTCCAGCTAATTAAAAGGAAAAAGGATTAGAGATAATTATAAAAGGAAACTGAATCTTATACAAACTGTATTTTTTCCTCCATATAAATAAGGCTTATGGGTTAAGGAAAAAAAAAAGGAAGCTTTAAGCAAAAATCAGTTTTTCAGTTTCCTCTCTCTCCCTCTCTCTCCATCGGCGCCGACCTCCCCTCTCCTCCCGTCGGTTTTCAGTTTTGTTGTTCGGGTTTCATACAGTTCAACTAGAAGGACGTTCGTTGGTCGATCACCGGTGGACTATCATCAAGCAATCCAGGTAAATTGATCTAACCTAAACTATTAGGTTTAGAACTATAAACGATTAAAGATCAATAGGCTTTAATGGGTTTTTTAGCTTTTATCGCTTCCGCACAAATAAGATTGGAAACAGCGAGTTTCTGATCGCGTGGGTTTTAACAGTTTGTTTTAAACCTATGAGATATATCGAACCAGCGAGGTTTGATAGATCTGTGTTAATCCTCGAGTCAGTTTGATCCGAGGAAACCCACAAAAAACCCCAACAGTGGTATCAGAGCCATTGTTAATAATCGTTTTAGTTTTATCAGTTTTATCTGCTTACGTGTGACCCGTTAAAATTGTTTTTTAACAATTTTAAAAAATTTTGGGATTTTTATAAGTTATGTTATTTTTTTTTAAAATTGTTTCATTATCTTCATGAAAAAACCCAATCGACGATCGGCGGTGACCAGGCCACCGGGACCGATCGCCGGCGTTCATGGCACCAGGCCAACGCCACCTTTTGGGGTTTAGCGATGGTCAAAACCCCACCCTCGCAAAACCACCAAACCGCAACCACCCAGATGGTGGTGGATGGGCGGCGCAAACCCACGGAACAACCCCCGCGGCCACAAGGCAAACGGTGGTGTTTTTTTGATGAATAAAACCCACCTTTGGCTGCACCACCAGAGGGTTTTGGGTGGCGGCGATCTCGCGACCACCAAGCCAAACCACCAGACCGGTGGTGGAGGCGGTTTTGCGGTGGTAATGGTGGCCGTATTCTCGCCAAGATCAACGCCATGGGGGGCAGCAGTTTTGGCCGTCCAAACCAGAAAAAAACCCCCGGCCAACCCCGGTGCCCCAAGGCCGAGCCAAGGCGGTGGCAATGGTTGTTCGATCAACGAGTAAAAAGGAAACGGGGGGTGATCCTTCGATCACCGGGTGATATCAAATCGCCGGTGAGGCGGCAGTTGCCGTTGTTTTTTGACCAAGCGTCCCCACCACAGCAATCGATGGTGGCGGGAACGGTTTTTGCGATGGTGACGGTGGAAAGTGGGGGGTGTTACGGTAGCGGGGGGGTTGAAACGTGGTTGGTGGCGGCGGCTTTTTGGCCGTCGTTGCCCGGGCGAACCCGAAACCCCCAAGCCGTCCCCCGGCTGCCTTGCGGCCTCGCCGGGCGGCGGCGGTGGCTGTTTTTTTTTTTTCAATCATGGCCAAAAACCCCCGTGTTGGTGGGGGCGGCCCTTGATTACGATCGCCAATGGATCGCCACCAGATTGGTGGTGATCGACAGCGCCCGAACGGGGATGGATGATGGCGGGGGGGGGAGTATCAGTTTGGGTTCACACCGGTGACCGAATCCATACCGAAAAAAAACCCGTCGGTGGTAGAGGCGCAAAGGTGGGTAACACCGCTCAACTGTGGGGGGTGGCGGCGGAATTTTTTTGATCACAACCAGATCGGAAGTGGGTCGGGCAGCCGCGGCCCATGGTGGTTCGGTTTTGGGTTTTTTTGTTTTTCCAAAAAAACGGATCGACAACGGCGATGGCCGATTACCATCATTGTCAAGCTCCGGTTTGGGAGCAGGGGTCGTTTACCTTCGCCATCATGAAAGCACTAGGGGTTTTTTGTTTTTGTGTGGGCCCCAGTTTGGTAATCAGGCCCAAGGAAAAATAGATGAAACAAAGGTATGCAATGACCGAAAATCACTTATTTTTGTTTCCTTGATTCCAGTAAACCCTATTCCAAATGGTTTTAAACTGGAAAAGGTATCAAAGCAACTTAGGTTATTGCAGTCACTTTAAATTAATGTTAGTATGATTTAAAAAATCTATTTGATTGTTTATAAGTTGAATAACAAAATTAGGATAATTCTCTAAACGACTTTTTTGGTCATGTTTGAACAGAAATTAATAAGTTTTAAATAAATGAAGATCAACTTTATTTGCATATAAATTAAATGATTTGAATTTTAAGAGACATTGTAATCCAACAAGCTTGTAATGTGGCACCCAAAATATTTAATAAGCATTCATACTAGAACCGTTGACTTCAAACCGTAAATTACTTTGTCGCATGATACTTTTGTACTTAGGATTCAAATCATCAACCGCTCGGTTGTGCTAAAAGTTGTAACTTGAAGTTCAGCAATCGGAAACGGCGGATTGAGTCATTCTGGAAGATCGTAATCTTGTGGGGCCATCGAGAAACCCAAGGTCTAAATTTTCATCCAGCCACAGGAATGAACGTTTAGCGAACCGTTGTTACGATATCGGGGAAACCCACTTTTCAAAAAAAGATCATTTTTTTCATCTTCGTTTAAAGTTACGTGAAGATCCCCCAAAATGAACTGTATTTTTGTTTTCTTCGGTTTATAACAACACCTGGTTTGGTTGAATCTGTCAGCTATCTCAGTTATCAGATAAAGAGCGTTTTGGTAGTTCAAATTACCAAACCCGAAGAATTATTCACTCTTTACTAAGAGTTTTTCGCAGCTACCGAGATGTTGAGTGTAATGGGGTCCACTTGCAAATGAGATTAGGAAACGATTGAATGATTCGCTAATGCGAATTGGGATAATGGGCAAATACAGTAGATAACAGGCCCTAAAAGGGTCCGTAATTCAAATAATTCAGAGATAAATGGTAACAAATTAAGATATTTTTAAGAAAATTAATTAAAATTAAATACTTGCAAATTTTTAAACTATTCATGAAAAAGGTTAGTTTAAAAGGGAAAGAAGTTAAAAGACTGTTTCCCCTAAATAATCTATGGGTTAGAAAAAAGGAAGCTTAAGCAAAATCAGTTTTCGCCCTCTCCTCTCTATCCCGACCTCCTCCTCCCGGGGTTTTAATTGTGTCGGCCTCAGGTTCAACTGAAGGACTTTCTGGCGATATGGAAAATCATCAAGCAATCCAGTATGATCAACTAAAACTATGGACTATAAGATAAGACCAGGCTTAATGGGTTTTTAGCTTTTTATCGTTTCCCGAAACAAAATAAGATTGGAAAACAGGATTTCTGTCGCGTGGGTTTTAACATTTGAAAACCCTTGGATTATGAACCCACGAGTTTGTAGATCGTAACCCTCGAGTCTTACCCAGGAAACCCCAAAACCCAACAATCATCGGCCTTTTCGACCGGAAAGGCTGGCGAATTTTTAAGGTATCTCCCATAAAGGATGCGCTACATCCACTTCGCTCTTTGAGGCTACCTGAAACTCAGTCTTCAGTGCGACCTCCAACGCAATCTCTGAAAGGCCCTTCCAAGTTTGCTTCATCATTTTCTCAGGTCTTCAGATAAGAAGTGTGACCAACTGGGTCTGGGCTCCGACATTCGGGCTTTTCACCGATTGCTTAGTAACAGGACGAGAGTCAGCGGCTAGAGCCCAAAGACGGGGCCCCCCGGAATTTGCTTTATAAAGGGTTGGCTATACACCCCTTTGCTGCCCGTCGCTTTCCGAAGTTGATCTACTGGGCTCTTCTTTTGCTTGGGGTAAGGTTCCAAGTAATTGCTAGTACCACTCACTTCTCAAATAAAGCTTTGGATTTTCAATTCCGACACAGTACCCGAAGTTCGAAATTTATCGGTCCTAACGAAATTGGGAATTGGGTTCAACATGGAAAAATGATGACCCTTGCAATCGGATCCGCAGAGTTTAGAGAAAAAATTAAAAAGCCCCATTAGAATATCGACACAGACCCCCACCAATCATATATTTAAAAATTTCGGCTTAAAAATGGTCGGGACTAGCCCCATTTCTAAGTAATATAATGGCGCTTCCCAAAAGGGTAGTGACAGTAGCTATTGCTATCACTTTCCAAAAATTATATTCCTTTCTCGACGGAATCTTGATAAATGAAGCGAACATGTGTTTTGAGAGTGGTGGACGATTCCGAAATCGAATCACGTGATAAAGTAAATCAACTGATGCATGGATTCCATAGTCCCCAGTTGAAGTTTATCCACAGAACCGTGGAACACAGCTCAGCATATTCTCCTCAGCTTTGAGAGAAACACAGTTTCTTTTCGGGAAACAACTTCAACTTGTTAGAAATCAGTTGAGCTTTCCTGTTAATGCTCGAAGAACCCAAACGTTAGTTAAAACCGACCCTTAGGTACCCCAAAAATTTATGTCTTCGTACAAGTTTCCCTCTAAAAGCCCGAATTGACTCGGGGTTGTTTAAACAGACTAAAATATCGGTCTCTACCGTTGGAAAACGCAATTTCGGTTATGCCGTGGTTCAACCAGTCGCCATACATTTTGGTCCGTTCCATAACGCCAGTTGAAAACGTCATTGTGTTCATTTATCAAGTGACAAAGCGTTTAAAGTCAAAGATCAAAGGGATGTTTTATCCTTGCGGGTTTGAGCTTAAATCCAAGAAAAGTTAATCCTTACTATCTAAAACTGCCTTCTTGCGAAACTCAGCAAGATCAAGGTTTGTAAAAGATACCACCACTTTTGCACAAGCTGTTTCCTACACGAAGAACATTAGGATGACCAGTCCCTTTTTAATTTCCGGACCCAAGAAAAGGTAGGATTTCCAGCAGGATTGCAAACGTAAAGTGCTTTGTAAACTGTCTTTGGTACTTTCAAAACCCGGTGCTACTTACAACTTCAAAAGTTTCCATCAGGAACCGCAATTACCCCACAAAGACTTATGTTCTTGTGAGCTGAAAGAAAAATTATCACCTCGATTTCTCCACAGCGAATGTTTCGTCTGGAACTTTGTGACGTATCTTGCACCAAATTCGTGCCTAAACCCAGAATAAATGTTTCATCTTTCTTTTGGAAGATAACAAGGATTCTTATTTTCTTGGTCTCCCAGCGTCCAACTTTTGTCGATTCCCAAATCATCCTGATCCCTCTACCCAATCGGATCTGAAAAGCAGTTGGGTCGTTGGTTCGACTGGAAGCCGCAAAAAGAATTACCTTCCCTTTTGAAGAACAGTTTTCTGGAGCAAGACAGATTTTATAAGTTTGCCATTTTAGGAAGGAATTAGTTTCCGTGTTGTCTTGAAGTTCTCACCCAAATAATGAAAAAAAACATCCATCAGTATTAACGTTCCGAAAGGTTCCCTTACACTTAGCATAATTCTGGATGGAAGTGTGGCGTTAACAACTTCATATTGGTCAAAAACCAGACTGTCTTTCCGGACCCAAACCTTCAGTTTTTTAAGAGGTTTTTTTGGAGGCGAAGAGGTTTTCCCATTCATAGGTAGAAGTGATTTGTTTTAAAGATCCTTAGTTCAGAACCAGGTTTCCTAAGTACCTAAAAAGAGGTCCATACAGCGGTAATATTTATACGGGATTTCCCCTTTAGCTCGGGATATAAGATTAGCTTGCCCAAGATCAGATGGATTGCTGTGAACATTTGTTATTGGACCCAAGGGATTCAGATCTTCTGAAAAAAACGATTCAACGATTCCGTAGGAACCAAGTTGGGTATTCTGAAATTCATTAAAACAAAAATTTGTTCTAAAAGGGAAATCATCCAGTTTCAAAAATGTTTACAAATTTTAAGTGATTCGTTTGGTTTTACCGGTTAAAGGGTTGGTTTTAAACATGAGAAGAACAACTTGCGCAAATTACCAATCATCTTGGATTAAGCATAAAACAATTCTTACTTTTTTCTATTGTGCTTTCCATTTTAGGGTTTACCACCACTCGTCTTTCAATTCGAAAGGCATTTTAAGTGCTACGGTTTACCAAGATGGAATTCTTTTAACCTGGGAACGACACGAAAATTTGTGGAAACATTTCCAAATGTTGGAGTTATTCACATCCAACTTTATATTTCCCTAGTGACCATCAAAGGGCCCAAAATTCGTTTAAAGGAGGAATCTCCTTGTTTCTAGGAATTTGATGCCTTTTCCAGCTAGGAAATGTCTCTCTGAGACTTACTGGTAAAGGGGGCCCATATTGAGCAGAAAGGGGTACCAGGTTTCTCCATTTTGGGAGACTGTGGTAGAAACAAGATTTTAAAAGTGCGTCCTTCGGAAAGTACAGTTTCACGTTGTAAATTTCCATAAGTCCTTGACAAAGTATCAAGATTGGAAACTATATTTTAAAAAATCATAGAAATTTATAGTGTTTCCTTCAAAAATCCTTTCCTTCCTGAATTTCCAAGCGGTTTGGTGAACCCATAAGAGATTGAAAGGTGGTTGAAAGCAATCCTTCAAAGACCAATGTCAGTGCCGTTTTTTGAACCATTTCCTAGTGTTTTGGTTTGACAAACCTTTTTTTTCTTCCCACGAAAAGAGGATTTGCAGTTAGTTCTTCCAAAGCTCTGATAAAGTCATTTGCCCTTGAAAAGTAAATCAAGTTTTTTAAATTAATTTCACGCAAGACATAAAGCTTGCATTCCTTTAAATTCCATTAGGCTTAAGACTCACATAAAACATTATTTTTTCTATTCTCCCACCTCTGCTTACACTTTTGATTCCACAATTCTAATCTCGGGATTATAACAGTTTAGGTTTTAAATGATTGAACAAATTATGTATTTTGCAACTTTTCATCTTTAGTCATTTGGGTTTGGTTCCTCCAAACAATAAACATGACCTTTTTAAAGCAATGGGCTTCATAGATGATTTCTGTCTGTCCATGGTCAGGTTCTTCACTTCCTCTTGCAGAACCTTTTCACTTCTTTTCCAAATGTGCATTTCTCTAAATTTAAGGGTGTTTGCAAACTTCTTTTGCAAAGTTGAATGGCCGGTTCTCCACATTAGAACAGGTGGGTTACCCAAGGTATAAATTGATTGGTTATGCGTAGTTCTTAGAATTGACTTTTCTGTTGATGGGGTTTTGATTCCCCTTTGCCATACGCACCTTTCAGGCTTTTTTCCAATTGTATTTAAAACAGTTGCTCACCTTTGGTTTTTGGAATCCTCTGAAATTGTTTTACTACATATATTTGTGGAATTTTAATGTTTTGGCATTTTTTGTTTACCTTGAAATTTTGTCTTAACCAGTTTATTTTTAAAAATCGTTTTTACTTTAAGCTTATTTGCTTTACAAAATCTCTCTTTTTTATTTTTCCTTCGGTCTTTTTCTTCCAATTTTCTCACATCCTCTTGTTCTTTTTCCTTTCATTTCATCTGTAATTTGCATGTCCTTTGTTTTTTTTTGTCGTTTTTATTCTACCCTTTCTACGGTTTTGGTATTTGATTTTTCAAACGGGGCAGGTTTTCAATCTCAATTAAGTCACTCCTTCAATTATTTCTTGTCTTTCTTTCTTATTAAATTAATGGAATCTTTTTTCCCTGTTTGCTTCTTTTTCTTGATTTGGGTTGGGTTTGATTTGCTTTGAATATTAATTGTTTTTTTTCTTATTTTCCAGTTTTCTATCACCTTTTTCATTTTTGTTTTGACTGATTTTCAAGTTTCCTCTTCATATAAATCTTTAAGTTGAGGCTTTTCGGATTTCTCTTTCCCAACCATTTTTTATTTTTCTTAAGAGCTTTCAAGTCCTTTTTTTTTTTATAAAGACTTCTATTTCTTTTTTCGAGAGTTTTGGCTTATTCTTCACCCCTTCAATTCAATTGACTTTCCTTGGTTCCCTACCATCAGTTGTCTATTTTCATCTTCATTTACCGCATTTTCTTCTGTTCCAGACTTTCTTGGTTGGCTTCATTTAAATTGTTCTCTTAGTCTTTATTTTTGTCTTTCTTTTATCTTTTTCCTTTTGTAAAATCTTCTGACTTCATTCTTGATCTTCTTTTGATGTCCCTATTTTTAGCATAACCTTGTCTTTCTTTTTCTTGGTTCTCCGTACTTTACTTCTTTTCTTTTCTTTTTTGTTCTTTTTTGTCCTTTCTGTTTGTTTGTTGAAGTTTTTACCCTTGTTTATTTTTTTCCCTTATCTTGTTCTGGTTTTTTGGTTTTTACTTGTCCCTTTTCTTTCTTTTTGTTGTCTTTTTTGTTTTCTTTTGACCTTGATTTTGTTGTTTACCCAAAACTATCACGATTTGATAGTTGTTTGTTCTCCCTTGATCGTTTCTTTGAAAGCTTTCTCTGGACTGGTAACCTGCCTTGGCTGGACTGACCTCCCACAAACTGAGGTCCTTGTCTGAATCTTTAAAAGCATTGGGGATTTCCCCGAAATTTAGCCATCAAGGCGAAGGAATTCTCCAGCTGAAACATCTCCTCTTCGGTAAGTCCATCATCAAGAACTACAGGTTCTTCAACGGTGTAGTTTTCATGAGAGGATGATCCTCTGTTTGACATCAAGGCCAGAGAAGGAGGATCGATTTTCTTTTCAGTTTTACCGAATAAGGTTTCTTCATGAGGCAGCATCATGCTGTATAGATCATGAAGTCCAAGTTGGCCAAGATTCTGGCTCACTTGAATGCTTATAGTGACAGACTGCAAGAGTTTGTTCAATCTTTTGAGGAATTTCACATTCACCTCGTATTTGTTCTTTTCCAGTCCGAGTCTCCGTAAATCGTTCACACAGATGTTTAAACGATTATAGGTCTCTGTCAGTGTCTCTCCTTCACGAGAACAAAAGCTTTCATACGCGTTCATCGCGTTCTCCTTTTGGCCTTCGAGTGCCTTGTCACCACCCTGCATTTGTTGTTCAATGCCCAGCCACATTGCTCTAGCATCTTTACAGCTGTCAACTCTCGCGAACATGTCATTGGGCAGTGCCATGGTGAGTAACGTGAGAGCACGTTTATCGATGGCTGCCCGGGCACGTTGTTCATGAGAGAACATGTCATAGGTTTTTCAACCTCATATGCAGGTAGATAGGGAGTGACATCAGTTCTGGCTACTTCAGCTACAGTAACCGTCGGTCTGATTGGTCCCTCAGTGATAGAGACCATCAGTTTGGCATCCAGTAGATCAAGGAAGTTAATCATTTGGCGTTTCCATTGCTGGTATTCGCCGACGACTAATACTGGAGGTCGGGTTTCAGAACCGATACTGATTATTTCTTTTGACATCGCGTCCTCGGAAATAGGATCTGTTTTGAGTAGATGGTGTTTTTCGTTTGGACAGAGCTTCCGCGCTTAAAGCACTATCCTTTATAGAAATTCGAAAATTTCAAAAAGAAAGGCCAAGGCAGGAAAAATAGAAAGTCCCGATTCGGGAAATTGTGAGTCCCGATTCGGGAGTCAAAACCCAAGTCCCGATTCGGGAAATAAGAGTCCCGATGCGGGAGTTCAAATTTCCAAATCGGGAGAGGCTAAAGATCCAAATCGGGAATATATGAGTTCCGATTCGGGAATTGTTGAGATCCGAATCGGGAAATCAAGTGTTCCGAATCGGGACACGAGTGTCCAATTCGGGAAATGATGATCCGATTCGGGAAATGATGAAAACAGCAAAAACTGCTTCAATTTTCTGTCCAAAACTACCAAAACGAGAGCTCTGATACCAATTGTGAGTCCGATAATCAATGAGGATACGATAGATGGACCACTGCAAGCGATTACAAGACTTAGTAATGCTCAAACAGCGGTAATCAAGCAATATATGCACGACAAATAGAATACGATAATACGACAAAGCATATATAGAAAGTTGTCAGTTACTTGATTATTGAAAAACGTTAACTAGCGACCCGTATTTATAGAGTCGTAGTTTCACAAACAACCCCTAGAGTCTATGACTCTTTTAAGAGGTGCACAAAAGTATTGTTCAAAAGCTAACTATTACAAGTTGTCAAAATACGCCCCTGACTTCTTTACAAACTAAACTTCATGATCTAACATAATGTATCCATGATTTATGCAAAGTTTTTGCAAGAAATCTAAATTTCCATAGCTACTTATTGAAATGGGAATTTCAATAGGGAGTTTAATGCTATTATAAATGTCTGATGATTTATTCAAAGTAAAAAATAAAAGCACAAGTGATGTGACCAAACATTTATAGATACTCATCAGAGTGTTTGAGTATTGGAAGTGACCAGTTTCAAGCCTGCTTCATGGAGCCCCAGTCATAAGCATCGACTTGATGATAGGTTGTCCTTAGACCTGAGATATTTGGTTTGGGAACATGAGGACTACTGTGCTCTTAGCACATTCTAACGTTGCACCGTAACTGGGCGGCCATACGGAACGTGACTAGATGTAGCGGAAGCCGTGGATCCAAATGCAAGTAGTCTAGAAGGGATTTGCACCTCTTTCAGAAGAGAGATATTTCCGGGCCCCTTGACGATTAAGATTAGCAGAAAACGCGTGGCCATGCTCGGATAAAATAACAGGCGTTATTTAGTAATATCCGTTACTGCAGGCAATCGAAATCAGAGTCAAGAAATACTTGAATTCGAGAAATGAATCCTCCACTCCATGTCTCAAAATCACTTTAGAAATATCGTGTGCAAAAGGAATGAACCTGTGTACAAATTCAAGCGTGAATTGTATCTCTGGATATAAGAGATCTTATAACATGGTTAACCTAAGTGTCTGCCTAGGGACCTCCTTAGGCTAATGGTAACGGTACAATTACATGTCTGGCACAAGTGGGAGTCTGTTAGGATTATGTGCAAGACAGTAACATGATTACCGTATCCAATGTTATAAGACACTAGCGGGTCACACCGCTGCACGCCTAATTAGAGACCAATTGGATTTACCAGTTCGATGGAATAATTAATTGAGTATAAATTAATTATTGGGAGAAATAAATAATAAATGGTTGTTTATTGTTTATAGATTAATAAAATATTATTTTATTAAAGATTAATTAATAGTAAATTAATTAATTAATTAAAGGGTTTTATATTTAATTAATAGATTAATTAATTAAATAGAAGAGTTTTAATCTAATTGGAACAGGCTTATGGGCTTTTAATTAGATGGGCTTTTCTTAATTGGGTATTACCATATTTAGATTTATAAATATGGTAAAACCCTAGCTGATTATCATTCATTCCAATCATTCAAGCTGAAAGTCAGAGAAAAACCCTAACCCTCTAGTCTCTCTCTCCCCCCATCGATTTTGGTGTAATCCCCGGGTGGTCTAGCAGCCAGTCTCGCGGTGGTGTCAGTAGCGGTGTATTCCCCACTCGCTTTCCGGAGTTTTTCGTTACAAAGGTAAACCGTCTAAACCTTTATTTTGTATCTGTTTGGTTTACGGATGGATCCAGATTGGAAATCAATGTTTTTTGTTTTTCCGCTGCGTGTTTTAGCTCATTGATTCCCAACAATATGTACGTATAGTTCATATACAAATCAATTAAAAATAGTTAATATGTGAATTACACAAGTTCATATATGAACGTATATTACATGTTCATGCATAAACGTATAGTTCAAACAATTAAAATAGTTAATATATGTTCATATTTGAACTTACAGTTCATATATAAATTACATAGGTTTATATATAAATCCGTTTTCGACCTATTTGTAACAATTATAAATTTACTCATTCTAACTAGGAATGACAACGGGGCGGGTTTGGGGCGGGTTTTGCATTCCCCGTCCCTGAACCCAACCCGATGGGGAATCCCCTATCCCCGACCCTGACCTGATCATTAAAAATAAAATCCCAAATAAAAAAATGTTGGAAAATCATATAAAAATTAAGTTGATATTAGTTACTACTTAAGTTTAAACAAGTTTATTGTTAAATAAACAACATAAATATATATATATATATATATTTATAGTTTTATATTATATATAATATTTTATTTTATATTAAATAATATATATATATATATAGGGGTGGGTTCAAATGTGAACCAGTTTTTGGTTGTGAACGTGAGGACAACCGAGAGCGCGACATGTGGCGGATGACTAGGCGCCACGTCATGTCCACGGCGGATGATTAGGCGCGATTCATGGGAGGGCGTTGAATTAAAGGGGGACCACACTCAAAGCCGCTACGTGTCGCGATCTCGGCTGTCCTCACGTTCACAACCAAAAAGTGGTTCACATTTGAACTTTCCCCTTTCTCTCTCTCTCTCTCTCTCTCTCTCTCTCTATATATATATATATATATATATCGGGGCGGGGCGGGGCGGGGATACATTGCCCCGTTCACGAACCGGACCCGAAGAAATCCCCGAAAAATTCCCCGTATCCGATCCCGTCCCAAAATATTGCAACCCGACCCGACCCGAACATAGTCGGGGTTCGGGTTTCCCGTTGGGTTCGGGTTTTTTTTTGCAATCCCTAATTCTAACAATATACATATTACAAATTTTTTCTTTTTTAAACAAAAATAATTGAATTAAAAAATCAAAATCTAACATAAAAACCAAATTTCACCTCCACACACACATGTAGTTTAGTTGTTGAAAATATTGTGAATGGAAGCATAGATACCAAATTCCCAACACACCTAATCAATGTGGTTTGATTCCATTCCATCAATCAATCATAGAAACCAGATGAAAACGATCCAATCAATAGGGTTAGATTCCAAAATTTAAGAAACAAATCAAACTGTAATTCGATTTGATGTTTACCAGATGAAAAATGGCGACGGTAATGGTGAATTAGGGCTTGGAGAACACAACTGTACACAATAATACTGTTTGTTAATTGCTATGCCTTCCGATTTTACCTCCAAATTCCACAGCTTCCATTAACCATGGCGGTTTCTCTCACCTTAACTCCCCGAAACCCCCTTCCAATTATTATTCCACATCTCTAAAAGTCAACCAACATGTCCACAATCGTCACCGGCGATCGGTATCTCGATTCGCTAGTCAAGTTCGTCGAGAAGCAGGTCGGTCCCTTGATCGAAGGAACCCTAGTTCTTAAGCTGAATCCGGTTGGTCTTCACTATGTTCAATCCAGGCTCGAATCGTTGGCGGAGCTCGAGCGCCTCCTCGCCGGGGCTCCCGTGGATTACCTCCGGGCGTATGTCTCGGACCTCGGGGATCACCGGGCGCTCGAGCAGCTCCGCCGGATCCTACGGATACTTACGTCGCTTAAGGTCATATCGGTGATCCCGCCGCCGTCGTGTAGGGACCCTACCCCGGTGTGTTTGCTTCCGTTTGGTCGGTTGAAGGTTCTTGAGCTTCGCGGATGCGATCTCTCGACGTCTGCTGCTCGGGGCTTCTTGAACTTAGGCATACGCTGGAGAAGATCATTTGTCATAATTCAACTGTAAGATTGATTGATTGATTGATTGATTGTGCATTTCTTCATTGAACTCCATGTCCAATTGATTTGTCATTTGTTACAGTATGAGAAGAACAAATTCTGATAACCAAAAGTTCAAATGGAAACTCAAATGCGTGGGGACCGTTGAGATCGTGCCACGTGGCATATTCACTCGGAATAATACATGATCATTCAGAGTGAATATGCCATGTGACACTCTCTAAGCTGTCCTCATGTTCGCAATGAAAAAAACGAGTTTTCATTTGAACGTGACCCAAGGGTGGTGGCGTACTGGCAAAAGACGTAGGGGGATGTGGTGGAATATCCCATCCACCCGGGTTCGAGTGCAGACGTTTGCATCCTGTGGCCAGGCTTAGTCTTAGACAACTATAACTTATAGGATAAAAAAAAGAACAGATAATTTACTTACAGATGATAATTTGTAACTTGTAGAAGTAGTATTTGACATGGTTTTTCATTTGTTGTTTGAGGTGAGGCAGGATGCGCTTAGGCATGTTTTTGCTAGTAGGATTGCTGAGATAGAGGACTCTCCTCAATGGAAGCGATTGTCGTTCGTTTCGTGTGCTTATAATGGTTTGGTTTTGATGGATGATTCCTTGAGACTCCTGCCTGTTGTTGAAACTCTTGATCTAAGTAGGAACAAGTTTACTAAAGTGGATAATCTTTTGAGATGTAGCAAGTTGAAGCACCTGGACCTCGGTTTTAATCAACTTAGATCGGTTACTTCGTTTAGTAAGGTAAGGTTAATTGAAATTCTACATTTAACCATTGTATACTTTTATGAATCAAACTCCAATACATGTCCATGTGATGGGATAGGGTATTAGACAGTTTATGTGCACACTCATTATATGATACAGATCTTTGTGTTAATTAAGGCATTGTTTGGTAAAAATAAGCTAACTTGTAAGTCAGCTTATAAGTCATGTACATATTTGGATGGACCATAAGCTAGCTTATAATTTAGGCTAGCTTTTTGAAAAGGTACTCTCACTAACCTTTTGGTGACTTGTTATTTTTTTATTCCATATATACCCTTGCTAAGTTTATACTACCAATTTTTAAACATGTATTTTTTTTTTGTCATTTTACAGTCATAAGCATCCTTATCAGCTAGTTTTTGCCAAACGCAACTTATTCATTAGCTAGCTTATCAATCATAAGCTACCTTATATGCCAGTTTGCCAAACATAGCCTAAATTGTTCATGTTTTTGGAATGTGGTGATTATGTACATTTTATATGTTGATAGTTATACCCGGATCCATGATTTATGGGAAACCAACAATTTTCTCTTGTCTGCATCACTCCCATGCCATGGACATTTGTATCCTCACTTTGGAAATTTTTAGAAATATTTTGAAAGAGAATCCAGTTTGAACTTTGAAGCAAGAATCTGAAGTGATACAAGAAAAATTAAACATTGTTGTTTGATATTAAACGAGCATGTACAACAGTCTTGTAGTGGTTAAATGGATCTTTTTGCGAGATGGGTATCTTATAAACTGTTGCAAAAATGCTACATTTATTCATGATCGGCATATATCAAGTTATGCTGTTGGTCTCAATGACTTGGGAAACATGCAAATAGTGGTGATTAGAGTTTTCATTTTATGTTGGCAGTTTTCTTTTGATAACTTGTGCATTTCATCCCCAAAAATGGTAATTAGATGTGATGAAGTCTATCATCTTAAGATTATTACACTTAAGATTTAAAATAAACAATAACATAATTAGCCCAATGCATAGGCTGGGATTGCTTGAGCATATGGTGATTTTGCATGGATGCAATTTCTGTCATATATAGATGAAAATCTTGTAAGACTTGAATAAGAAAGGTAGTAATTTGTTATTACTATTGCAAATAAATAAAATACTCAAATAGGCTCATCAGGAGCATCTCATAAGATTCTCATTGTTCAACAAACAAGTTCATTTTGTTACATATTCAGGAAATTATTTATTTGTACCTGATATTCATTTCACAATCTTCTATCTGGTTTAAGCATGGTATATTTATCTCTCCCAGAGCGTTTGTTTGGATAAATGAACCATCAAAATGTGATACGGAACTGTTTAGCTAAGAACAAAATGCATTCATGGTACATTTCGATGCGTTTGCTCGTTTGAATTTGGTCTGTTGATGGTTTTTTATGTTCATAACCTGGTCAAGTTACCTATTCTCCTTGTAATTGATCATGTCCTATTGAGTGCACCTATAAGTTTAAGTTATTTTTGGCATGCATGTTTACACGTACGAAGGTGTGTATATATATAGAGAGATGAAAGTTCAAATGAAAACTCATTTTTCATTGTGAACGTGAGGACCACTAAAATCGTGCCATGTGACAATATTCACTCTGAATATAATGCATTATTCAGAGTGAATAAAGGCACCTTAGCTTTATTCACTCTGAATAATGCATGATATTCAGAGTGAATATTGCCACGTCCGATTTTAGTGGTCCTGACGTTCACAACCAACATCGAGTTCACATTTGAACCTAACCCTATATATATATAGGGTGAGGTTCAAATGTGAACTCATCTTTCATTGTGAACATGAGGACCGCTAGTATCGCGCCACGTGGCAGTATTTAGTTTGAATATTCATGCTTTATTTAGATTGAACAAAAGCTTATTCAGTCTGAATAAAGCTTTATTCAGTTTGCATGATATTCATACTGAATAAAGCTCAGGTGCCGATTCAGATTGCAGTGTGGCGCAATTTTGTTAGTCCTCACGTTCATAGTGAAAGATGAGTTCAAATTTGAACTTTCCTCTCTCTCTCTCTCTCTCTCTCTCTCTCTCTCTATATATATATATATATATATATATATATAGGGGTGGGTTCAATTGTGAACCACTTTTTGGTTGTGAAGGTGAGGACAACCGAGAGCGCGACACGTGGCGGATGACTAGGCGCCACATCAAGTCCACGACAGATGACTAGGCAGGCGCCACGTCAAGTCCACGACGGATGACTAGACGCGATTCATGGGAGGCATTGAATTAAAGAGGGAGACCACACTCAAAGCCGTCACGTGTCGCGCTCTCGGTTGTCCTCACGTTCACAACCAAAAAGTGGTTCACATTTGAACTTTCCTCTATATATATATATATATATATTTCTGAAATTAGTTGTAACAAACACTATTCTTGTATGCAGGTCTCATGTCAAATTGTGAAACTAGTATTGAGGAACAATGCTCTTACTACTATGCGTGGGGTTGAGAATCTAAAATCACTCGAGGGGCTTGATCTTTCTTACAACATTATATCTAGCTTTTCGGAGCTGGAACTCCTAGCTGGTCTTCCATCCCTACAAACTTTGTGGTTAGAAGGAAATCCAGTATGTTCTGCCAACTGGTACAGACCACAAGTCTATAGCTTCTTCTCTGATCCAGATAAGGTGAGTATTGAAAAATTATATATCATTATTCTATTAAGTTTTCATTAATGCTGCTACGCTTTTAGCGTTTTCTTATATGTATGACATTACAGCTGACATTGGATGGCAAAAAGATCGCAACTAGAGAGGTCTGGAAGCGACAGATTATCATTGCTAGTAGGCATAAGCAGCCAGCTAGCTTTGGTTTTTATTCCCCAGCCAAATATGAGGCTGAAGCAGAGGGGAGCGTTAATGCAAAAATGGTTGGTAGTTAGTAAATTGATCTTTGTTCGTAAGTTGCATACAAGTCTACATAAGATGAATGATTTATAGAATCTGCATGACCATTTTTGACCTATTTTTCAGAGGAAGCTATCTCGTGTTGCCAGTATTGACAGTGAAACAGCGAGCGTAATCGTATATTCCGATAACGACTCGGGTGAAGATGAAGATGGGATCAAACCGGTGAATGCCGATTCAAATAAGGGAGCTGAGATAGTCGATCTCATTAACAAACTCGAGTTCATGAAAAAGGAGCGCTCTGTTTTATGGCTGGAGGAGTTTCAACGGTGGATGAATCACGTATCTGACGAAAATCGTGCGAAGGGTAATGGGCTTGCTTTGATTCTCGGCAAAGAAAAGGACCCTAGAAAGAAGAGAAGGCTAAAGCGTTTCGGTAAAACATCGAGATACGTTTCTCATTCAGCTGAAGCTCCGGAATCTTTTTACCCGTATGACGATTTGTCAACGGAAACCGTATCACAACAGCCGCAGCACCACCCTATTGAAGTTGGTGAATCAGCCTCGGGTTATGTTCTGAGCCATGCTCATACAGACGGGTCTATTTTAAATCATCTGAATCTGAAATCGCATTACGATAAAGGGACATTTTCAAACGATGGTATGAAGGTTGAAATGACTAGTTCAAACGGTAGTTTCTTGCCTTTGGAGAGTCTGGATGATATTATCGAGGCCCGTTCGCCCTCAGTTTATGCAGGGTCACCTCCTCATTATCAAGAGGATATTCTCCATCGTCGGCATAACTTGGAGGAAGAATTTCTTCAGCTATCTGCCGAGTCGTATTCGGTGGCATCTTCCGATAGCTGTACCAGTGACAGTGGAGATGATTCTTTCGAGTTTAGATCACGTAGACATAGACATAATAATAATGAATCAACGGCCGACGATGATGATCTTTCGAGAAGTATGGATAACCTATCCTTGGATATAGAACTTAGGGATTCAGAACAATTAGGCAACAATTATGAAAATGGGGAAATAGTCGGTCTTGTGAAGCAAGAAGCGAATTGGCTGGAGAAGAAAATGAGCAAAAGAAAACCGAAGCCGAGGGTTATTTCGCTAACAGAGAAGGCAACACATACGGACGATATTAATGATCATCGTCTTGTAAGGAAATCATCGCGTAGAGTGAACTGGAGTGTACATGATGATGTAGAAGAGGCCTATAGACTAGAGTCCGGTATGAATGATTTCGAGATGTTGGTTGCCGGGATACACACCATCACTGCAAAGGGGGAGATTCTTCCCGAAAAGAATCCATCCGGTGGTGCCCCTGGTAGTACTGAGGAATTCATCTTAAAGAACTTCAAAGTAGATCTTGCGGATTATGGGGTTCAGGAAACATGTCGGCAATGCGTGTGTTGCGATTGTTTGCTTGAAGAGCCATCCGGTTGCAGTAAAAGGTATATGCACATAGTTTGAGCATGATATCTGTATTATTCTGTCTTATGCCATATTATTTTCAGGGTAAATTACATATATGGTCTCTGTGGTTTACACTTTGTTGCATAGTTGGTCCCTATTTTGAAATAATTATGGAAAACGTCCCTGTGGTTTACAGTATATCACTATATTGCACTCTTGGTCCCTGTGGTTTACACTATATTGCACCATTGGTCCTTAATCCTATTGGCAACATAGGGACCAACAGTACAATCTAGTGTAAACCACAGGGACCCACTGTTCAATATAGTGTAAACCACAAGGACCAACAATGCAATATAGTGTAAACCATATGGACCAACAGTGCAATATGATGTAAACCACAGGGACCAAATATGTAGTTTACCCCTAATTTTAAGTTCAAATACGGGTTAAGTTAACTTTTTTGCATATGCGTTGATGACCATTGATTGCTTGCTCAGTACAAGCCTATCATTATGAGGTTGAGCATACCTGACATAGACTGTTTTCCTGCATGTAACTAAGGTCTCATTTAATCATATGAGGGTATATTAACATTAAGGTTGATGGATTGGATATACACATAACATCATCTAAAGTCTTACATACTTTGCCACTTGCTTTGACTGGGATGCAATTGACTAGATGAATATTTGGTTCCCAAAAGATGAGTTACCAAGTATTGAACTTCTTGAAAGTTTGACTTACTCATATTGATGATCCTCAAATTATGTCTCTAAATTGGAACAAAGTTATTTTCCTATGACCTTTAGGCATTGTTTGGAAAACCAAAAGTAGCTTATAAGCTAGCTTATTTTTTGTGTACATGTTTGGATGGACAAAAAGTAGCTTATAAGCTAGCTTTTTGATAAGCTACTTGGAGGTAGCTTTTTGGAGCTTTTTGTAGCTTTTTCCAATTATACCCTTCTAAATATTAATTATTATACCCCAATATACCCTTTTTAGTCATTTTACATACCCACCATAAGCTAGTTTTTGCCAAACATAATTTGTTCATAAGCTAGCTTATCAGCTACCGGCTAGCTTATCAGTCAACAACTAGCTTATCAGCTACTAGCTAGCTTATCAACTAGTTTGCCAAACATAGTCTTAGTGAACTTGTTTGGCATGAGTGTCTTTTGGGGAAGTTCAATTCAGCCACATTAGGAGCTCCTCGCTTAGAATTGTCCCCAAAAGGCCTTTGCATTATGTTTGCATGAATAAGTTAATTATATGTGGGTGACATCTAATATTACCATAGTGAGAGTGCGGTCTTTGTAGATTGTTATAAACTGTCGATCATCTTTGCTGAACGTCATAAACCACTGTTCGCCCTTGTCGAATCCCAATAGCAATCTTCATTCCAGGCTACGACCTAAATCCTTTCTAATCAGAGTTGTCTATCCTAGCAATCACCATAGAATAAGTTGTCATCTAGTGCTTCCCTAGGCTGCAATGCTGTTGATGAAGCTATCTACAATCATATCTAAACAAAATGGTTTTAGCATGAGCACTTCCTTGGTGGATGAAGTTATTGTGATGCCATGATTCATTTGCTTGCTTATAAGGATTAACCACCCATATGTGAGGGTTTTACCTTGGCATGAAGCTAGAAGTTTACCAAGGAAACATGATTTTGGTAGTAATAAGTTGGTTCACTCTGGAAGGTTGGATGCATACTTTGGGTTGGATGTTGTTGTCCATTAAAAATGATCATATAATTGTAGATCTACCCCTAGAAAACCATATTTTGGCTCTAGCACTCAGTACCGTTAACCTCATGCTTTTCTTATAGTGTCTTTGACCTTATCAGCCTTTCTACTCTTTCTTGGTTTGTTTGTCTATTCCTAATACTTAGGCAGGGAGCTATAGAAAATTAGAAATTGATTATGTTGAAAGGAACGAAGGTGTTCACTTGGAAACCTTTCCTCTATTTCTCAAGGGACGGACTTGGTTAATTGGAAGTGGGTTTCACAATTGAATACAATCCGGATGGGTTTGTGAAAAGGTAGAAGTCGAGTCTTGTAGCATGTGGCTTTACTCATATAAGGAGTTCTTTTTTCTCTTAAGTATATGATATTTATATACCGCCAATGAAACTCACACAGGTTGGAAAACTTGACATTTATGCTGTGTTCTCGAAACTCATTTTATGAAGGAAAGGAAAGGAAAGGAAAGAGAGGGAAAGCGGAGGAAAGTAAAAAATTACTTGTGTTCTTTAAAGTTGTTTAGGAGAGAAAGGAAAGGAAACGGAAGGAAAATAATGTTAAGTTTTCTTCCAAAACTTTCCTCCCAAATGTGGGAGGAAAGGGAAGGAAAGAAAAGAAAAAGAAATTTATACCAATAAAAAAATTACTGAAATTGTTATAATTACAAGGGTTAATTACATGGGTATGTATCGAACTTGTCACGTTTTATCATTGTATGTACTCAACTTATAAACTTACCATTGTATGTATCGAACTTTCTAAAATTGCCATTGTATGTATCCAACTTTATCAAACCTCAAGTTCGATACACTTTTGTGACAAGTAGAATACATTCAATGATAGGTTTTGATAAAGTTGGATACATACAATGGCAATTTTAGAAAGTTCGATACATACAATGTTAAGTTTATAAGTTGAGTACATACAATGATAAAACGTGACAAGTTCGATACATACCCATGTAATTAACCCTAATTACAAAACTAGCCAACCTTTCATTATAAAAGATCTATTTTTAAATGATATACTTGTAAAAATGACATTTTTCCTTTCCTTTCTCTCTTGTTTAAGAACACGAAAAAAAAATCTTTATTTTCCTTTCCTTCCCTTTCGAGAACACAAATGAAAAAATTATTTTCCTTTCTTTTCTTTTCTCTTCTTTTCTTTTCTATCCGTTTCTTTTCTTTTCTTTTCCCTTCATTTTGGGGAACACAACGTTAGGAAGGTTGGGATGATGGATACCGTTAGGTCAAAGGTCTCTTGGTGAGACTTCTCTTCTAGTAGCTAAAATGCTACAATAACTAGCATTCATGTCATTTTCTTCGATCCTAGGTTGGATATACAACAATCAGATTGAAAGATGCATTCTTCATGGTGATCTTAAGGAGGAAATTTATAAAACTGTGAGACTATCCCCACTTTTCTGTCAATGCTGAAGCAGATAGGGAGGTGGGTGAGCTTAGACCTGGCAAAAACTGACACGACACAAAGTCGACATGAAATAAACGGGTTTGGGTAACATATTTCAACCCGTTTAAGTAAATAGGTTGACACGACACTAAAATTAAACAGGTAAGGTCAGGGTCAAACATATCAAATGAAAAATGACCCGACTAACCCGTTTATACGTATGTGTGTGTGTGTTTGTGTATATATAAGTTTTTTTTTTACCTTTTTTACTAATTTACGATTTATTTGGATTTTTAATGTAATAATGTTAATGGATTTGGTTCAAACTTATAAGTTTGAATTATTAATTTGGATTACTATGTTTTTGTGAATTTTGATTTTTGATTTTTGATTTAAAATTTTATAAATGTTAAACGGGTTAAATGAGTCAACCCATTTATTAAACGGGTCGGGTTAGGGTCATGCATTTTCAACCCGTTTAAGTTTGAACTCGACACAACACGACACGTTTGCCAAGTCTAGGTGAGTTGGTTAGAATAGTCACCATATGGATCAAATTAGTCTCTGATATCACTATTTGGGAGACTTATAATGGCCATAAGAAACCCACTGTATTTCCAGAGGAATGCAGAACGTATGATCACTACGATGTCTATAACATATCCTTGTATACAATGATCTACTCTTTGTAGATACAGTGATATGACATGACAACACTGAGATTTTTGACTAAAAAATGCATTGGCTGAACCCCTGATGAGTTATTGGTCGGTTGTGATATTGCGTGGATGTTGAAGTTACTCAATCTTCATAAGTTCTGTAGCAATTTCCGGATGGACGCTTAGGTGGCGTTTGTTTTTTAAGAGGTGTTGAAGTCTGGACTCTGTAGTCTGATTTTACTTCTGAGTTTTAAGTGGTGTCTGAAAATCTGGATCAACAAGACAAAACGTTTTTGTAAATTGACAAACGGCTACACATGTATAATTGTCTATTTTATCCCTCAAAAGTTCAACTTAAATACATCAATTGAAGTGAGCAATGATGATCGAAGCCCCGGTATAAGCGATTCAAGATGTTCTAAAAAGCCAACACACAGATCTACAATCTTCATGTTTTGCATTTTTGCAAATTCTGGGAGCATTTGGGCTAAAACCAACATTGAAATCGAAAGAATGGCGATGGACGGAAATAAGATGTAATTAAGTGGCTAGGTTATCACTTAATTTATCAGAGAACATTAAGGGTTAAGAGGCTCTGAAAAAGAAAAATACAAACGTACTATGTCTGATCGAATCAGACATAAGTGGCAACTAAGAGCTGAAAACCCAAAAACAAACAAGACCTTATTAGGGTACACATTGAGGAGTGCAAGAGGTGTTAGGAGTTACATCGTGTTATTATTAGGGTTTCTTTAAATCTCTGTTCAGATGTGGCTGGACCATTATACTCTATGTATATAGGGATTCTGATCGTAGTTTACATCTTATTATGCCCTAAACACTTAATAGCAAGCCCAGGGGTTTTCATGAAAACAACCGCTCTACTCTTTGCGGTAGAAGTCAGGTCTGCATACCCCCCCCCCCCCCCCCCCTTTTCCCTCCAAAAATAAAATAAAATAAATAAATTAATTAAAAAATAAAAAACCCCACCTCTAGGTGGGACATATTGGGTTCATTTGCTTTGGTTTATTGTCTTCTTTAAATTTAAACGTCTGTAATCTGTATGGTAATATGGTGGCAGAATGTGTGTCTACGTGTTGCATGTATTTTGGTTAAACAATTGCTCTTTATTAACTGACCATATATTGTTTCCATTCTTTTTGTTAATCAACAGTGGAGTGTCGTTATTACTGAACTCTGAACACAAGTTGTATGTTCTGCTCCTCAATGGCCAACATGATGGGTCAGGTTAGGTTTGTTGCGGTATGACCATTATGAAAATTAGAATTGGTTATTATCCTTTAGTACCACTTATGCAAGTTGTATCTATCTTCGTCTTCCTATTCAGCTCCTTCCATTGCCATTTTGCAGGATACATCCCAAATCTAGTAGGTTGCCTCGGGACTGAAGACGTCAAAGAGGTTTTAGTAGGTTTAGGACTTCAGGCAGTGAGGTAAGCGATTCAGCACTTCAATACTCATTCCAACCTACATCACCTAAGGTTGCGTTTGGTTGCGGAAAAGTGTTTTCATTTTCTAAAAAAATGTTTTCAGAAAATTGAATTGAGTTTTCATTTTCAATTTTCTATGAAAATTTTAGAAAACGCGTTTGGTTGAAATGAAGTATTCATTTTCCATTTTAGAAAATTAGAAAACGCAATTAAATTTTTTTGGAAAACTACTAAAATCAATTTTCTAATTTACATAGAAGTTAGAAAACAAAAAATTTTCATTTTCATGGAAAACTCTTAAAAACTGAAGGAACCAAGGATATCATTGGGTAAAATTTCTCTTGTTTCACTACAAATTTCGAGCGATCTTCAAGTTTCTTCACTTTTTTTTGTCCCTTTATTATTTGTTGAATAGTTTATCTTTACCATTATCGATGTCACAGGGTGTACACTAATAGAGGGGCAAGGTATATGTTCATAACTAGGAGTATAGAGAAATCAAGGCTGCTTATATCTATATTGGAACTCTTTCAATCAAATGCCAAGAAGACCGGGTTTCCTCTGATAAGGTGATTATTAACTTTCCATTACATCAGAATTTGTTTCCATAAATGTTATGGTGGTTGCAATCGTCAACAACACTTTTCTGCGTTTATATGTGTATGTATACCAATTTATTCGTTCTGATGGGGCGGTTTTTTTTATGTGTATATCAGTTTGGATAAGATCCAGGTTGCTTTATTTGAGAGAGATGTATGTGGGGGATCAAAAACAAACATCCTTCAATACTCCATGGTGCTATTTTGGAACAGCAACTTTGAAGGTATTTATGTTATATTCCACTCTTACCGCACGTTATTTTCGACCTAAGTGGGACAAAAATGCAATTTTTTTGTCCCACCAAAATAGGTGGAAAATGTGGGTGATGGAACAAGATTGGTAAATTACTAAACTACCCATGTCAAATTAAAACCTTAAAACTTGACCGAGACAGGACAATACAAAAACTTGTTGTGCCACATTTGACACGAGATTAGACTAAGACATGACAGGACCTAAGTGGGACAAATATGCATTATTTTGTCCCATCAAAATAGGTGGAAAATTTGCGCGATGGGACAAGATTGGTAAATAACTAAACTACTCATGTCAAATTAAAACCCTAAAACCTGAGATATGACATAAGTGGGACAAAAATGCATCTTTTCGTCCCACCAAAATAGGTGGAAAATCTGGGTGATGGGACAAGACTGGTAAATTATTAAACTACCCATGTTAAATTAAAACCCGAAAACCCGACCAAGCCTTGAGATGACCTAAGTGGGACAAAATTGCGTTTTTTTTTGTCCAACTCGTACCAAAATCGGTGGAAGTTTTTGGGGATGGACAAGATTTGTAAATTACTAAACTACCCATGTCAAACTAAAACTCAAAACCTTCACAATTCTTTCATCTGCCAACCTCACTCTTGCCTGTCTAGGAAAGGCAAGTCCAATCTTGTCCATGTACCAAATCTTCAATAAAGGAAAACTGATTTTTTATCTTTGGAGAGGTTATAAATTTGCGTAATGTCAAACCAAATGTAGTTTAATGGACTTTATGCTCATTTACTTTTAGTTGATTCTATATCTCAATTTGTCTAACAGAACACCACTTCTAACATCACTTTTTCTTTATCAGACGATGTATGGTTTTCGAGATCATTGTTTGTTCTTGGAGGGCATATGTTGGTGTGCATCGAGGATATCTCGCAATTCGGTTTTGATTCCCAGGATACATTTACTCCATATTTCTCGCTCGATACATGTTGTTCTATTGTCAATGCATTCGAAATGGTAAATCGTCGCTTCATTTTTTGTTGGGTAAATTACATATTTGGTCCCTGTGGTTTACACTTTATTGCATTATTGGTCCCTATTTTAAAATAATTATAGAGAAGGGTCCATATGGTTTACGTTATATTGCACTGTTGGTCCCTGTGGTTTACACTATATTGCACTATTGGTCCCTAACCCTATTGCCAAAATAGGGACCAACAGTGCAACATAGTGTAAACCACAGGGACCAACAGTGCAATATAGTGTAAACCACGAGACCTTTTCCATAATTATTTCAAAATAGGGACCAATAGTGCAATAAAGTATAAACTACAGGGACCAAATATGTAATTTATCCTTTTTTGTTTTCAGTTTACTTCATGCTTTTGGAACTATTATATATCCAAGGTTCACTATTGAAAAAAATTTCAAGGAAGAAATTATAGATCTCCAAAATAATTAGATAGAAATACCGCAAATAGAGCTTATTTTACATCCTGAGCAGTTACGACCATGGTTGATGGTTTTTATTTGGAAGGATAGTTTTGACTTTTGATGGTTGACCATAGAATCAATAAAATTCATCGTCATTTATCCGTTTTCAGGTGATAGACACGAAGGACAGATGTACGACATTAGCTCTCAAATACGTTGCATCGGAGTTCTCCCCGTGGGACGTATCTGAACGTGGGTCCCGAAATGCAGCAGCTATGACTTGGAAGCTGAGGTGGTTCAGCGAAGATGACTTATGCAAATTCGTTGCGTTAGTGAAAGCGCTTCATGATGGATGTGGACCGACATCCCCTTTGATCACACGATACGTGTCTTAAAGATTCAGGTACTTTTATCTGTTTTTTTTAGAGTACGGTGTAGATTGGTATTTTTTTCATCATTCATTTTATTCGTTGGCTTCCCTTTTTGCATCTTCGATTATAGTTTGCGTTTTCTTGAACATATATAGATTTGCTAAGTGGTATCGTTTTGTACAGAATAATAGTGGTTGAAAGTTGAAATGATCTCGTGCTTCTTTTTGTTCCAAATCTTTTAGATAGATGGCAGTTGGCATGCTTTTGTTTCCTTAAAATTAAATTTTGGGGTGATTAAGTGGTTTTAGGGTTCATGGTAACATATACCGAGTTATGTAGGCGTAAGAAGGGATGTTAACGAGTCGATTTGCCGATTATTCGACCGAAATATTACTGGCTCAAGCTTGAGCTTGATTATTTTTTCAATGCTCAAGCTCGAGTTTGAACTTGAGATTGATAAAACTTGCTTATTGATTCAACCTTAGTAATCTTTATACTTTGATTATATGATTCATGAACATATGAACATGTTTGGCTTGAAAAGGTGTATGCTCAAATAGCTTCACTCGACTCAAAAAATCGAATCAAGCTTTCGTACGAGCCGAGTTGAACGTTGGTATTATGGAGCTCCACTCGTTAAGTTAAACATGTTTTAGGGTGTCATGCTAGGACACAAAAATGGTTTAAGGCGTTGATCAGGACCGGTTAAAAAGGGACCAAGGGACCGGTTAACTGTTGTAACTACTCTGTCATTATTAATTTATTAGTTATGGTTAATGGGTTAGCTGAGTTTTTTTTAAAAGCATCACGAGGCATTTCCCAATTGGTCAATGGTATTGAAACTTACGAAAATGGACTAGGATGGTAGAATGGGCTTAAGGACAGACGATATGCCGACATGTTTTTGGGCTAAGGACGCTTATGCGATAATTGGTTACGTGGTGGCTCCTTTTTTAATCGGGAGCAGTTAAATAGATAGGGAGATACAAAGTGGTCGGGGTCATGGTCTTGATGTGTTCTCTATACTGCTTGATTTGCATGTTTTTTTGAAAGGAAAAAAAAAAACCCCCCGCTACGTCCGGGCATCGATAAGATGTATAAGACTTGAAATAGAATTATTGGTGGCTTGGAACAAAGAAGGATATTCAAACTTATGTCGAGAAGTGGCAAACGTGTCTACAAGCGAAGGTTGACCAATAGAGTTGTGTTGAAGTTCACAACCCTTAGGCATCCTTGTATGGAAATGGTGTCACATTACAATGGATTTTGTTACAAAAATTCTTGAACTAGAGCAGGAAATGACTATGTCGGTGGTCGTGGATGGGCTAAACTATATACACATTCTTCTCACAGTAGGCAGCTTAGCTGTGATTATGAAGTCAAGTGCTGATAAGAGAAGATTATACGGTTCAAAAGTTGGCCAATATTTGTGTAAATGAAATAATGTTAAAGCATGATGTACTTTTATCTATAGTTTCAGATCAAGATGCTAGATTAGTAGATTTACCTTTTGATACTAGGATCTCTAAGTTAGGGTCACATGTGAACTTAAGTACGACATCTCATCTTCAAGTTGACAAACAAAATGGAATTTTCACAAGGACATTGAATGGTATGCTACAAGCATGTGTTGTTGATCGTAGTAGAGTTTTCATACCACAACGGTTGCCATGGTAAAAGTTGCATTGTATGAGATATTCTACGGAAGGAAGTGTATGATCCCTGTTTGTTGGAAGGGTTAATTACATGGGTATGTATCGAACTTGTCACGTTTTATCATTGTATGTACTCAACTTATAAACTTACCATTGTATGTATCGAACTTTCAAAAATTGTCATTGTATGTATCCAACTTTATCAAAACCTATCATTGAATGTATTCTACTTGTCACGAAAGTGTATCGAACTTGAGGTTTTGATAAAGTTAGATACATACAATGACAATTTTTGAAAGTCCGATACATACAATGGTAAGTTTATAAGTTGAGTACATACAATGATAAAACGTGACAAGTTCGATACATACCCATGTAATTAACCCTTGTTGGAATGATAATGTAGACATACAAATGACCGGACAAAATTTTATGTAATAGATCTTCAAAACGCTCAAAAATGGAAATTGTAAAAGATTCACAAAAATAGTTACGCGGATAAGAAAGACTTGGGTCCCGTTTACTAAACGCTTACCCGAGTAAGTGCTTACCAACAAAATTCAACACTATCACTTACTTACCGGTAAGATTTTAGTCCACGAAAATGGTATCGTATTCAACAATTTAGCCGGTAAGTGCTAACCGTGGTAAGAGATGACGACCCTAACTTACCGGGTAACTCTGATTCTTACCTTCGCTCTTACTGGGGTAAGATTCTTAATCCTTGCCATATGCTTCCGATTACGACTTGGTAAGTGCTTACCCGGGTAAGTATTCAGTAAACGGCCCTTTAGGATGTTAATCTAAAGATCAAGCAATGCCTCCATGAAAATGATTAATTTGAATGGAAAAGTAGGCAAGCTAAAATGGACCTTTCAAAATACTTTAAACGAGTTGGAAAGGTAGCATACAAGTTAGTATTATTATAAACTAATATAGACAAGATACATAACGGATTCAAAAGGCTACAAAGTAAATAGAGTCACATGGTTAAAGACTTAAAGTATAATAGAAATATCATAAAGGAGGAGATACAACCTGGGAATATGAAAAAATACACAAAAGAAAAGTACCTCTATTTGTTCGAATAAGAGATCATTTAAGGCTCCACAAAAATAACTAGTTTAGAGCAAATTGTATCAATAAAAAAAAAGTAACGTATATATGAGCATTATGATTCATTTTTTGATTAAAAAACATATTAAGCTGTAAATAAATCTTAAAAGTCCTTACAAACTTGTGTAAAGATCCTTTTTCCTTTTTTTGTTTGAAAATCTAGTTATGTAAATACGTTAAAATAGGAAATAGGCTATTTTGGGATGTTTCTCTAAAGTATTCATCATACATTTCCCTTGTCATTCCCCAATCCCCACCAATACCACTAAAAAACACCCCTTTCCTCAAGCCATTCATTATCACCCTCTTTTGCAAACTTAGGGACCGTTTACTAACAACTTATCGGGTTAAATGCTTACCGATGTCATTTACCTTATTGATTGATAATGTCAATGACCTTGAAACTTATCCGGTAAGAGACAAAGCAAGGAGCCAAGGGCCGAGACTTTTTCCACGGTAAGTGTGGGAAACGACTCTTACCTGGTAAGCGCTTATCGGGTAAGCGGGTTTAATATGCTTACCAACAATTTGTTTTCAAGGCCAAAAAATGTTATACAATAAAGTAGTTGAATGTGAATCTCCTACCAATAAGCGTTTACTTGATAAAAGTTTGATAAACAACTACTTAAAGTCCATTTATTAGTGTTTACCCGGTATGCGTTTATTGGGTCAGTTACCTTATTAGATGAATATCATAAGGCTCGAGAGTCGTAGGGGGTGTTTGGTAAGAGGTATTAGCCATTAATTAATGGCAATGAATATAAAAGAAGGCGTTTGTTTTGTTATAATATAATGGGCCCATTCCTGAAGAAGCCCAGATTTTCATTCCAGTTCAATTTGTGGGGAATGAAAATTCATTCCCATTTTCATTCCTCTAGGTGAACCAAACATGCCCTTAGTAGTTGGATAAATTGATGCATCCTATGCCGTTCCAAATTACTATAATCTTACCCAAATAATATAAGAAAGAGTATTAACTCAAATGGCTCCTTACACTAGCAAGAAATAGGCGAGAGAGAAGAGCCCAACTTCACAGGAGGTAAATACATATTATATAATATCATAAAAGTTAGGAGGTGGTATGAGTTTATTTTCCATATATAAATACTATATACTATTAAAAAAGTCAAAGAGAGCAAGAACAAAGAAAGAAAAAGCTAAATAATCTTGAGGTTAAGTTACCAAAAGGATGAATTAATCTTGAATTCATGATCCTTGTGTGCAAAGAGTCCTATCAGTGGTAAAATCGTTATGTTAAAGCAAACTAAGGTGATATTGATTATACACATTTTTTTCGGCTTTACGATACTTGGATTAAAATATACTTTTTCGGTGGGAGAAGATTATTATTTCATTGCCATACATGTAAACATACATTCATGATTAAGTATTTGCAGGTTTTTCATTTTGATGTGAAATAGGAAATTATTCAATGATTTAAATGTGTTGGAGTCGGTCCTTTAGGTTTCATGGTGTGTTATCTGGAAAAAAAAATAATAATAAGGATTTACAGTTTCTGAATCACCATAAAGGTATTATTCGAAAGGATGGTGAGTTCGATCCCCATCCTCTAATAAAGGGACCACATTGTGCTGATAACGAAACACACTTACCAATGTGTTCATTTTTCTTTACTTGAATGGCAATAGATTTACGAATAAACCATGTGGAGAGATCAAGAGAGAAGGATTTTTTTAACTATTAGGATAAAATGACCAAAATACCCTCGTTTGAGGGAGTATTTGGACATATATGAAAATGTCTGATATACTTTCGGATGTCGAGTGATGAAAACCAGAATTTTGTATTTAATTGATGAATCTTTTAAATTACATTGCTCTAAATCGTGACCATGATAAATGTGATTCCACTTTAAATGGGTAGGTTGAGTTATCTTTTGGTTGATAGTTTTTCTTGAAGATAGAATGTTAGAAATTTGGCTTTATGAGGTGCTTAGGGGTTGTTTATTTGTTTTTCCATAAAGTTCTATACGGATAAATTAGTTGTTTATATGAATTAACTTGTTTGTGTAAATTAAGAAGATTTTTGTTTTAGAGGGTCTTTTCATAGATGCATGGAGCCTGTTTTTTAATTGGAGGTTAGGAGAAAAAAGTGGCTTTCTGCAATAGAATCCTTCCCTAGAAGTTTAGGTGACATTTGGTTCACAAAATGTTTTGGATGGAATAAAATATGTCAAAGGAATTTGACTATGAATGAATTGGAATAGAATAATGTCAGGTTTTACCACCTCCCTAAGTTGTTTTATAAACAGAGTTGTGTAGTTTTTTTCACGATACTTTTTATAATCATATTTGTTATATTAATTATGTATAAAATTAACGAGAAATGATAACAATGATGGGTCATTTTAACACAACGGAACATATTTCAACATGACATAAAATTTACTCATTTTGTTGTGAATATTTATGTAATCTTATTCAACCAACTCAAAATTTGTAAAAAAGAATGATAGAAGGCTTCTGATTGACCTGACTTTGATAAGGTTATGGATGTAACTAATGGATAACGATCACCTTTGTTTTGGAATCGATACTTATAATATTCCCAAGAATTTTAGGATTAATTTTGTAGATTAGCATTATCATTTCCATGTATAGATTGCTAGGTTATAAAGGTTAGTTGCGTATATGAATATAGAGTAAATTGTGGATTTGGTCCTTATGGTTTAATAACTTTTTGGATCATGGTCCCTAATGTATGTTTATCTTGGATACGGTCCTTGTGGTTTTCATTTCGTTTTGGCCATGGTCCTTCTGACTAACTCCTTCGTTGACTCCGTTAATTTAAGGACTATTTTTGTAATTTTCTATTCTTTTGCTTATTTCTTATAAAAAAATAAACACAATATTTTTTTTTGGAGAAACTCGGCAATTGATTAAAAACAAGAAAAACAATATTTTTAAATACACAAATTCATATATATATATATATATAATGGCATTAAAATAAATAAAATAAAAGATTATTTTAAAATTCAATTAAATCAATTAATTTTAATAAATTAAATGATAATACAAATCTTATTCATTCACTCTAGATAAAATAATAAATGGTTCTATAATTTGGTTTGTTTAATTTAGAATTTAAGTTAAATATGAATAATAAAATCATATCATTTCCACCATTGAATAAAATAAAAAATTTAATGTATTTATGTATTTAATTGATAATTGTTAAAAAACAAAATAAAATATAATAAATTTTTAATTATTTAATATTCTATTGTGTATCATAAAAACATAACAATAACATAATATTATTTATGAATAAGAATTTATCAATTATAATTCTATTGTGTATATAAACATTATACAGATACAAAAATATTATTTTTATAAAAATATATTTAATATTAAGTTCTGTTTTATTATTTAAGAATACTAATTATTTTAATTGATAAAATCATATATTATTTATTTTTTTTTAAATAAGAAATATATGTATTTTATTGTTAATAGGAATAATTAATTAGATATAATTAATATTATTTTTTTTTAAAAAAAAAATAATGAATTTATCTTATTTTTTAATTGATAATATTGATATATTTTATATTTAAATAAAAAAATATGAATTGTTTATATAATATTTGTATATATTATATTTATATTTAAAATAATTTAGAAAACTTTTATTTTAATTTGATATTATTAAAATAAAAATAATATATGAAATTTAAAAATGTTGTTTAATTTTTTCAAGAAAACGAAGGAGTAGTAAAAGGCATGGCCAAAATTAAACTGAAGAAAACCATTAAGGACCATATCCAAGATAAACATACATTAGGGACTATGGTCAAAAAAGTTATTAAACCACAGGGACCAAATCCACAATTTACTCATGAATATATGATGACATAAGTAGTCTACCACTCTAGGAACTTAATATATTGGTATTAGAACCAAATCTACCATTCTAGGAACTTGACACATTGGTATTAGAACAAAAGTCTACCACCATGGAAACTTGGAGTGTTTGGAGTCCCTGCTAGACTTAGACCTTTGCTATCAATATATATTGTAACCTCCATTTTCTTATCAATGCTATTGTGGAGAGTAATCTAATGAGGTTCTATAAATTACTCGTTGCAATATATACCAAACATTGCTAGATAATAGAAAAGTCATGCTTCAAAGAGCAAATTGTAACCCATCGCTTTTCATAGATTCAATTCTTTCTTCTTTTTGTGTTATTATGTTGAGAAAACAGACAAATCTTGATAGGATCGACGTGTAAATTACATAATACAACATAAATACACAAACTACATCAACCAAGACGAGTTTATCGTGTTGTCGTATAACATCAACTCGAGTAATTAAACAATGTGAAAGGATTCCCAATTAACTAATCACGACCTTTTCTATTTCCTGCGACTAACAACCTGAAAGCTACATAAACCAACTTTTTGACGTATCTCCAACCCAAGATATGATGATATCAACATCGACTATTTCCCTAGCCCGAGCAAAATGTAGTAGACAAGCGTGATGGGTAGCGCTATCAACATTCCAAATATAACCCTACAAACATTACATAATTTATTAAAATTATTTAGAAAAGGAATCATGATTAACGTTATAGTAAATTGCAAATTTAGTCCCTATGGTTGTTGTTTTCTCGAATTAGGTCCCTATAATATATATTGCAAGAAAATCCTTGTGATATGCAAAAATACATTATTTTGGTCCCTCTCACTAACAAAAGGCAACTTCCATATGTTAACTTTCCCATGTGGCTTGCACATAAGTGTAAAGTAGTACAATAATTTAGAAGAGGCCGATTCTGGAAAGAGTAGGATATGTCTTTTAGGCTTAAAAAGTCAAAAGACAAGTTTGGTCTAAATGACCCACATACCCCTTATGTGCAATGCTTAGAGGCAATGACTTTCATTAACTAGAGGGACCCGAAACAAAATAGTTTTAGCATATTGCAGTTTTCTTACAATAAAAATTATCAAAGGACCAACGTCCGAAAAAAAAAAACAACAAAATAAAGAGCCCAAATTGCAATTTACTCTTGATCTTTATCAATATCTTTGATTCTAAAAGAAAAAGAATATAATTTTTTTAAATAATTTCAGAAAAAACATAATAGGTACAAATGGAATCAATTTATACTATATTTTATCTAAAAAATTAAAGGTAAAGTGAAAAGGAAAAGAGAGAAAACGTACCCAGTGCTAAGGATATCAGGTGGACATTGTACTCCTTGGCAAACACAAAGGGGACAATCCCCTGTGGTAAAGCTGCCTGTTTGTTTTTTTATTTATTTTTAACCAATCAGAATAATACCAAATTTTATTTACATAAACATACATCATAAACAAATTTAAGGATTTAAGAACTTGATGTTGATATGTCCTAGATGAAAATTGACACTTTCTGGTATACATTTTCTTCAAATAGATTTTCAAAGGAAAGACAATATGATTGTATGGGTTAAGTTCACGTAACACCAAGCTTTTTTCGTGAGTCCGATGAGACCAACATATTTTACATGAAACTTTATAGAAAAACATTTGTGAAGGTAAAAAAAATTGAACATTCATCGTAAAAATATACTAAAAAACACTATCGAAGAAAAATCCAAAAAAAGTTTAAAAAACGAAACCTTCACAACATTTAAGCTGTGAAGGTTTCGTTTTTACCTTGTTTTGGATATTTTTTTGCATCGAAAGTAATTTTTAGGTCTGCGTATTCAAGTTTTATGTACCTTCACGGTGTTTTTTCGTGATTTTTTACGTTAAGTATTGGTCTCACGCGTCTCACGAAAACAGCTTGGTATCACCTGATCCTAAGTCCGATTGTACAAAATTTTTGTTTAGATTCTATTTTAAATAAAGTATTTTAAAACTATTTATTATTATGTACAAAACATGGAAAAAATTAGAGTTTCGTTAATATCAGATGTGAATGAGTAAAAGTTATCAACTTTACTTATCTTATAAACTAAATTTTTATCCATTCAAAGAAATTGGTGACACGGACCTTTTTTCCCACAAAACAGATAATATTTTGGGTTTTTGTCATTCTCACCAACTAAAGTAAGTGATAACTGATAAACAATAAGGGGTCGTTTAACCATATTGGATAAGCGCTTATTATTCTTGGCCATTAAAATAGATTGTCGGTGAACATCATAAACCCGATAATTGCTTACTTGGTATAAGAGTCATTTTTCTTACTTACTAGGTAAGACTGTATCTCCTTGATATATTTCTTATTGGGTAATTATTGGTCATGTGAAACTCAAATTAGCAAGGTAAGTACTATCGATAAACACTTGTCCAATAATCATTTAGCAAATGGCCTTGACTCAATACGCATTTGTAAATAATTTTCTTAGTTATCAAAATGAACGTTTTGAAAATACGTTTCATGATAGACTAAAAAGTTGAAACAACAATGCTCAACTTTTATCCAAGTTATCTTCTTTTAAAACTACACTATGAAATATTTAGTTTAAAAGTATTCTTAAAAGTTAGGCAAAAATGCTTTTTGTAAATTTATTAAGATATATACATATACAGAGAAGGGTTCGGTAGAAAACCACTTAAAAAGTTAAAAAGATTCAGGAACACTCTGATCATCATCCTATTTATATTTTAAGGTTGGGTTTCACTGAGAAGTGTGAAGAATGTTAAAATGGACAAACATTAGGATGAGATGAATCGAGAAAAATGCACGTAGATGCATTGTAATAACTCTTTTTTAAGCTGCAATTCATTTAAGAGTATTTAGTTAAAAGTGATCGAAAATTTAAAAGTATTTTTCACCAAAGATAACACCTCTCAAATAATCTAATGCCTTATACTCTATTCATATATGTATACAAATAACTGAAAATGTTTGTTTACCATACAAATGAGTGTATGCTATGCAATGCATACATGGATACCAAATAGATAACTTATAAATATATACACTGTACAAACTACAAAAGAATGAGTATTCTGATAGCATTTGGTTTGTTTTTATTATTTATTAGTTTTTCCTAACATGTCCTGATATATAAGTGTGTGTATAATATAATTAAAAGGGTTAATAAATAAGGGTATGGATTCATACACCCTACCCTATGGATCAAGACACCCCCCATCCTATATTAACTATTACTTAATATTTTTAAAAAATGCCTAAAAGTTTGAGTCATCATTTAATTGTTCCCTTTTTTTTTTCTCTCTCTCTAATATTATTCTCTTTTTTTTGTTTTTTTCTTTTTTATTAATAAATACTAATAAAAATTAATGTATTATAATTATTATAAAATAAAATTCTAATAAATAAACTAGAAAGACAAATGTCTTGTTACTTATAAGAAATAATATATTGTTTATTATATAACTTTATAAATTTCAATAATATGTATATTAGCATTAATTTGCTTGTATATAATAGAATAAAAAAATTAACTTGTAGATATTGAATTATAGGTTTTATATATGTATGTAGAAAAATAAAATAATAAGTTCATAAGCCCGAAATAAAAGAAACACTAGTATACTACCCAGAAAACCGAATATTCAATATATATATATATATATTGTATGGCTTTTGGTCCTGTTGTACCTTCTGTTGGTTTTCTGGGTTTTATATATATGTATGTAGGAAAGTAAAATAATAAGCTCATAAGCCCGAAATAAAAGTAACACTGGTATACTACCTAGAAACCAAATATCCAATATATATAGATTGTTGGATAGAAATATATATATATATATATACATATTTATATTTAATTAAAAATCATCATTATAAAGGTATCACATTTCTATAAAAAAAATTTATAAATTACCTTATTATTAGATTTTACATTTATATATTTTTAATGTAATAATTATTCTAAGAAAAATAAATAAAAAATAGCTTTTGAATGTAGTCAAAATTAGTTTAACAATTAATATTTAAGTTAGAAAACATAGAAGTTAAAGAAAAAAGTTGAACATTAATTAAAAAAAGTCAAAAAATAGCATTTAATATGTAGTAATTTAAGGGCTATATAGAGTAGGGTAATATAGGATGAGGGTGTCTCTCTCAACACCCAATAAATAATTATGGTGTTTTATCCTTTTAAGGTTAGAGATATTAATTAGAAAAAGAAAGGGGGGAAAAGAGTGGCAGACAAAATGGGAGTGTCGGATTGAGTGTGGTATAAATTAAATAAACAAAATGGGTGCACGCTTTGATGATTCACGTGACACTCACATGATCACATTATTTTTAATTAATTAATTAATTATTAATTAAGAAAAGTAAAAAAGAATAAATAAAGAAATATTACCTGAACGATTGCAATTCGTAAGAGGACGCCGCGAAGTCCAACAGCAATAGAAGCAGCTGCCATGACAGCTGGTCCTGTAAGGAATCTCACGGCCATCGCAAAAGCTGCCACCGAATTCCCACATGCTATGATCCTCGGTTGCAATGCCATAAACAATCCTACAATAACATAACATAAACTTACACCATCATCTTTCTTACTCCTTTCCTTTCTTTTTCTGATTTATATATGCATATACCAGTTTCAAATAGCATAAAGTGTGAGCTAGCGTCAAGGCCAATCCTCAAGTTTGGAAAGCCACGACGAAGTCATGACGTTTTTCAAGTCGTGACTTATGACGACAAATTTCAATATCATATGCATAAACATATGTTTTCCTATTATTACTCAATGAAGATCGGATTATAAACAATATAAATAGGGTTGTATATTAAAAACTAGCAAATAAGACATTAAAAGACTAAGTTAAATCAAATATCGTGTTACAAAAATTGCGTCTTACACCATGACGTATCTCAGGCGTAACGGCGTGCCATGGCTTCTATCGGGACGAGTTTTTTTAAACATTGTTATATAGACATACATATGAATTAAAGGATATAGAAACCACCATGGTCAAATATAATAAGGATGGACCATTGTTTTGTAATGTGTTTCATTTTGTTCTTGATGGTATGTGTTGTGTTTATGTATTGAGTTAGTAGAGGCACAAAATAACTTTGCTCAAATACATGACAAGTCTAAATTCGATTTTTTAGTTAATGAATCGGCTCTAAAATATCTTATCACATGTATTTCGTAAGGGACGGATGGACGTGTAGAAGCATACTATAACTTTGCTCAAATACATAACAAGCCAAAATTTGGTTTTTTTAGTTAATGAATCGGCTCTGAAATATCTTATTACATGTAGTTCTTAAGGGACCGAAGAAAAATATTTATAAAAATATGATATTTTTGGATTGAATTTACAAAATTACCCTTGTAAGAAAGAAAGAAAGAAAGGGTGGTGGTGGTGGTTGTGTTATGATACTAGTTGATACCTTGGAGAATCAATCAAAGTCATTTTTACTTTTTCACCCCCGACAATCTAAAACAGCTTTTCCATCATCATCCCCACCACCACCACTATTACTAATCATCATCATCATCACCATGCCTAACTAATTCCAATACCAACTTCTATCATACCCCCCTTCCCCCTTTTTTCTTTTTCTTTTCCTTTAAATTAACTCTTTCAAAATAGACATCAACAAAAAAAATTATAATAATAATGTTGTTTTAATTTGTCTAAAGATAAGTATTTGATTTAAGAGGTGTGATAATTATATATGTTTAAAATATTTACTTCTTTTATCATGAAACTTTTTTTGGGCTTGACAATGTATAACAAATAGATTCACACTGTGTTTGATCGAAAATATTATCCTTTTATGCTAACTACTTTAACAAAATAACAATAAAGAACTGTATTTGGTTTAAACTGAATGATATAGCATCGCATTTTTTATTGATTAATAGTCAATTAAGATTTGATGAGAAAACACATTGAAATTTAAAACTTGTGTTAGAACATTAGTATATCACAACTACGAGCTTTTTATTGATTTTATCGTTAAAGTTGGTCATATGCTTACATTTACTTTTTCACCCTTTAGACATTGTTTCTAGTTTTTTTTTAGTTTTGTTCTTGTTAAGAATTGAAGCATTTAAGACATTTTGTAATGATAAGAGATTTAAACTATATATCACATTAAATATATAATAACAATATAATTTAGCAAGATTCTTTGACGAAGTATCTCAAAGATATGTTGAAATCTATGTTAAGAATATCATATAATAATAACTAATAAAAAATTAGACAAATATACGACAAAGGGAATGCTATAGAATTTAACATTCAATATATATTTTTAAACACGTTCAATGGATTATGGTTTAGAAAAAATCCATAACAAAAATCTAGAATAGTTTAACTTTTTATTTATTAAAGACTGAATTATTATTGTGTCTCTCAATTGAATGCTTCTCAAAACAAACATTTTTAAAATCAAATTTATTAAATATAAATTTTAGAAAAATCTCAAACTAAAAACATAAGTGTTTTTTTTATTATTTTTAATAATATTACAAAAATATTTTTTTTATCTAAACGTAACCCAGAATAAAGAGTTTAATATTTACTTTTTGGAAAGCAAAAGACTGAAAGAGTATCAAAATTCAAAAAGAGAGCGGACAACATGCCACTCACCTAATCACTTTCCTTTTTATTTCAAATTAGTGAATAAAATATCATTAAAATAAGATTTATTTTGTATAGATTTAATAAAAGTAACTTTTACCATAGAAAACATATAAAATGTTTTTTTTTCAAATAACAACCTCTTAGCAATGGAGAAATACAACATTTGCATTTTTCTCCATAAAAATAAAGACGCAAAAGTTTCTTTTTACGGAAAGATTCCTGTGTCGTTTATTAATTCCATAAGTTACATAAAACTTTCTTACAAAATAAATACCATGTATTTTAATTTAATTTATCCTAAAATAATATCCATATATTAACTTTAAATTGTATGTTTTCGATTAAATTTTGTGAGGAATGAAATGTTTTACGTAAAGTTGTAATTTAAATTACCTTTTTCCAAATACATTTTATCGTTTATTAAATTATATGTCAAATCAAATGAAATCGAATATGTTGGATCTTTGTGGAGCAAGACGTGAAATATGATAGAAGAGAATGTTTGGTACTAACCTAGACTGAACATCGCCATGCCGAGACCTGCATCGGATAAAATCGATATCGATTTCGCTATGATCGCAGGCATCGTCACATCCCACCTGCAATCGATCGATGGAATATAAGTGTATGACTCATAAATCTATTCATTTAAAAAGTATAATCAAAACGATTTGTAAATACGATTATCGTTTTTATTTGTTTGGCACCTGAATGATACTAGGGACCAGATTAGACCGATCAAACTTGAATATGTGTTTGGGTTACGGATTAGTTTCCTCCACACCATGATCAGTATAAGCCTCGTCATAACGCTGGTGGGTGGCATCGTCTTGCCGCCCAGCTTGTTGCCTTTGCCTTTCGCGCCTTCGATGTTTATGTTGTTATTTCCGAAAGTAAACTCCTCTCTCTGCAAATACTCTTCTCCGTGACCTAAAACAAATGCAACATTTCCTTTGATCATACCGTTTGATAAAAAGGTGGCAATGAAAAGGGCATTGAGCCAAATCAACCGGATACGAACCTTTTACGGGCGATATCGGCGGTTTTACGTCTTTCGCAGCCTGTGAGTCTACGTATTCGCGAGCTGCAAACACGTCAGAGACCGGAGAAGCACTGGAGCTCCAAACGAACATGTGTAGGTCGTTCGAACCTTCTTCCGTTTTCTGCCCATTGACTTTTTTCACCGTCGGAGGAACTGTTTTCCCTGTTGACGGTGAAAACATCCCCGGGTTTGGTGCTGGGTAGTTACCACCACTCAACACCCCAGGGTGGTGGAAGCGAGACTTGTTACCGGTGCTTCCACCACCTTCCTCTTCATAGTTGGAAGGCCGAGGCGTGGGCCCTCTGGACACAGAGAGCCCATAAACATCATTCGCCCCAAAGTTCGAGTTCCTCCCACCGCCACCGCCACCACCGCCTGCCATGGAATAAAAATCATTATGGTTGAAACTCGACCCCCGCGGGGTCGGGTTCCGCGACGACTGCAGGGAGTAAATCTCCGCGTTCGTCAGGTTTGACGGACGCGGCGTGGTCGACGAGAACCCCTGCGACCGCCTCGAGAACACGTCCGATCTCGAGGCGTTCGACTTCCTGACCGTAATATGCAGCTTCCCATCCTCCTTCACCTCCGCCTCCGTCTCCAGCACCTGCCGCCCGTCCAACGACACGATATCCGAGTCCACATGGATCGAAGCGATCTCCCCGGCCGTGTCTGGAAACTGCTCGGAGATCAACAACCTCGCCCCGCGAAACTCAAACAAAAACAACATCAAAGTGTACCAAATAATGCATTGGAGGACAACGATCTGCACCATGAGACTCCCCGACTCCCCGCCATACATCCCCTTGAGAAGGGGGATGCCCATGACGAGGGTGTTGGGGAGGGTCGATAACGAGAAGAGCGTTATCGACCACTCCATCGACCCCCGTCTGGAGAGGTTGCTCCAGACGGCCAGGGCCGCCAACACCACCAGCTTCTGGAGGGTGTCGGCGGCGATGAACCTGAGGTTCATCTTGTAGGGGTCGTTGGTGGAGATGAAGTGGAAGGAGAGGAGGGGGACGGCAAAGAGGGCGACGAAGCGGTTGATCCCGGAGCATTGGTCCGGGGTGAAGATCTTCCACCACTTGACGGAGCCGTAGGCGAGGATCATGGCCACGTAGAGAGGGACGACGGCCGTCATCACGTGGTAGAAGTCCGAGAGGCTGATCATGATGGAAATGGAAGTGATTGAATAACAATGGAGGATTTGGAGGTAGGTTTTATAGGGTTTTGAAGAATATTTTAGGAGGAGGGTTGTGTTGTGGGTTTCTGAGGATATCTTTGATTTTGTTTGTTTTGTGTTTTGTGGGTTTTTATATGTTAACGTATATGGTGGAATTTATATAGGTGTGACCTAGGTTTCGTTAGTTATTCGTGTAATAAATTCCGATAAAATAAATGGAATTAAGATTTTTCTTTTAATAAATGGATTAACACTATTTAACGCCGTTTGATTGGGGGTATTGAGGGGTCAGAAATGAAAACGATAATAAAATTGTTGTTTGTTTGATATGATATAATGGATTCATTTTCGCAGTTCCATTAATTTCCATTCCTGACCAAATTAAAGGGAAATGAATTTTTATTTCTACTTGTTTTTTTTTTTTCATGCATTGTTCCATCTACGGATGTTAAATGAAACATCTTTTGTATTTTCAAGTTGGAAAACATATTTTTTTAATATGAAACAATTCTTCATTGATTATATTGGGTTAACCAAACAACATCAAGGAATGCTCATTCCTATTCCCATTCTCTTGCATTTTCGTTTTCATTCTCATTCCCTGAAATGAACCAACCCTTAATTTTAAGAAACATTTGTTAATTTGATGAGATATCGTCTCTAAACTTTAAAAACTTAAATCTTAAATCCAGTTAAATAAAGAGTATTTGAGTAATTTTAAGCTTTTTATGATTACTAAAATACCTTTATTCGGTGAAGAACAAAATGTAAAAGTATTTAAATTGACTAAAATACCCATTATCTATTTTGACTTAACCAAAAAAACTTAACAATGGTTAGGAGAAGGGACCAAAACCGTAAAGAAATGTCAAATGTGGTTTAGAGTAAACCTCACTTTGAATCCCTAAGGTTTCCAAGTTTCTTTAAAATGGACCTAAACTTCAACAATTAAGGATTTGGTTCTCTAAGTTTAGATTTTGCTTTAAAAATAGGCCTTAGTTTTAACTCCAATAAAATGACGATTAGAGTTGGGGGTATTTCCGTCTAACCATGTTTTGTCCCTCTTTTTTTATTTTTTATTTACTTTTTGTTCTGTATTGGTAAAAACAATCAAACTTTAGAGACTTGTACATAACTAACTATTGTATTTACAATATATATAGGGTCGGGTTCAAATGAAAACCGATCTTTGATTGCGAATGTGAGGATGAAGTAGAGCACGCTACGTTAGTGTGAATAACGAAGGTACACAAGTTCATGCATTATTCATGATGGATAATACAACATTCAAGATGAATAATATATATTCATCTTAAATGTTGTTTTATTTATCATTAATAATTTAATATGAACATACACCTTCATTATTCATATTGAATGTGACACATATGGCGCTCTCGGTTGTCCTCGTGTTTACAATGAAAAATTAATTTGCTCCCACGCGAGACGTCAAACATATCTATGTCGCCTGGAAAGATTGATTGATCGAAGACGAAGGGTGGTAATTATTCCTTTGCCACAAACGACTTAACCTATCCAATGATTTTATCACAAGGTTGTGTTCCACTCTTCCAGTAACCGTTAGGAACATCGAAACTATAGGGAAGATATATAGGGGCCAAACCATAGGGACGATACCACAAGGAAGATGGTGGGTCATAAATTGTTAGTATAATCAACACCACAGGGACGATAACATAGGGAAAATGGTGGTCACGATGGTTAAACCCATATGGACCATATGCTTGAAAATCGGTGACCATCGTCCTAGTGGACCAAATCTTGAATTATTGAAGTCTAGATCCATGTGATATTCAATTTGTTAGCCATGATGATTATGGTGAATATGATGAAAAAATGAATTTTGGTCTTTACACCTATCTTTTTGTGTTTTGTCTTTTTTTTACAACAATAGATATTACACACACAAAGGAGTCAGGATACAACTTTAAAGGGGCTAGAAGATGTCAAACAAAATGTATTTAACTTGTCACAAAATGTTAGTATGAGATGTCGATTGATATTGATTGTCAGTTTGCCACAAGTCTTGTATGACTTTATGAGGAAATTTGAAGAGTGATGAGTTTGTAGATTAAAAAGAACACATGAATATTGTTGTTTGGTTTGGTTTGTGAAATGTTAGAAGAGAAATAAATCTTTATGTATTAAAATGTTAATTAAAGATCAATGTGACTTTTATTACCACATTAACTATTATTTTAATGATTTATAACTAAACAAAAATAACATTAATATAAATATCAATATACGAATGTCGTAACTCCTTGACCAATAAGAAGTGTTAGCCTAGTGGTAAGGCTTGGGCACTACATAGTGGTGAACCCGAGTTCGAGCCCTGGGGAACGCATTCTGGAGGTACGGGGCTTCGACATCGGGCTGCATGCTTTAGCAGTCGGGCTTCGGCCCAAAATTGCCGAGGATTAGTCTGGGCCTAATGTGGTCTGGATACCTCTTCCAAAAAAAATAAAAAATAAATAAATAATGACATTGAAAATCTATAGTTCAAATCTATATCTATATATATATTAAAAGAAGGTTTTTGCTGATGTCATCAAAATGAAATTGAGTGATTTCATTGGTCAATTAAACAAATCCTATCAAATGATGATGTCATAATCTATTTTCATTTTTTTCCCAAAATTTACATTCCTAAAATTTCTCATTAATTTATTAGTTTCCCTTTTATAATTTACACTAGTTAATGGCCCGTATAATATACGGACATTTGAAACATATATTTTAATTTTTAATAAGAATAGACTTTTGCATGACAGTTGTCATTAACAATTAATTAATTATGTAAATTATATGTTATACGACAATTGCCATTACAATTGCTTATTACAATAGATATTTTAGTTATCTAATAGCTGTTAAAATTTCAAAAATTGAAAATTTATTATTCTTTTGTCAAAAGATTCGAATTTCGTGAATGATTTTAAAACTGGAGGGATTCAGAAATAAAATATGTAGTGTTTTTGATTTTGTATGATTTAAATAAAAAAAATTAATTACTTATAAATAATCTATAAAAATTGGTAGATTAAAAAGATATAATCTTTAAATTTCAAGAATATCAACAATTGAGTTTTAAATAAAATAAAATTTAATTACTTATAAATAATCTATAAAAATACTTGGGTTAAAAAGATGAAATCTTTAAATTTCAAGAATATCAAGAATAGAATTGTAATAAAATCTAAACAAATTATTTTATATTTAATTTTAATAATGTAGTTAAATTAAAAAAATATTCAATATTAAACTCATTTTGAAGGTATTGTCGAAACGATTATAATTGTATAACTTATTAAAAAGAAAAAACAAAATTTTAATATATTTTAATTAATATATATTATTATCTTAATATGATAAGGATGTAAAGTGAAAGATGAGAAACTAATGGATAAAAAGTAATTTAATCAAATAACTTTAAGGATAAAAAATGTAAATTATAAAGATAATTATGGTATTTAAATAATAAGAATAATTGATGACATCATGATTTGATGATTTTTCTTTAATTGGCCAATCAAATTATGTTATACGACAATTGCCATTACAATTGCTTATTATAATAGATATTTTAGTTATCTAATAGCTGTTAAAATTTCAAAAATTGAAAATTTATTATTCTTTTGTCAAAAGATTCGAATTTCGTGAATGATTTTAAAACTGGAGGGATTCAAAAATAAAATATATAGTGTTTTTGAGTTTGTATGATTTAAATAAAAAAAATTAATTACTTATAAATAATCTATAAAAATTGGTAGATTAAAAAGATATAATCTTTAAATTTCAAGAATATCAACAATTGAGTTTTAAATAAAATAAAATTTAATTACTTATAAATAATCTATAAAAATACTTGGGTTAAAAAGATGAAATCTTTAAATTTCAAGAATATCAAGAATAGAATTGTAATAAAATCTAAACAAATTAATTTATATTTAATTTTAATAATGTAGTTAAATTAAAAAAATATTCAATATTAAACTCATTTTGAAGGTATTGTCGAAACGATTATAATTGTATAATTTATTAAAAAGAAAAAACAAAAATTTTAATATATTTTAATTAATATATATTATTATCTTAATATGATAAGGATGTAAAGTGAAAGATGAGAAACTAATGGATAAAAAGTAATTTAATCAAATAACTTTAAGGATAAAAGATATAAATTATAAAAATAATTATGGTATTTAAATAATAAGAATAATTGATGACATCATCATTTGATGATTTTTCTTTAATTGGCCAATCAAATGGCTCAATTTCAAAATCATGACATCAGCAAAAACTCTTTTTTAATATATATATAGATTTTGTATTCTTATAATTATTTGATTACATTACTTATTACCCTTAGTTTTTCAATTTTCACTTTACATTCTTATCATATTAAGGTAAATAATGTATATGAATTAAAACCATTTAAGTTTTTTGTTTTTCTTTTTAATAAATTACACCCTTATAATCGTCTCGACGATACCTTCAAAATGAGTATAATATTGAATATTTTTTTAATTTATTTATATTAGTAAATATTAAGAATAGATATAAATTAAGTTGTTTACATTTTATTACAATTCTATCGTTGATCCAAAATTTACATACCTAAAATTTCTCATTAATTTATTAGTTTCCCTTTTATAATTTACATTTTGTATTCTTATAATTATTTGATTACATTACTTATTACCCCTTAGTTTTTCAATTTTCACTTTACATTCTTATCATATTATGATAAATAATGTATATGAATTAAAACCATTTAAGTTTTTTGTTTTCTTTTTAATAAATTACACCCTTATAATCGTCTCGACGATACCTTCAAAATGAGTATAATATTGAATATTTTTTTAATTTATTTATATTAGTAAATATTAAGAATAGATATAAATTAAGTTGTTTACATTTTATTACAATTCTATCGTTGATATTCTTGAAATTTAAAGATTCCAATTTTTAATCTAAATTTTTTTATAGATTATTTATAAATAATAAAAGTTTATTTTATTTAAAACTCTATTGTTGATGTTCTTGAAATTTAAAGATTCCATCCTTTTAATCTTACTAATTCTATGGATCATTTATAAATAATAATTTTTTTTTAAAACCCTACAAATCAAAAACACTATATAATTTATTTCAGAATCCCTCCCGTTTTAGAATCATTCACGAAATCCAAATCTTTGAACAAAAGAATTTCAGATATTTTAACAACTATTAGATGACTAAAATATTTAATAATAAAGTAAGAGTAATTTTTTTTCATTTAAATCGTTGATTAATTAGAATTATTTTAATAAATAATAATTCTCTACTTACTCAATTTCAAAGAAAGTTTTGAATAAAAAATGAAAGAAAAGTAATTTAAATATTATATATTTAATTTCCTAAATGGTTATGATTAAACTAAATCATTAATGTTTCTTTTATCAAATAACTAAGTCATATTTATATTGTTAATTGGATATTACGTTTGGTTTGTGGTGAATTATTTGTAAACTTTATAATGTAAATGTTAATTCTTATTAGAAACTAAAACAATATTTTTAAATCGTCCGTGTATTACACGGGCCATTAACTAGTAATGATATTATAGCAACGTTGATCTATATATTTGAACTTTGCATAATGATATTAATGTTGATTTCGATTTTTGAACTACAGATTTTCGATTGTTAGTAAAAGTAGAGTAAAAGTGTTAAGAAATAATAAAAGCATAAAAATTATAACATTCAAATGAAAAATCAATTTAATTAATGATGAAATAAAAACCAAAGAACAAAAATTTTCCAAGAAGATTGAACTTGGGCCTCCACAAGTACAAATAACACATTTTATGATTTTATCAACAAGACAACCCCCCAAAAAAACTCATATTGTTCATAGAGAAATTAATTATTTTAGCCATATGGTAAATTTCAATTCACCTCCTACCCAATCTCTCCCAAAAATACACCAAATACCCACCGATCCGCTATCCGGCAGCCGCTATTAGCGGCTGCAGCGAATTTCCTGCCAAAACACAACTCCTATAGAGTATATATGTGTGTGTATATATATATATATATGGAACTTTGTATATGTTATATATGGAGGTGCATATGTGGCAGCCATACACCCACCCATTGAACACACACGTTTAACTAATTAACTCCAATAGCGGCAGCCATTTAAGGTTCAATAGCGGCAGCCATACACACCCATTGATTTCTCCTTAGCGGCAGCCATACACCCATTCAGCGGTGATATATTTGATAGCGGCACGAGAAGAATAGCGGCAGCGGTATCTCCTTAGCGGCACACATATGCAGCTCCATATATATATACATGCACACACACACATATACTTGCCGGAGTTGTGTTTTGGCCGGAAAATTCGCCGGAGCCGCTATTAGCGGCTGCCGGATAGCGAACTGGTAGGTATTTGATGTATTTTTGAGAGAGATTGGGTAAGAGGTGAATTGGAATTTACCATATGGCTAAAATAATTAATTTCTCTTGTTCATATGTGTCTACTATTATAAGTTTATAACTAGCAATTTGATGATTTATATTAAATATATTCTAATTTTTTTTAATATGTTGAAAAATGTTTTTTAAATTTATTAAAATATTTTTAGATAAGATGTTTTATCTTTTTGATCATATAAATTAAGTTTTATTAAATATTTTTTTTGAAAGAGTATTCGAGGCTTTGCCTAAAAAAGAATTTATTATGATGCTTAAATATTGTTGTCAATTTATAAACTCAATTTTGTTGTTGTAAGTTATAGTGATATGATATATGGGTTCTATAACTATTTTTTTGTTCTAATATATCAATTAACTACTGACAAGAGGTTAGGGAGTCTTTGGTATTGCTTATTTAAAATAACTTATGTTTTTTAAAGTGTTTATTAACTTATGTGGTATCAAATTTTTGTTTAAAAGTGTTTGGATTAGCTTATGACAATACCAAAACGTAAGTTGATAAGTTGATTTTTAGATGTTATTTGAGATTGCTTATACATGTAAAATAACTAAAAAGTTAATATGTTGTTTTAAATAAGTTAATAAGTTATAATGAAATGACTTGACAAAAACTCTTATAATTGGCAAAGCATACATAGTCCCCCCCCCCCCCCCCCCCCCAGTCCAAACACTAAAAAAATATTTATCTTCTTTTCCACAACGAAATAAATCAATAAATACCTTATATAAGCAATTCCAAACACCCCTTAAGTTACCTCAACTAATTATAAAACTAGGATTTGCATCTAGGAATTTTTTCATTATTTTGAATTTTTTAAATACAAAATAAGTTAAAGACTATTTTACCCTTAAATGAAAATTGTATGCTTCATTATAAGAAGGACTCTTTGGTAATTTGACCTATAATATAATTGGCTTTAACTTCAAATTATTTAACTTCTTAAAGAGCATTTATTTTACTCTCTTCATCTTCTCATTTATTTTAAAAGAAAACCCCCAACCATGTCATGTTATACAAACTACAACCTAATCCTCCACCAAAATGGAATTAACCATTTTAATGTTGTATATTATGTTCTATGAGGTTTGTTTGTTTGTTATGTTTGTCTCTTCTTTGTAGAATTTACTTTTCGCCGATACAGTTGCTCATCCTTCATAAAATTTCGAGGTAAAATATGTTAGGATTATGTGCAAGATAGTAACAGGGTTTACCGTATCCAATGTTATAAGACACTAGTAGGTCACACCGCTGCACACCAATTAGAGATCAAGTGGATTTACCAGTTTGATGGAATAATTAAAGTGTAAAGTTAATTATTTGAGTGAGAAATAAATAATAAATAATTATTTATTATTTAGATAAATAAAATATCAGTTGGTATATTTTATCAGTTTAATTAATAGTTAATTAATTAAAAGGGATAAGTCATTTAATTAATAATTAATTAATTAAATAAAAGGTTTAAATCAATTAAAAAGCTTAACGGGCTTTCTAAATTGATCGGGCTTTTTCTTTAATAGGTATTACCATATTTATGATTATAAATATGGTAAACCTAGGAGTTATTCATTCATTTTCGATTGATTAAGCAAAAAGAAAAACTCAGAGAAAACCTGAAAACCCTCACAGTCTTTCTCTCTCTCCATCGATTTCTAGAGGTAATCCCGGAGGTGGTCTAGCAACTAATCTCGTGTGGTGCCAGTAGCGGTGTAACCCCTATCAGCCTTCCGGAAAAACAATCGTATAAGGTAAAACCATCAAAACACCCTTTGATTGTATCTGTTATGTTTGGGATTGGATCCTCGATTGGGAATCGGGTTTTATTCCGCTGTGCATGTTCTTGTATCCCTCGATTCCCAACAGTGGTATCAGAGCCACTTCCCAAACCTGCAGATCAGGTTGTTAATCTCATTAGGTTAAAAAGTTTTGATTTTTATCGATTTCGAGTTTTAAAGATTAAACTTTTTGGAAAAACCTAAAACAGATCGGAAACCACCGCCGGCGAAACCACAGGTTGTGGTGGCCGGCGGCTGTCCATCGAAGCCAACCACCACGCCGCACCACAGCTAGTGGCTGCGGCGGTGGCCGACAGGAATCACCGCACCACCGTTTGTGGTGGCGGTGGTGATCGGTCCCGGTAATTAATGGTAATCGCAACCGAAATCAAAGGAATCGACGGTGGCGGTGGTGGTTTCGAGCCACTGCCGTTGCCGGATCGGAACAACCGCCACACCACCGTTTGTGGTGGTGGCGGCGTTGATTGCTGCTGCTGTTGATCGGAATCGATGGCGGTGGTGGCCGTTTGCTGCCATCGCCGATGGATTTTGATGACGGCGATGGCCGTTTCTCGAGTACAACCGCGGGAGGCGGCGGTGGTGGTGGCAGCGTCCGCCGCTGCCGTCGTCGTCTGAGTACAACCGCCGCACCACCGAACCATGGTGGTGGCGGGACTTGATTGCGATTCCGGCCTGTCGAGATACGGCAGACCGGTGGATGGTGGAGACAGCGGTGTTGAGGCGGTGGTGGTGGTTTTTCAAACCGCTGCTGCCGCCGGTGTTCGATGGTGGTACGGGCGGCGGCGGTGGCGGTCGTGTCATCGTCATCGTCATCGTCGATAGAGAAAACCCCGATCATCGACCACGTCTTGGCGGATCGGTGGTAATTCGAGGACATAGATCGTTTTGATTGTTTATCGTTAACGAGTCTCAGTTGGGATTTGTTTCCAGATAAACTTCGAGTTAAGGATCGTTTTTATCAGATAAGTTTAAAACGATTCAGGATTAGTTTAATTAATTTGTTTTAAATTAATTTATGTTTTTATAATTATCCGGTTAAAATTCAGTTGTATTTTAATTTGTTTAATTATGATAAGTCATAGCTGAACCCTTTTAGACCCGTGGTTGTGTTTATTTTATTTATCCGTTTTAGAATAGTTGGGAGGCCTGCGAGCCATTTACAACCCCTTTTTGTAATTTTAATGTTTTATTAGACTAGTTGGGAGGCCTGCGTGCCATTTGAACCCATTTGTAATAATTATTTTAATTACATCGAGACGGAGACAAGGAAGACGACCATGGATCTCGGAGCCAGTGGGAGTGCTAGAAGCTGAAGACTTTTGTCACTTAGGGATTGAGACCGTTGTTTTGTGTTGGCTCACAAAACAACATTAGTTTAAGGGTTTAAGCTATGACTGTGCTTTTTATATTTAAATTGCGTGGTTGTTTAATTTACGTAATTGTTATTAAATATAAATTGCCCTTTTGAATGATTTTTTTAAAAGGATAAAAGGATACAAATACAGTTAGTGTTTGGATCCAGTTTTTTCAAAGTTTTTGAAAAAGGAAAACTGGCAATTTAGACCCTTGTTAAAATCATAGATTAGTAAGTGCAACCCACTTTAGGGGCACTTCCGGTGTAAGGTACATAGGGCGTTGTAAGTGCACACACTATGAACGCCCGTGTTCAAACCGAAACTGGAAGGTGATAAAACTCTGCGAATTATCTCCGGGTGGTACCGGCCAGAGTTTGTCCAGGTCCCGGGTGGTGCAATCTATTTTGGTAATTATTTATTCACTGGGTGGTACCAGGCCAAAATGCACTAGAGGACTAAATATGCACGGATTATTAATATCCGATGTCCCGACGATCTAGAAGTCGTATTTTCAGATAGAAATACGATTGGTATAGTGTTACCTACCATAGATCGCATGAGTCGGTTTGACATGATCACATGCTTCCCGACACATGTGAAATATGGATTCTAGTCTAATAAATTTATTTTAAGGGTAATAATTTATTAGAATTATATAATTATAAACTAAATTGGAATTTATATTCTTATGTAGATGTCTCCAATTAGCATTCCGTTTTATTCACCTGAGGAATCACTTCGCCTTATTACGGGCAAGTGGAAGCTTACGGGCCAGAACTTTCCAGTTTGGAAGTTGCACTTACAGAATGTTTTGAGTGCCCAGGGTAAGCTTTATGTGATCAATAAGCCCATGTCACGACCCAAAAGCAATGCCCCAGAAGAGGAATTTGCTGAATATTTCAGATTCATGGCAGACGAGTCGGATGTAATGTCCATTCTAGTTTTCTCTATGTCACCCGAGTTCACGGGAGACTTAAGAGTGAAATTCTGTCACGAGGTCGTAAGGAATGTAGAAAACCAGTTAGGTTTCTACAAGCACACGGGCAAGCTTTTGATCATGCAAGAGATTCTCTCCCTGAAGCTACAGAAGGGTCAGTCAGTTAAAAACCATCTTGTTGATATGAGAAGGCTTTTTAAGTGTTTATCACGTCTGGGGTACAAGATGACTCAGGAGGAGTTAGTGTATCTCATATGGTTCTCCCTCACAAAGGAAGTTCAGGACACAGCTAGTGCCTACATGAAGGAACCAAAGAACGACGTGGATAAAGTTCATGAAGATATCCTGGCCAGTCTAGAGTCAGTACCCGAACCTGCGAATCTCATGGACACTGATATAATTGATGAGCTGGGAGATCTAAGTTGCCCAGAATGCGGCAGCGAGGATATTTGCGAGCACTCGATGAACATCGACCAGATGGATATCGGTTTACCCGATACTCCAGGTATCTTTATGATAGATTGCTTAATCACTTCTTATGAATCATGGGTAATTGATACAGGCAGTGGTAACCACATTTGTAATCATTTACAGGGATTCACTAGAAGAAAGACTCTGAGGAAGGACCGTTCGAACCTACGAGTTGGCGAAGGCACTCCGTTGATTGCTGAAGCCGTGGGATCTTATAGTCTTAGTTTACCCTCGGGTCTAGTTTTGGAACTGGATAATTGTTATTATATTCCAAATATGATTAAGAATGTATTGTCTTTTGATTTGTTGGTAGACCAAGGCTTTTATTATAAATATTCTTATAAAATGATTTCAGTCTTTAAAGATAATATTTTCTATTTTAAAGCTACACCCGTAGATGGTCTATACACTGTAAATCTTAAAGACAACAATAGTGAAATCTATCATATAAGTAAGAGATCCAAGGATATTGAGGATCAGACTTACCTCTGGCACTGTCGTTTAGGCCATATAAACAAGAAACGCGTTGAACTACTCCTAAAAGGAGGTTTTCTTGGCAATTTCGACTATAAACCTTTTGATAATTGCGAATCTTGTTTATCTGGCAAAATGACAAAGCAACCTTTCAACAGTGAGAATGAAAGGGCTACTGACTTGCTCGAAATAATCCACACAGATGTATGTGGACCTTTCAGTCATGTAGCAAGAGGAGGATACCGGTACTTCATTACCTTCACTGACGACTTCAGTAGGTATGGTTATGTCTACTTGATGAGACATAAATCTGAAACCTTTGAGAAATTCAAGGAATATCAGAATGAAGTACAGAATCTACTTGACAAGAGGATCAAGTTCTTACGGTCAGATCGTGGTGGCGAATATCTCAGTGATGAGTTTGACAATCATCTGATGGAGTGTGGGATTGTATCCCAACTTACACCTCCGTATACACCTCAGATGAACGGTGTATCAGAAAGGAGAAATCGTACTTTGCTTGACATGGTACGAACGATGATGTGTCATTCTTCGCTGCCAATATCATTCTGGGGACACGCGCTCGAAACAGCAGCACACATACTGAACAGAGCGCCAACAAAGTCGGTAGAAAAGACTCCATACGAGTTATGGAAGGGTAAGAAACCCAACATATCTTTTCTGAAAATTTGGGGTTGTGAGGTTTACGTCAAACGACCTACCTCAGAAAAACTCAAACCCAAATCCGACAAGTGTTTCTTCGTTGGATATCCCAAGACCACCGTGGGATATTATTTCTACAACCCTGAAGAGAACAAAGTGTTTGTTGCTCGAAATGGAAAATTTCTGGAAGAAAAGTTTCTCAGTTTAGAGAACACCAGAAAGGATGTAGATCTACAGATAGTAGACGAAGAAAACACTACACCAGTTGTTGAGCCAGAAATTCAACATAACAATGTTGAACCTCAATCAGAGCCGGTTGAGGAAGTGCAAACACAGGACCTTCGCAGATCCAGCAGGGTAAGACAAGAACCAGATAGGTATCTTGGGTTCCTAGTCTCTCAAGATAGTGGAGACTTAAATGAACCAACATCCTATGGAGAAGCTGTGTCAGGCAGTGAGTCTGAACAATGGCAGGAAGCCATGAAGGCCGGGATGCAATCCATGTACGACAACCAAGTTTGGGAGTTGACTGATTTGCCACAACACTGTAAGGCTGTTGGACGCAAATGGGTTTTCAAGAAGAAAACCGACATGGATGGGAACGTACACACCTTCAAAGCCAGACTAGTTGCAAAAGGATTCACGCAAACTCATGGTATTGACTATGATGAAACCTTTTCACCAGTGGCAATGTTGAAGTCAATTAGGATTCTTATGGCCATCTCAACGTACTTTAATTACGAGATTTGGCAAATGGACGTCAAGACAGCCTTTCTGAATGGAAAGTTAACAGAAGATGTCTATATGGAACAACCAGAGGGGTTTGAAGATCCTAAGAATCCTAATAAGGTGTGTAAGCTGCTAAAATCTATTTATGGATTGAAGCAAGCATCTCGAAGCTGGAACTTACACTTTGATGAGCGAATCAAAGAGTTTGGTTTTACCAAAAGTGAGTTCGAGCCGTGTGTCTACACTAAGTTCAGTGGGAGCATAGTAACCTTCTTGGTCTTATACGTAGATGACATTCTACTCATAGGAAACGATGTGCCAACTTTACAGAGTGTTAAGAGTTGGTTAAGCAAATGTTTCCAGATGAAAGACCTTGGAGAAGCCGCTTATATACTCGGTATAAAGATCTACAGAAATAGATCTAAGCAGCTTATCGGGCTTAGCCAAAGTACGTATATCGATAAAATCTTGAAGAAATTCAGGATGGATGAATCCAAGAAAGGATTTATCCCGATGCAACATGGCATAGTGTTAAGTAAAACACAGTGTCCTGTTTCTAGTCAAGATCAGGACAAAATGAAATCGGTCCCATATGCTTCAGCAATTGGATCGATTATGTATGCCATGCTATGTACTAGGCCCGATGTTGCTTACTCAGTAAGTGTTACGAGCAGATACCAACAGAATCCGGGTGAGCCCCATTGGGTGGCTGTCAAGAACATTCTCAAATATCTGAGAAGAACGAAAGAAATGTTCTTGGTCTTTGGAGGTACTGAGGATGAAATTAGTGTCACAGGATACTCTGACGCTAGTTTCCAGACCGACAGAGATGACTTTAGGTCACAGTCAGGGTATGTCTTTACCCTAAACGGAGGTGCGATCTCATGGAAGAGCTCGAAGCAGGACACGATTGCAGACTCAACTACAGAAGCAGAGTACATTGCAGCATGTGATGCGGCAAAGGAAGCTGTCTGGCTAAGGAATTTTCTATCGGATCTCAGAGTGGTTGCCAGTATCTCGAGACCGATCGATATATTCTGTGATAACTCAGGAGCCGTGGCGCAAGCAAAGGAACCTAGAGAGCATCACAAGTCAAGACATGTACTCAGAAAGTATCACCTCATCCGAGAGATTATTGGAAGAGGAGATGTAAGAATATGCAAGATTCCAACAGAAGACAATGTCGCAGATCCGCTGACAAAGCCACTAGCAAGGGCAAAGCATGAGGGACATGCGAATTCCATTGGGATGCAGTACCTGGAAGCCAGTAGCTAGTACTTAGTTTATTAATTATTACTATAGTGTAATTTAGAAACAATGTAATCATGTAAAGTTTTTATTTCACAGTGTGTTGGAAATAAATGGAGGTTTTAATTTCATGATTGTTCTAAATTAACTATTTTTGCATATTTAACGTATCCTTGATTCTACAAAGTCTTGTATGAAATCTAAATTTCCGTAGCCACTTATTGAAATGGGAATTTCAATAGGGAGTTTGACGCTATTATAAATACTTGATGATTTATTCAAAGCAAAGAATAAAAGCACAAGTGATGTGACCAAGTATTTGTAGATACTCATCAGAGTGTTTGGGTATTGGAAGTGACCAGTAATCAAGTCTGCTTCATGGAGCCTTAGTCATAGGCATTGACTTGATGGGTTGTCCTTAGACCTGAGATACTTGGTTTGGGAACACGAGGACCACTGTACTCTTAGCACGTACTAACGCTGCACCGTAACTGGGTGGCCATACGGGACGTGACTAGATGCAGCGGAAGCCGTGAATCCAAATGCAAGTAGTCAAGAAGGGATTTGCACCTCTTTCAAAAGAGAGATATTTCCGGGCCCCTTGACGATTAAGATTGGCAGAAAACGCGTGGCCACGCTCGGATAGAATAACAAGGGTTATTTAGTAATATCCGTTACTGCAGGCAATCGAAATCAGAGTCAAGAAATACTTGATTTTAAGAAATGAATCCTCCACTCCATGTCTTAAATCACTTTAGAAATATCGTGCGCAAAAGGAATGAACCTGTGTACAAATTCAAGTGTGAATTGTATCTCTGGATGTAAGAGATCTTATAACCTGGTTAACCTAAGTGTCTGGCTAGGGACCTCCTTAGGCTAATGGTAACAGTACAGTTACTAGTCTGGCACAAGTGGGAGTCTGTTAGGATTATGTGCAAGATAGTAACAGGGTTTACCGTATCCAATGTTATAAGACACTAGTAGGTCACACCGCTGCACACCAATTAGAGATCAAGTGGATTTACCAGTTTGATGGAATAATTAAAGTGTAAAGTTAATTATTTGAGTGAGAAATAAATAATAAATAATTATTTATTATTTAGATAAATAAAATATCAGTTGGTATATTTTATCAGTTTAATTAATAGTTAATTAATTAAAAGGGATAAGTCATTTAATTAATAGTTAATTAATTAAATAAAAGGTTTAAATCAATTAAAAAGCTTAACGGGCTTTCTAAATTGATCGGGCTTTTTCTTTAATAGGTATTACCATATTTATGATTATAAATATGGTAAACCTAGGAGTTATTCATTCATTTTCGATTGATTAAGCAAAAAGAAAAACTCAGAGAAAACCTGAAAACCCTCACAGTCTTTCTCTCTCTCCATCGATTTCTAGAGGTAATCCCGGAGGTGGTCTAGCAACTAATCTCGTGTGGTGCCAGTAGCGGTGTAACCCCTATCAGCCTTCCGGAAAAACAATCGTATAAGGTAAAACCATCAAAACACCCTTTGATTGTATCTGTTATGTTTGGGATTGGATCCTCGATTGGGAATCGGGTTTTATTCCGCTGTGCATGTTCTTGTATCCCTCGATTCCCAACAAAATAAAACTTTTATTTATTTATTTTATGATTATGTGAGCTATACATTGTTGATGTGTGTATATGTGTGTCACCCTCAATTGCTATCATTGCATTTTCTATTAAAAAAAGTTTCATATATTTTTAAAGTTTTATGTAGATTACATATTGTTGTTAAATAAGTTTTTAGTTTTTTTATTGGAGTTTGTTCACAATTATTACCTTTCTATTTTCTTTGCCATACTTCAAAATTGATAGTCATGTTGGTAATATAATTGTTCTTCTTCCATTCAAATTTTTAAATAATGTTTATGCTTTGTATAATTGTCCTTATTCCATTGTAATTATTATTGTTAATGAGATTGTAAGTTTTTATTTGGAATTTTTTACAATTGTTATTTTTGTTTCCCCTTATTCATGTTTTCTATATAATATTTATGTTGTGTTGGTGATTTATCTAGGTTTTCCTAAATTGGTTCACTTATATTGTCGTAGTTTCTTAAAAATTATTTTATATTTTTCTATTGAGAACGAATCATAGGTTTTTACTTTTGTTTTTGTTGTAAATGCTCTTTTAATTCTTTATGTTTTTATGGTTTCTTAGTTTGCATTTAATAAGAAAAACTACAAATAATAAGATACATTTTTTTAGGCATCCAAATCTCAAATTTCTTCTTTAGAAAAAAAAAACTTCAAATTTTTCTAAGTTTAAAGATTTCCCTAAAACTTGATAGTAAGAGAGGGAAATTAATATTTTATTCAATTCAACCAATTAAATTGAATCTTTATCATTATATTTTTAGTTTATTATTTAAAATGCATTGGGATAATAAATTATAAAATTATTATAATAATATAATGTAATGATAGCTTTTCTAAAATAGCAAAGCTATTGGAGATGAATAAAAATACTTTTAGGGATTTACACTATTTATTCTCTATTTTAGAAATCTTTTAACAAAGCTATTGGAGATGCTCTTATAATATATATAATGATGATGATTACAAAGATTTTTTCGCCAAAGATGGTCATTCAATATAAAACAATGTATTAAGTCAAATTATTATTATTATTATTATTATTATTATTATTATTACTATTATTATTGTTGTTATTATTTTGTAGAAAGAGGGTCATATAAAATAGACAACCCACCATATGAGTTAATTAGTTAAACCTCATGATTGAGACGAATGCGTTTCTTGAATATATACGTTTTTATACACATCACATTGTTCTAAATTTTCTATTTTTCACCAACGTGCGACATCTCCAAAATAACAACATTTCACTATTTGAGAACACTTAATAATCATGGTGCCACAACCTCAAGGTCCTCAACACCCAAAGTATTTTTCTTTTATATAAAAAAATGGATCATCTAAATTAAACAATCTTAAGAGTTAAACCTCATGAATTAACACAAATGCATCTCATGCATCCATTTTTCTTATATATACCATATTGTTCCTATTTTTCAACCTTACACCAATGTGGGACAACCCAAATTAACCATAATTTACCATTTGAGAATACTTAAGTTCTTTTTTATATATACTAATCTACTTCGTCATTTTAATCTTCCACCAATGTGGGAGATTTAAACTCAACAACAATTCACTAATACCCCAATACACAATTTTCATGATGTCATCTCGATACATTTGATTTATCTTTGAGTTTGCAATGAACTTTGATAGCAACTGACTTTCGTGTATATAAATACATACACACACACACACACACACACACACACACATATATATATATATATATATATATATCAATGGATCCAATTAACAAAATGGCCCCTAATTATAACCAAAAAACGATCAAAATTGGATGAAAATTCAAATCATATTTTATACTTTATATGCTCATTCTCATTTCCAACTTTTTAGTTTTGTTATAAATGTGGGATAAAAAAGATCTCAACAAAATTTAATAATAATAAAACCAAAGAAAAGTTTTTATTTGCATATAAATTTAATATTGAAAATAAAAATGAAATATTTAACTATTACATGAAATATTTTGTCATGTAAATAAATAATTATTATTTAGTATTATGCAATATTATTAACCTGGAGTATACATACCAAAAGTTAGTGAACTGGGAGGAGTGACTATGAGACGCTCTGAAATCGGTTATATTTTTGTCCAACAATCACTCCCAAAGAGATTTCTATGCCTTAGAATTGACTTTGAAAGAATTTTCATTAACCACTATTCCAATATTGACTTACAAAAGGAAAAAACGATATACATATAAGAAAAAAGGAAACATAGAAATAAAAGATAAAGACATAAGTACAATATGAGAAAAAAAAAACATAGAAGGAAAAAATAAAGATATAAATACAATAAAATCTGACAATAAAAAAAGTAGCCTTAATGTTTCAGCCATGATTTTGATATTTTTGCTTCTCAATCAAACGCCTTTTTGACGTGGCTCTCCTCCCCACGAGTACTCCTCCATCGGCTCTCCAATTCCCGTAGTGTAGAATAATATGATTTTAATTTTCATGATGGAGCTCTCCAATTTCAAGTGGAAGAATATAATCTATTTATAATGGGGATGGTAATGAATTTATTGAAAAGTAGTTAATAGATAATTATTACGGAGATGGAGAGTTAGGAAGCCAAAAGGTTATTGGGAAGTTATCTTGAATTACAAACATGTAAAATTACCAAAAAGACCTTATTGACAATGAAACAAACATCAATATATAAGGGTAGAAAAGTCTTTACAATCTTAGACATTTAAAAAAAATCAAAAATCTAAGAAAAATGAAAAATAAGAATCTTGAACTTAGAGGATGCCACCTAGGATCTATTGGTTGTTCCTTTAATATATATAATCTATATATATATATATAAAAGGAAGATGTTGGAAGGATGATGTGGCACATTGTGGGAGTAGGATTTGCCTAAAGAAATTTTCTCATTGTTTTGATTTTTTTTAAATATTAAATGAGTTAATGACTATTATATCCCTTAATTAAAATTTTGCATTTGACACTGATATAATTGATGAGCTGGGAGATCTAAGTTGCCCAGAATGCGGCAGCGAGGATATTTGCGAGCACTCGATGAACATCGACCAGATGGATATCGGTTTACCCGATACTCCAGGTATCTTTATGATAGATTGCTTAATCACTTCTTATGAATCATGGGTAATTGATACAGGCAGTGGTAACCACATTTGTAATCATTTACAGGGATTCACTAGAAGAAAGACTCTGAGGAAGGACCGTTCGAACCTACGAGTTGGCGAAGGCACTCCGTTGATTGCTGAAGCCGTGGGATCTTATAGTCTTAGTTTACCCTCGGGTCTAGTTTTGGAACTGGATAATTGTTATTATATTCCAAATATGATTAAGAATGTATTGTCTTTTGATTTGTTGGTAGACCAAGGCTTTTATTATAAATATTCTTATAAAATGATTTCAGTCTTTAAAGATAATATTTTCTATTTTAAAGCTACACCCGTAGATGGTCTATACACTGTAAATCTTAAAGACAACAATAGTGAAATCTATCATATAAGTAAGAGATCCAAGGATATTGAGGATCAGACTTACCTCTGGCACTGTCGTTTAGGCCATATAAACAAGAAACGCGTTGAACTACTCCTAAAAGGAGGTTTTCTTGGCAATTTCGACTATAAACCTTTTGATAATTGCGAATCTTGTTTATCTGGCAAAATGACAAAGCAACCTTTCAACAGTGAGAATGAAAGGGCTACTGACTTGCTCGAAATAATCCACACAGATGTATATGGACCTTTCAGTCATGTAGCAAGAGGAGGATACCGGTACTTCATTACCTTCACTGACGACTTCAGTAGGTATGGTTATGTCTACTTGATGAGACATAAATCTGAAACCTTTGAGAAATTCAAGGAATATCAGAATGAAGTACAGAATCTACTTGACAAGAGGATCAAGTTCTTACGGTCAGATCGTGGTGGCGAATATCTCAGTGATGAGTTTGACAATCATCTGATGGAGTGTGGGATTGTATCCCAACTTACACCTCCGTATACACCTCAGATGAACGGTGTATCAGAAAGGAGAAATCGTACTTTGCTTGACATGGTACGAACGATGATGTGTCATTCTTCGCTGCCAATATCATTCTGGGGACACGCGCTCGAAACAGCAGCACACATACTGAACAGAGCGCCAACAAAGTCGGTAGAAAAGACTCCATACGAGTTATGGAAGGGTAAGAAACCCAACATATCTTTTCTGAAAATTTGGGGTTGTGAGGTTTACGTCAAACGACCTACCTCAGAAAAACTCAAACCCAAATCCGACAAGTGTTTCTTCGTTGGATATCCCAAGACCACCGTGGGATATTATTTCTACAACCCTGAAGAGAACAAAGTGTTTGTTGCTCGAAATGGAAAATTTCTAGAAGAAAAGTTTCTCAGTTTAGAGAACACCAGAAAGGATGTAGATCTACAGATAGTAGACGAAGAAAACACTACACCAGTTGTTGAGCCAGAAATTCAACATAACAATGTTGAACCTCAATCAGAGCCGGTTGAGGAAGTGCAAACACAGGACCTTCGCAGATCCAGCAGGGTAAGACAAGAACCAGATAGGTATCTTGGGTTCCTAGTCTCTCAAGATAGTGGAGACTTAAATGAACCAACATCCTATGGAGAAGCTGTGTCAGGCAGTGAGTCTGAACAATGGCAGGAAGCCATGAAGGCCGGGATGCAATCCATGTACGACAACCAAGTTTGGGAGTTGACTGATTTGCCACAACACTGTAAGGCTGTTGGACGCAAATGGGTTTTCAAGAAGAAAACCGACATGGATGGGAACGTACACACCTTCAAAGCCAGACTAGTTGCAAAAGGATTCACGCAAACTCATGGTATTGACTATGATGAAACCTTTTCACCAGTGGCAATGTTGAAGTCAATTAGGATTCTTATGGCCATCTCAACGTACTTTAATTACGAGATTTGGCAAATGGACGTCAAGACAGCCTTTCTGAATGGAAAGTTAACAGAAGATGTCTATATGGAACAACCAGAGGGGTTTGAAGATCCTAAGAATCCTAATAAGGTGTGTAAGCTGCTAAAATCTATTTATGGATTGAAGCAAGCATCTCGAAGCTGGAACTTACACTTTGATGAGCGAATCAAAGAGTTTGGTTTTACCAAAAGTGAGTTCGAGCCGTGTGTCTACACTAAGTTCAGTGGGAGCATAGTAACCTTCTTGGTCTTATACGTAGATGACATTCTACTCATAGGAAACGATGTGCCAACTTTACAGAGTGTTAAGAGTTGGTTAAGCAAATGTTTCCAGATGAAAGACCTTGGAGAAGCCGCTTATATACTCGGTATAAAGATCTACAGAAATAGATCTAAGCAGCTTATCGGGCTTAGCCAAAGTACGTATATCGATAAAATCTTGAAGAAATTCAGGATGGATGAATCCAAGAAAGGATTTATCCCGATGCAACATGGCATAGTGTTAAGTAAAACACAGTGTCCTGTTTCTAGTCAAGATCAGGACAAAATGAAATCGGTCCCATATGCTTCAGCAATTGGATCGATTATGTATGCCATGCTATGTACTAGGCCCGATGTTGCTTACTCAGTAAGTGTTACGAGCAGATACCAACAGAATCCGGGTGAGCCCCATTGGGTGGCTGTCAAGAACATTCTCAAATATCTGAGAAGAACGAAAGAAATGTTCTTGGTCTTTGGAGGTACTGAGGATGAAATTAGTGTCACAGGATACTCTGACGCTAGTTTCCAGACCGACAGAGATGACTTTAGGTCACAGTCAGGGTATGTCTTTACCCTAAACGGAGGTGCGATCTCATGGAAGAGCTCGAAGCAGGACACGATTGCAGACTCAACTACAGAAGCAGAGTACATTGCAGCATGTGATGCGGCAAAGGAAGCTGTCTGGCTAAGGAATTTTCTATCGGATCTCAGAGTGGTTGCCAGTATCTCGAGACCGATCGATATATTCTGTGATAACTCAGGAGCCGTGGCGCAAGCAAAGGAACCTAGAGAGCATCACAAGTCAAGACATGTACTCAGAAAGTATCACCTCATCCGAGAGATTATTGGAAGAGGAGATGTAAGAATATGCAAGATTCCAACAGAAGACAATGTCGCAGATCCGCTGACAAAGCCACTAGCAAGGGCAAAGCATGAGGGACATGCGAATTCCATTGGGATGCAGTACCTGGAAGCCAGTAGCTAGTACTTAGTTTATTAATTATTACTATAGTGTAATTTAGAAACAATGTAATCATGTAAAGTTTTTATTTCACAGTGTGTTGGAAATAAATGGAGGTTTTAATTTCATGATTGTTCTAAATTAACTATTTTTGCATATTTAACGTATCCTTGATTCTACAAAGTCTTGTATGAAATCTAAATTTCCGTAGCCACTTATTGAAATGGGAATTTCAATAGGGAGTTTGACGCTATTATAAATACTTGATGATTTATTCAAAGCAAAGAATAAAAGCACAAGTGATGTGACCAAGTATTTGTAGATACTCATCAGAGTGTTTGGGTATTGGAAGTGACCAGTAATCAAGTCTGCTTCATGGAGCCTTAGTCATAGGCATTGACTTGATGGGTTGTCCTTAGACCTGAGATACTTGGTTTGGGAACACGAGGACCACTGTACTCTTAGCACGTACTAACGCTGCACCGTAACTGGGTGGCCATACGGGACGTGACTAGATGCAGCGGAAGCCGTGAATCCAAATGCAAGTAGTCAAGAAGGGATTTGCACCTCTTTCAAAAGAGAGATATTTCCGGGCCCCTTGACGATTAAGATTGGCAGAAAACGCGTGGCCACGCTCGGATAGAATAACAAGGGTTATTTAGTAATATCCGTTACTGCAGGCAATCGAAATCAGAGTCAAGAAATACTTGATTTTAAGAAATGAATCCTCCACTCCATGTCTTAAATCACTTTAGAAATATCGTGCGCAAAAGGAATGAACCTGTGTACAAATTCAAGTGTGAATTGTATCTCTGGATGTAAGAGATCTTATAACCTGGTTAACCTAAGTGTCTGGCTAGGGACCTCCTTAGGCTAATGGTAACAGTACAGTTACTAGTCTGGCACAAGTGGGAGTCTGTTAGGATTATGTGCAAGATAGTAACAGGGTTTACCGTATCCAATGTTATAAGACACTAGTAGGTCACACCGCTGCACACCAATTAGAGATCAAGTGGATTTACCAGTTTGATGGAATAATTAAAGTGTAAAGTTAATTATTTGAGTGAGAAATAAATAATAAATAATTATTTATTATTTAGATAAATAAAATATCAGTTGGTATATTTTATCAGTTTAATTAATAGTTAATTAATTAAAAGGGATAAGTCATTTAATTAATAGTTAATTAATTAAATAAAAGGTTTAAATCAATTAAAAAGCTTAACGGGCTTTCTAAATTGATCGGGCTTTTTCTTTAATAGGTATTACCATATTTATGATTATAAATATGGTAAACCTAGGAGTTATTCATTCATTTTCGATTGATTAAGCAAAAAGAAAAACTCAGAGAAAACCTGAAAACCCTCACAGTCTTTCTCTCTCTCCATCGATTTCTAGAGGTAATCCCGGAGGTGGTCTAGCAACTAATCTCGTGTGGTGCCAGTAGCGGTGTAACCCCTATCAGCCTTCCGGAAAAACAATCGTATAAGGTAAAACCATCAAAACACCCTTTGATTGTATCTGTTATGTTTGGGATTGGATCCTCGATTGGGAATCGGGTTTTATTCCGCTGTGCATGTTCTTGTATCCCTCGATTCCCAACAAAATAAAACTTTTATTTATTTATTTTATGATTATGTGAGCTATACATTGTTGATGTGTGTATATGTGTGTCACCCTCAATTGCTATCATTGCATTTTCTATTAAAAAAAGTTTCATATATTTTTAAAGTTTTATGTAGATTACATATTGTTGTTAAATAAGTTTTTAGTTTTTTTATTGGAGTTTGTTCACAATTATTACCTTTCTATTTTCTTTGCCATACTTCAAAATTGATAGTCATGTTGGTAATATAATTGTTCTTCTTCCATTCAAATTTTTAAATAATGTTTATGCTTTGTATAATTGTCCTTATTCCATTGTAATTATTATTGTTAATGAGATTGTAAGTTTTTATTTGGAATTTTTTACAATTGTTATTTTTGTTTCCCCTTATTCATGTTTTCTATATAATATTTATGTTGTGTTGGTGATTTATCTAGGTTTTCCTAAATTGGTTCACTTATATTGTCGTAGTTTCTTAAAAATTATTTTATATTTTTCTATTGAGAACGAATCATAGGTTTTTACTTTTGTTTTTGTTGTAAATGCTCTTTTAATTCTTTATGTTTTTATGGTTTCTTAGTTTGCATTTAATAAGAAAAACTACAAATAATAAGATACATTTTTTTAGGCATCCAAATCTCAAATTTCTTCTTTAGAAAAAAAAAACTTCAAATTTTTCTAAGTTTAAAGATTTCCCTAAAACTTGATAGTAAGAGAGGGAAATTAATATTTTATTCAATTCAACCAATTAAATTGAATCTTTATCATTATATTTTTAGTTTATTATTTAAAATGCATTGGATAATAAATTATAAAATTATTATAATAATATAATGTAATGATAGCTTTTCTAAAATAGCAAAGCTATTGGAGATGAATAAAAATACTTTTAGGGATTTACACTATTTATTCTCTATTTTAGAAATCTTTTAACAAAGCTATTGGAGATGCTCTTATAATATATATAATGATGATGATTACAAAGATTTTTTCGCCAAAGATGGTCATTCAATATAAAACAATGTATTAAGTCAAATTATTATTATTATTATTATTATTATTATTATTATTACTATTATTATTGTTGTTATTATTTTGTAGAAAGAGGGTCATATAAAATAGACAACCCACCATATGAGTTAATTAGTTAAACCTCATGATTGAGACGAATGCGTTTCTTGAATATATACGTTTTTATACACATCACATTGTTCTAAATTTTCTATTTTTCACCAACGTGCGACATCTCCAAAATAACAACATTTCACTATTTGAGAACACTTAATAATCATGGTGCCACAACCTCAAGGTCCTCAACACCCAAAGTATTTTTCTTTTATATATAAAAAATGGATCATCTAAATTAAACAATCTTAAGAGTTAAACCTCATGAATTAACACAAATGCATCTCATGCATCCATTTTTCTTATATATACCATATTGTTCCTATTTTTCAACCTTACACCAATGTGGGACAACCCAAATTAACCATAATTTACCATTTGAGAATACTTAAGTTCTTTTTTATATATACTAATCTACTTCGTCATTTTAATCTTCCACCAATGTGGGAGATTTAAACTCAACAACAATTCACTAATACCCCAATACACAATTTTCATGATGTCATCTCGATACATTTGATTTATCTTTGAGTTTGCAATGAACTTTGATAGCAACTGACTTTCGTGTATATAAATACATACACACACACACACACACATATATATATATATATATATATATATATATATCAATGGATCCAATTAACAAAATGGCCCCTAATTATAACCAAAAAACGATCAAAATTGGATGAAAATTCAAATCATATTTTATACTTTATATGCTCATTCTCATTTCCAACTTTTTAGTTTTGTTATAAATGTGGGATAAAAAAGATCTCAACAAAATTTAATAATAATAAAACCAAAGAAAAGTTTTTATTTGCATATAAATTTAATATTGAAAATAAAAATGAAATATTTAACTATTACATGAAATATTTTGTCATGTAAATAAATAATTATTATTTAGTATTATGCAATATTATTAACCTGGAGTATACATACCAAAAGTTAGTGAACTGGGAGGAGTGACTATGAGACGCTCTGAAATCGGTTATATTTTTGTCCAACAATCACTCCCAAAGAGATTTCTATGCCTTAGAATTGACTTTGAAAGAATTTTCATTAACCACTATTCCAATATTGACTTACAAAAGGAAAAAACGATATACATATAAGAAAAAAGGAAACATAGAAATAAAAGATAAAGACATAAGTACAATATGAGAAAAAAAAAACATAGAAGGAAAAAATAAAGATATAAATACAATAAAATCTGACAATAAAAAAAGTAGCCTTAATGTTTCAGCCATGATTTTGATATTTTTGCTTCTCAATCAAACGCCTTTTTGACGTGGCTCTCCTCCCCACGAGTACTCCTCCATCGGCTCTCCAATTCCCGTAGTGTAGAATAATATGATTTTAATTTTCATGATGGAGCTCTCCAATTTCAAGTGGAAGAATATAATCTATTTATAATGGGGATGGTAATGAATTTATTGAAAAGTAGTTAATAGATAATTATTACGGAGATGGAGAGTTAGGAAGCCAAAAGGTTATTGGGAAGTTATCTTGAATTACAAACATGTAAAATTACCAAAAAGACCTTATTGACAATGAAACAAACATCAATATATAAGGGTAGAAAAGTCTTTAAAATCTTAGACATTTAAAAAAAATCAAAAATCTAAGAAAAATGAAAAATAAGAATCTTGAACTTAGAGGATGCCACCTAGGATCTATTGGTTGTTCCTTTAATATATATAATCTATATATATATATAAAAGGAAGATGTTGGAAGGATGATGTGGCACATTGTGGGAGTAGGATTTGCCTAAAGAAATTTTCTCATTGTTTTGATTTTTTTTAAATATTAAATGAGTTAATGACTATTATATCCCTTAATTAAAAGTTTGCATTTTACTATAAGAAGGCTTATTTGGTAATTTAACTTACATTTTAATTAGCTTTACCTTTCAAATTCTATAACTTCCTATAAACATTCAATTTAATCTCTTCATTTTCCAATTTATTAATTAAAGAAAAACCTACAACACAATCATATATAAACCACAAAGCTCCATCAAAATGTAATATATCAACACCTTTATGTTCTATAAGAAGCCTTCCTTTGAATGTTTGTTTGTTGTTTGTCTTTTGACAATTTATTTTCGTCAGTAATTTTCAATTTTCGTAAAATTTTCAGGTAAGGTAACAATTTTTATTATATATTTTATGATTTATGTGAGTTATATGTTGTTTTTGTGTCTATATGTGCCAAAAGGTATATATAAATAATTTTCGTATATTCTTTTTGTATGTTTTGTGTACATTATGTATTGTTTTTAAGATAAGTTTTTGCTTTTTTTCGTTTTATTCATGATTGTCGCATTCGTTTTTTCCCTTATACTTCCTAATTGAATTTTTTTGTCGATACTATAGTTATTTTTCTTCCATCAAAATTTCAAACAATGTTTATGGTTTTGAGTATTATATATGATTGTTAACAAGTTTTTTGAGTTTTTTTGTTGGATTTTTTTTCACAATTGTTTTTTTGCTTTTCCTCCTTCATGTCTTCGATTTAATATTTATGTTGTACAAATATTTTAAGTGAATTTTATTTTCACAATTTGTTGTGCATATATTGTTGTTGGCAACGATTAAATTCCAAGGTATAATCCATGTGGTTTTTTTACTTATGGTTTTGTTGTGGATTTTGTTCTAATTCTTTTATGCTTTCATAATTTCTCAATTTGTAATTTTATAAGAAAAAAACATTAACATTAACATGACATTTTCTAAGCATTCCAATCTCAAATTTCTTATTTTTCCTTAAAATATTCCCTTTTTTGATGTTCTTAACAAAATATTCAATTAATTAAATTTTTTATATTTTTTATTTCATCTAAATTTTCAAAACTTATTCTAATTGTTACCTTTTTTTTTTTTCATTTTCATATTTCCTAATTGATATTTATGTTGATACTATAACTTTTATCTTTCATTGAAATTCAAATAATGTTTTTAATTTGTTTATATTCTATATGATTGTTAACAAGTTTTTGAGTTTTTATTTGTAATTTCTTTACAATTGTTATTTTTAATTGTTTTATTGATATTTTCTACTTGATATTTTTAGTATACAAGTGTTTTAGTGCGTCTTTTTCTTAATTTGCATTGTTTATATTGTTATAGTTTTATAAAAAAGAAATTGTTGACAACAATCAAATTCTTATGTGGTTTTTTATGCTATCTTTAGTTGGGATTCTCTTCTCATTTTTTATATTTTCATAGTCCCTCAATTTATTTATTTTTATTAAAAACCACTAACAATGAGATGACATTTGTTAAACATCATAATCCTAATTTTTTATTATTTTAAATATACTAATATCAATAATAAAAATGAATGACAATAGAATCAATATATATAAATAAAATTAGAATCAATATATAATTAAATACTTATTATCATAAAATTTTTTAATAAATGAATTACTTTTTACGAAGGATATTGGAAGTATGATGTAACATTCTATCTATTGAGTATTTGCCTATAAAAATTCTCTTTTTTTTTTGAATTTTTTAAATATCAAATAATCTAAGACTTTTCTATCCTTAAATGAAAATTATATTTTTATTTTTTATTATATACAAGGTCTCTTTGATCGATTGACTTAACAATTTAATTAGTTTAACTTCCATATCATTTAACTTTTAAAAACATTTATTTTACCCTTTCCACATTCTCATTTATTAATTAAAACAAAACCTACAACATAATCATCTATAATTACAACCTAATTAATATATAATTAAGTATGTGTTATTAACTCTCACATTGATAAATTAATAAATACTTAATATATTTAATATCATTAATTAAATAAATAAATAAAGTTAAAAAATTACAAGAATCGGTAAATATAAGTTAAACTATAACCAAAGATATCGGAATCAATTAACAATATATTTTTATTTTTTATTATATACAAGGTCTCTTTGATCAATTGACTTAACAATTTAATTAGTTTAACTTCCATATCATTTAACTTTTAAAAACATTTATTTTACCCTTTCCACATTCTCATCTATATATATATTAAAAGAATGTTTTGGCTGACATCATCAATACGAAATTAAGCCATATGATTGGCCAATTAATTAAAATACATCTATTGATGATGTCATAATTTATATCTATTTTTTCCATTTTTAATACCATATTAATACCTATAAACTCTATTTTTTGTAACTACAAATATGGAAAAAATATTTTCCAAAATTCACATACCTAAAATTTCTAATTAATATAATAATTTTTTTTATAGTTTACATTTTGTATCCTTAGAGTTATTTGATTAAATTACTTTTTACCCCTTAGTTTTTCAATTTTTACCTTACAACCTTATCATACTAACGTAAATAATATATATGAATTAGAATCATTTAAGTTTTTTCTTGTATTATAATCGTCTCGACGATACCTTCAAATTGAATATAATATTGAATATTCTTTTAATTAATTTATATTATTAAATATTAAAACTAGATATAAATTTTATTACAATTTTATTGTTGATATTCTTGAAATTTAAAGATTCCTACTTTTAATTTAACAAATTTTTATAGATTATTTATAAATAATAAAAAATTATTTTATTTAAAACCCTATTGTTGATATTTTTAAAATTTAGAGGTTTCATTCTTTTAATCTTACTAATTTTATATATCATTTATAAATAATGATTTTTTTAAATCCTACAAATAAAAAACACTACATAATTTATTTCTGAATCCCCCGTTTTAAAATCATTTACGAAATCCGAATCTTTCGACAAAATAATTATAAATTTTCAATTTCAGATATTTTAACAACTATTAGATGAATAAAATAGTTAATAATAAAGCAATTATTTTATTTAAAACCCTATTGTTGATATTTTTGAAATTTAGAGGTTTCATTCTTTTAATCTTACTAATTTTATATATCATTTATAAATAATGATTTTTTTTAAATCCTACAAATAAAAAACACTACATAATTTATTTCTGAATCCCTCCCGTTTTAAAATCATTTACGAAATCCGAATCTTTCGACAAAATAATTATAAATTTTGAATTTCAGATATTTTAACAACTATTAGATGAATAAAATAGTTAATAATAAAGCAAGAGTAATTTTTTTTTCTAATTCTTGATTAATTAGAATTATTTTTACTAAATAATTATTCTGTACTTACTCAATTTCAAAGAAATCTTTGAATAAACAATTGAAACAAAAGTAATTTAAATGTTATATATATAATTTTCTAAATGGTTATGATTAAACTAAATCATTAATTACGTTTGATTTGTGATGAATTATTTGTGAACTTTATAATGCAATTGTTAATTTTTATTAGAAACTAAAACCATATGTTTAAATTGTCCGTGTATTACACGGGCCATTAACTAGTTTATTAATTAAAACAAAACCTACAACATAATCATCTATAATTACAACCTAATTAATATATAATTAAGTATGTGTTATTAACTCTCACATTGATAAATTAATAAATACTTAATATATTTAATATCATTAATTAAATAAATAAATAAAGTTAAAAAATTACAAGAATCGGTAAATATAAGTTAAACTATAACCAAAGATATCGGAATCAATTAACAATAAATGAAAGAAAAAAAAAATATATATATATATATATATATGTGTATGTGTGTGTGTGTGTGTGCGAGTTCAAATGAAAACTTAATTTTCAGATTCACCTGAAAATAACAACTTATTACAATTAATAATATATTCACCATGCAATTTTTTAGTTAAAAGTTTAGAATTTGTAATATGGATCAGTGTGATCCAATACTTTATAAATTAGAATTTTCTATACGGGAGCTCTATGATTACTTTCTAATTTCATGTTGTTTTCAATATTAAATGAAGGTTTAGTGCATGTTATGAAAAAGTAAGTTGATTATGATTAATGAAGAGTATAGGATTGTTAATTCGAAATTAATCATGTGAATAGGGTTGTACTTCTCCCGAATTATTGTGTTATGTTTTTTATTTTATTTTATTACTTGCTAAACCCCGTTGTTCTAATAAAGTAGATATATGTGTAGACATTATTGAATGTTTGGCACAATTTGGTGATCTTGAGACAATTGATGGCGGTTATACAAAAGGGATTTGGAAATTATTTTGGATAATTAAATTTGTTAAGTAGTTATATACAATTCTTAACATTTTTAACCGAAGTTTTAATAGAACATATCACTTAACATGATGTTCTGATATTCATCTTTGCATAACTCAATAATTTGCAAAGTTACATTACACGGAGAACTTGGTGAGATTGATGAACATTCGATTGAGAATGGAACACCCCTTTGATTTATTTTCGTTGCCTCTTAAGCATAAAGTTCCTATTAAAAACTCCAAGGAATTTTTAATTGTTTCCAATTTGTATATTTTCAAAATTTTCTATAGTTAATAATAAATATATATGTGTTATACGTTCGTTGGAATATAATAAGTTTTCATCAATTTCTCTATATCATAAGTTGGCATCTTAAAAAAAAGACTCTAATTGATTTGTTATTAATTTCCTAATTCTACATTAGTTTCACAATTTCACATGTTTGAAGTTTGATATAACATTGATGTATACAACAATGGTTTAAATTAATTAACACAACAACATTTTAAAGTACTCAAAAGTAGAAGAGTAATGTTTACTATTTTTCTCAAATATTGAGAAAACTAATTACCCAAGTAATTTTAAAATCCGAAAACAAATATTAAATTTTATCATTATAAATAGTACATATAGATTTGTAACACGATTTTTTTTACATTAAAAATGATGATAGATTTTTTTTTTAATTCTGGAATGACTTTTACATACCGCGCAACGTGCGGTTCGGTCCCCTAGTAGATTTATTAAAGCAGTTTAGTCTTGTACTCATGTAATATTTCAATTGGGCTCAATAATCTCTATTGTGTCATGTACTCATGTAATGTTATTTCAATTAAACTCAATGATCTCTATTCAGTCATGTACTCATGTAATATTACTTCAACTATAACTAATATAAGTTCACAATAAGAATCAATGATTGCTCAAAAACCAGTTTTAAACGATTTGAAGGATTATTTTATTTTTGATCTATTAATACAGATATTATTACACATGCACATGTATATATGTATGTTGAGGAAATTTCAAATGTGAAATCAATTTTTATTGTCAACTTGAGGACCACTAAAATTGTGTCACATGACAATCTGAATTAATGCCTAAGCTTTATTCAGATTGAATAAATCTTTATTCATTCACTCTAAATATTCATGCTTTATTCGGACTGAATACAAGCTTTATTCAGTCTGAATAAAACATGAATATTTAAACTTAATATTGTCACGTGGCGTGATATTAGTAGTCCTCACGTTCACAATGAAATATAAATTCACATTTGAAAATGACTCTATGTATGTTTGTTTATATATAGATACACTCTCCATAAATACACATACATTTAAGAATTCAATATTTGAATGGTATGAATTATTGTACTAGTTTATTGATTTAATATATACGAGGTTTATTGTTCTTATCAGAAATCACAAAAATATTAATTTGTTATAAGAAATAGCAAAAAAATCACGTTACTTTTAAATTCGTTTTATTTATATATTTCAAAAGCATAAAAATTAAAAGAGTCATGATTATGAGATGTAAACCAGGTGTATAACCAATCTGCCGCAGCACGGTTGTTATAACCAACTCTTGAACTGACTCAAAAAAATCCTATGATTGTGAGATATAAACCGGGTATATAACAGTCTCTTAGATGGGTTGATATAAGAACCCAAACCCAGCATGAACCTGACCACCGAAGTAATTGTGACTCCAACACCATGACAAACTACAATCCTTATCTATTTATGCAAGTATACAATGAAAACAATTGTGCTACGCTCTCAATGCTAGTCATACATGTTGAAGGGTTGCTCCTTGTAAGTAAGTTGATTAACCATTTGGATATGACATACTGGTTAAGACTAAAAGGGGCTATAGTGAAAATTTCATCTTTCTTTTGTACTAATTCAGGTGTTGACAAAGCCTTTATGACGATTAACCTTCATTTACAATGGCTCTAGACCATTTGTTATTATCCATGGACTTAGTCTATTCACATAAGGTGGCCCAAATACCCACAGTTATCTAAAAGGATCTCAAAAATTACCCAAAAGGCTTGTAGCCATCACCACCATCAAACTTTAACTAGAACCGATGAGTTAACCGGTTTGCCTAAGTTTGATGACAATATAAATGAAACGATTGAAATAAAACCACCCTATAACTTTAATCAACATAGCTTTTGATTAAAAACTCACACAATCCTGAAAGAACAAAAAAGGCAAAGAGTTTGGTTTCACAAAATTCCCTTTCTACCCTTCCGAGCGGAAAAAATAGCAATATGCCCGACCCGGCCCGACCCTCTAAAACAGTCGGGTTCCTTCAATAACCAGACCAGACACCACATTTTGAAACCTTCTTTACAATCCTGATTTCTTTTCAATTCCTGGTTTTCAAGCTCAAAGAAACCAAAAAAACATGAAACAAAAAATAATACAAAATGATGATAATACCCACACTTTTTCAATCATCCCTAAGCCTTCCCCTTCTCCCCGGGCTCATGGTTTTCATCGTCCTCACTAGGCATGAACCGTGGCAGGGTCAATAGTGTGTTCAACCGTGAAACCCCTTCAAGGGCAGACCAGTCTTTTCCCGACTCCATGTTCATGGCGGACGACGACTCTTCCTCCACGTCGACGCTTCCTTCCGCCACGTTCTTGCCCTCCGCCTTCCACTTGGTGGCGGAAGTGGTCGCATCCAGCCCAAGGAAGAGGCACACGACCGCACAGTCGTCGACTTTAGAGGTCGGGAACTTGTGCCTCCAAGCACGAACCGCCGATTCCACCACGGCTTGAGCCGCACGGGAATGTGATTCAGCGGACGCTACAATGTTGATCACTTCTTCGTTTGTAAGCACGTCCCAAATCTGCGTTGAAGAATATATATGTATAGACGTTAGTACAGTTATCAATGTAGATCATAAACCAAAGCAAATGGAGCAAATCCATTACATCCTGCTTGAAAGCAAGGCCTGGAGGGTTGGGATGTATGCGAACCTGTACCCAGAAAGTGGTTGTTTTCATGAAAACAGGGTCTTGGGAGGTGACATGTATGCAGACCTGCCATCTAACCCAAAAGGTAGAGCGGCTGCTTCCTTGAGTAAATAGTGTCTTAGGGTGAGATGTATGCAAAACTATTATCTATCCTCGAAGTATATAATGGTTATTTCAGTGAAAACAGGGTCTTGGAGGTGAGATGTACCCACACCTGTCAAGTGTCAACTACCACAAAAGGTAGAGCGTTTCGTTTGTTTCTGTAAGCACAAGGTCTTGGGAGTGAGATGTATGCATACTTTGTCATCTACCCCAAAGGGTAGAGCGTCTCTTTCCATGAAAGCATGGTAACGGGTTTTAGGGTTTAGGGGTCTTTTTTGGTTCTCCGGACCAACTTACGCGTACTAACTAATCCCTTGAGAGACCACAAATGATCTGGAATTTCATGGCCATAAGGGACTTGCCAGCGCTTGGATTTGAAATTAGGGTTTAGGGTTCATGGTATGCAAACTTGTTATCAACCCCGAGGATGGAGCGACTGTTTCCATGAAAACAGGGTCTTGGGTGTGAGATGTATGCAAACCTGTCATCAAGCCAAAAGGATTGGCGAAGTGGCCAATTGTTTTTGTGAGGACCCCTGACTTGTGCAAAAGTGTGAACAAAGCGTAAAAAGAACCAAGATTAGTGAAAATGGAGGGAATTCCCACCCCGTCTGTTGCTAGGACAATGAACTCATCTTTCTCGGTTAAGCGCCTATAGGAAACTTCAGGGACCGAGATGAGGCCAAAATCCTTGAGACAAAAATCCCCAAAAGCACGGGCCATGGCGAGCCCAGGAGAATCGTAATTTGGTAGCCAAACTCTAGCAACTTCAGGTTCATCCCGCAAGGCAAATACACGCCCTTTACATTTACGGATCCGCTCAGCTTCCGCTGTATGAATTAGACATATAAACAATGATTAATATATGAAGCTTATCTTTTATGTGCGGTAAATCCACACCCTTTACAACCTAGTTGTTGGCTGATAAAAAAACTAGCAGATAGGATTACCCTTGATTTAGAAGCTAATAAAAAGCCTTCTACTTCTAATATGCCACAAACCAGACCAGAATCATCCTCAACTAGAAAGCTAATTGTTAGCTGATAAGCTAGTCATGTTTGGTAAAAACAAGTTGTTAACTTAACCGTAGTTGAAAAGTTTAGTTGTCAACTGATAAGCTACTCTCATGTTTGGTAAAAACAGCCAATAAGCTAGATGACAATGTAAACTAACCTAAAAGAACATGTTGAAAAATTAATTGGAATAATATATCAGGCATAACGGAAAAAAGTTTCCTTGGAGCTTGTTGAAATGCTGCTTGAAGTGGCTTTTCAAAAAGCTAGCTTATGCCTAGGGGTGTAAGCGAGTCGAGCTTTTAACGAGCTACTCGAGCTCGAGCTTAATAATACTCGAGCTCGAGTCGATCTCAAACACATAATCGAGCTCGTTTAAATTAACGAGCCGAGCTTTATAACACCAATGTTCGACTCGACTCGTTCGAAAACTCGATTAAATTTTTCGAGCCGAGCCATTCGAGCATACCTTTTCTCGAGCCAAACATGTTCATATATATTTATTAATAATAGTATAAATATATAAAAATTATCGAGCTCAAGTAGATAAACGAGTTAATCGATCGCGAGTTCGAACCCATAAACAAGCTTCGAGCTCGAACTCGAGCCCTACATTGAAAAAGCTAATCGAGCTCGAGTCGAGCTCGAGCCCAACAATATTTTTTGAGCTCGGCTCGATTAACCCACTACTCGACTTGGCTCGGCTCGTTTACACCCCTACTTATGCCCAACCAAACGGGTGTTTTTCAGTAACTCAAAAAATAAGCTAGACTATGGTTTCTAAACCAAAGTGATTTCCACAACAGTCTTGAGTTCTAATCTACGTTCAATTTCCATCTCCCACAGCTTCATAGACTAACACCTTGTATGTGCTTCATATAATCATCTGAAATGGGGTCATTCTTTCTAACAAACCAAAACTAAAGAAATAAGCAGGCCGCGATCGTGTACACAGAAGATCAAATATTATACATAACCAACAAATATGTTTTTATAAACATTAAACTTCACTTTTGGTCCCTAGCGTTTGTCAGTTTCAAAGAATATCGTCCCTGAACTTCAAAAACTCGAAAACTCGGATATGGTCCCTCACATTCGTCATTTCTTAACGGTTTGGACCCTCCTCCTAAGTCCTAACGGCCGTTAACTCTTTCCGTCAAGTCCAACTAAATGAAAGATATTTTAGTCATTTTAAACATATTTCCATTTGGTCCATCACCACCCGGTTAACGGCTGTTAGAAGGAGAGACCAAAACCTTTATGAAACTACAAACGTAAGGGTCCAAATTTGTTTTTTCAAAGTTTAGGGACGGTATCCGTTGAAACTGACAAACATTACGGAGCAAAAGTATAGTTTACTCTATTATAAACATACTTCATTAAAAGAAAATAAAAAATTCACGACTTAAAAGTCTATGGGGCCAAAAACAATAAACCAAACCAAAAGAACCCATATATCTCATACAGAGGTTGTTTGGCAAACATGATAAATCAAACCAAACAGGCTATTATGTAGCAGATCTGACCTCTACTCAAAAGGGCAGAACGGCTTACCATAAAGGACCCCAAGTTATGGAAAGTGTGTAGAAGAGAGAAAGATAAAATATAATAAATTTTGAAAAACTAGATATGAGTAAGCATAACAATACATGAAAAAAAAAATAACGAAAACAATATATCATACGCCATTGCGATAAAGTTGAAATAGAACGAGAGAGAAACCTGGAAGGTTTGGTTTTAGATCAACTGTCAACTGCACAGCCACAAGAGAATTATCTTCATCCCGTGTACACAACACAGCTCTCGAGTCTCCAATGTTTCCAATTATAAGATGTTGACCCTATAGCAAACAAACAAGAAAATCTTTCTTAATCAAGATTCAAAAACCCAAAAACCAATTCCCACTAAATTCACATCTTTTCAACTACCAAACCTGTTTGATCATGGTCACAGCCGTCGTCCCACTACAAAAGCATTCCGCATTTGCATACATACTTAACTCCCGGTCCATGACTTTAAAAGCCTTCAAAAACGACTCCTTGAGGGTTTTAAAGATTTCAGGGTTGTTATTGGGTTCTTCAAAGTTGGTGGAGGCCTTGGGATCATCATTGACGGAATTAAACGAGGTTTCTTCAGAGTTCAAGCTACCCACAATATCCCGGAGGACATCATTGCTACCTTTTAGATTAACCTCCCAATGTGCACTTAGTTTCAAGGGGAGCGAATCTCGAACCCTCTTAGCAACCATGTGACCCAAGGGGCCGTGACCATCGAAAACACCACAGAACACCGTGTCCGTTCTTGAGCCAAAGTTCTGAAAAAAATTCTTTTATTAGAATCAATTTATTAAATCAGTTAAAATCATGTTGAAGTTCAAGAAAATGCCTATTGTTTTTCAAGAACCTAGATTCTAAGCTTTCGTAGTTATGAGATGTGTGGAACCCCATCAGATTACTTTCCAAAAGATCCCTTGGGGAGAGAAGTTGGGTTTCAAATGAAGAGAAAGGATCCAAGTCTTGTCGATGTGAGACTTCAACATGCAAAGGCCGACTCATAATTTTTTTTAAGTGGTGGCATAGTTTGACTATAAAAAGTATCTAATTTAATTTTTTTCATAATATTAGTATATATCTTTTGGTTGGTTTCTTGTCCTTGCATAGAAAAGATTGATGTGTGAGTCCAGTCTAAATATATTTTTAAAGAACACTAGAGGTATATGGAAAAAAAAAAAACACCAAAATTTAAGCTAAAAAACAACAAATTTGACAACTATGAGACTTGAACCAAAGGCAAGAGCATTTACCATCATAGTCAGTTTGTATATGATGGTACCCTTCAGAATCATAATATTTTCCCCTTATGATGGAACCATGAAATGGTGGCTCATGCCACCATATTCATCCACGTGGGTCTGCCACTGTTAACAAGCCCCGCCCCGCAACAGAGGCCAAACACAAAGATGTCCAAACTTGAGATTTTTGTTGTGGGCACAAGAAAGACGATTGCAATTAAATCTATTGATTTGTTAAACTAATTTAAAAAAGGGTCAATCCAAGATCAAAAAAGTTGTCAACAGTGCTGTGGCGGATTGGTTATCGCTCGGGGGTTCATAGCACCCTAACCGAGTTCGAGTCTTCCCGTGCGCATGCCTAGGGACATTTAAGTGGGGCCATGTTTAGCCCCCAAAATTACCGGGGATTAGTCGGGCTTTGGCCCGGACACCCTTCCAAAAAAGAAGATCAAAAAAGTTAAGTTTTTTAAGTCAAGAAACAAAGATTGAGTTGAAAGGGTCCGAACCTCCCAAACGATCATGGCATCTTGATTGGTTCCTTTCTTGCCTTGTTGAGTAAAGAGTGAAGCAACTTGACTTGACCCGTTCAAGAACATCCGGCCAACGATTCTATGGAGTTGTTCTTCCCTCTTGTGATCAAAAGAAGAGGTCCGGGATCCGGGTGGCCTTTTGCGGGAATTCTTTCTCTTCTTAATCCCAAGACTCATGGCGGTCGGAGAATTTGGGAGAGGGCTCCTGCTTTCTGCAGAGAAGCAGGACCCCATCCTCAGGGCCCTGATGATGCTTAATATGCACTCCAGACCACCCACCGAAACAAACACGCGATTTTCAATTGAGGGATCCGTTGCAGATCCCTTTGCAAACACCAGGTTTTGGCCTTTGAATCGAGAACTTCAAACCCCGGAAACAGAATTTGATTGAAGTAAACCAAGAATCTTTTTTCTGCAATTTTGAACATGCCCAATTGGAATTAAGATACAAAGGCCTTGAAATCAACAACTCAAAACCCCAAGAACACAATTTTATTTAACTAAACTAAGAAATTTTCTGAAATTTTGAAGATACCCAATTGGAATTAAGCTACAAAGGCCTTGAAATGAATAACTCAAAACCCCAAGAACACAATTCTATTGAACTAAACCAAGATTTTTTTTTTTGCAATTTTGAGCATACCCAATTGAAATTAAGTGATAAGGGCCTTGAAATCAACAACTCAAAACCTCAAGAACACAATTCTATTGAGCTAAACCAAGAAATTTTCTTTAATTTTGAGCATACCCAATTGCAATTATGTGAGAAATTCCTTACAAATCAACAACTCAACCCCATAAACACAATTCAATTGAACTAAACCAAGAATCCTTTTTGCAAAATTGAACATACCCAATTGCAATTAAGCAAGAAATTCCATAAAATCAACAACTCAAAACCCCATAAACACAATTCTCTTGAACAAAACCAACAAACTTTCTGCAATTTTGAACATACCCAATTGCAATTAACCCATAAACTCCTTAAAATCAGCAACACAAAACCCTAAAAAACACAATTCTATTGAACTAAACCAACAATCCTTCTTCTCCAATTTTGAGCACACCCAATTATAATCTATCTCCAATAAAGAATACTACCATTAGCACTACCACTACTAACCACCTTTTTTATAGATATATCACAAAGATATTATACATACAAACCAGAAAAAAATGTGTGTACCTGATTGAAGCTACCACAAGGGAACACAGATCCAACTTGCAAAAGGGTAAAATTATACTTTTTTCTCTCTAAGTTGAAAGATCAAAGAGATCCAACTTTTTTTCAAGAATAACCCACCAACCAATCTACTTGAAAGCTTTTAAAAGATTCCAAAATTCAACAACTTAAAACATTTGATAGAAATCAAAATGTTATCAAATAAAATTGAGTTCAAAGCAGGTGTTTTTGATCAATCAATAAACTTCCCAGATCGAAAAGAGTTGTGATTGGAATAATGATGAAGCCCTTTTTTATATATGTATATATTAAAAGTAAAATAGAAATGGAGAAAAGGATAAGCGAATTACTAAGAATGCAGAAAATCTTGGGTGGTCAAACACAAGAAAATGGATACAGTATATTGGTCGAAATAAGGGGGTTTCTTTAATTGTTTTAGAAATTGGTTTTAATTTAACTATTGATTTTTTTTAATTTAGATTATTGGATTCTTTAAAATATTATCTAAAGATAAATTTAATTAAGAGAGCAATGATATATTTCTCCAATTATAGGAGACTTTCATAAATTAAATGTTATTATTTCCAACAAAGAAAACAAGACTAGATGGAATTAAATGTTTTGAGAGAAACAATTTTTTTTATTAAAATATTTAATATTTTTGTTATTATAATTTTTGTTCAAAATTTTTAAATGAAAATTTAAATATTTTAATTTTTTAGTCTATCGTTTAAACAAATTTTACAGAATTTATAAAAGATGCTTTATATCTTGTTTAAATCTTTAACTATTAAGATTTTAAAAAACGCAAGCTCCTAGTTGGAATTAAATGTTTTGAGAGAAATATTTTTTAAATTTAACAATATAATTAATGTTAGAATTTTTAAAAAGAAAAAATAGGTGAAGTTATATGTAAATTTTATAAATATTTTACTTCTTAATCTTTATTTTATATAAACTTTGTGATGCTCTTCACAAGTTCACATATTTCTTTAAATCTTAACTATTTGGGATTCTAAAAATCCAAAACTACATAGAAAACGGACATCTAAATATATCTTAAATCTATGTGATCATTAAATTTAATATTTTAACAAAAATCAGTGTGTTCTTCGAAAAAAAAAAAACAAAAATCAGTGTAGTTCAAATTTTAACCAAGTGTGCTATTATTTTTCTTAATACTATTAACTTTACTTTAGAAATACTGCTATTAAACTTGATTAATAACATAATTTTTTTGTTCTTATAAAGGATAGATTTGTTTTATTTTGTTTGAATGGGTGATCAAAAGTCAAATATTTGTGGTACCAAATAAGAGAAATTAGTAGATATAATATTGTTTTAATTATTTATGAAAGTAACACACTACATGTGGATCATGTGTGCTCATGTTGGTGTTTACATCTCAGCCTCAGATCATGCCCTAAATATTTTTATTATTAATTAAAAAAGATTGATGTATAAATGTATAAAAAAATAAATGAAGTTTAAGAATAAAAAAATAGCTAGAATCATTTACAAGTTGAGGATTTTTTTTCCATTTCTAAATAATGAAAAACATTATTTGACACGAAGTATTTAAAGTTTAAACAGAGACAATAAATATGAAAAATAGTAATATTACTGTATAAATTTAAAAAAACACACGTGTATAATGGTAATCAAATGATAACCATGGAATGGAGAGAAGTTGCCTTGAACTATTTTTCTGTATGATTTTTTCTTCACAAAATACTATGATTAGAAGTATCCTTTCACATATATTTGTATTGGTTCGTATTATGAAACAAACAAAAAATGCCTGCAAAAAGATTACACATTTTGAACAAATAAATGTGAATTATAAAATAAATATATATTAAAGAGAACCTTAAATATTAGGCTTAAATGAATTTCATCATAAATAAGTCATTAATGATGATTATAGAAGTATTATTCATCATGAATGACATATTAATAATCAGTATATATGCTCATAAAGCCGATGTATGGTCACGTGTCATGTTGAGGGTGGTTTTGAGGTTCTTAATATAATTTTAAGTTCCTGAAATACTTTGCAATCAAACTTGAGTTTTTATTTGAACCTGACCCTATATATATATATATATATGTGTGTGTATGTGTGTGTGTGTGTGTGTGTGTGTGTGTGTGTGTGTGTGTGCGCGTGTGTACGCTCAGGTTCAAGGAAAAACCTCAAATAAACGCAAATCGAGGAACACCTTCGTGAACCTTCATCTGGATCGTATGCACTTGTGCATACGAGTAATTTTGTAATGTGCACACATACATATGCATACGTGCATAATAATGCACGTGTGCATAAATACCCAAAAATAACTCAAATTATCCATAAGCACAAGTGCATACAGTCCAGATAGAGGGCTACGAGGGTGTTCCTAGGTTTTTTGTTTTTTTAGGTTTTTCCTTGGACCTCCTCTCTGTCTCTATCTCTCTCTCTCTCTCTCTCTCTATATATATATATATATATATATAGTGAGGTTCATACAAGAACAAGGGTATTTGCAAGAACAAATGAACCCATTTTGAGCCACATATTGATGTGGGCCCATGTGGGCCCCACATAATAAAAAATCATATATGATTTAGTGGTGGGACCCACCTGAATCATATATGATTTTTTATTATGTGGGACCCACATCACATGTGATCCAGAATTGTTCCTTTGTTCCTGTAAATTAATTTTGTTCTTGTTTGAACCTTTCTCTCTCTCTCTCTCTCTATATATATACATATATATTATATAGAAGGGTTCATTTGTATTTTTTATGTAAGAATGAAGATGATTCATCATTTAAGAAAAATACATAAAACAATTTCATCAAAATGAAAAACTACATGAAAAAATTTTCATTTTCACATAAAGCCACCAAAATTGTAACAATTTCATTAAAAAGAAGAATTATATAATATAATTGTATCATATTAAACAATTTCATGAACCAATTTAATTAACTTAACCACTGAAGTCGATGGTTTGTACGGTTTGTATTCTAAGAATGGTTTGTATTTGATCACTCATATAATGATGGCCAAAAACCGGGCCTAGACCGGTTAAGTCGTAACTGGTTACGAGACGGTTACGATTAAGGGGTTTTTTGGTTATAACTGGTTTAGGTTAATAATAACCTGTTAAGTTTGACCGGTTAAGGCTTATTTTTTTAATAAAATTAATGATTAATGCTATAAACTTTAAAATAAATAAATTTTGGTCACTCAAATTACTTTAAAACTACGTTTTATTATACTTTTAAACTAATTACATTACCTATATAAAAAATACAACGCTTATATATAAAAAACAACTAAATTTTCGAAAAAAAATCCGTACCAGTTATGTAACTGGTTACGGGCTGGTTATGACCGGTTATGCATTTTTCAATAAAAAATCTTAATCGGTTATGGTTTTCGATTGATTGAGACCGGTTAGATTCTCATTGGTTCTCCTTAGGGGTGACAATCGGGTCATGTTCAGGCTGGCGGGTCATGGGTTGGCGGGTCGAAACGTCAAATCGTGACACGACCAGTTTAGCTAATTTGTCAAAATATTCAACCCCAACCCGTATCGGGTCGTGTCACGGGTTGGCGGTTTGGCGGGTCAAACACGGGTTGACGGGTCATAGACGGGTCACGAGTTGGCGGGTCTTTCAACTAATAATATAAAAAACAAACCGTATATAAACAAATAGCTTAGAGTCCGTCTTTCAACAAATATTTGGACTTAGGCATGTTACTAATGTGGGGGATATTTGGACGCTCATAGTTAAAATGTTATTTTTATTATATAAAAAATATAAAAGAATAATTAATTAAAGAAAATGGTTTTGCAGGTCAACCCGTCAACGCGGGGGCTCAACCCGAACACGGACCGTGAAATTGGCGGGTTGACGGGTTAGCGGTTGGCAGGTCAAAAACCTCAACCCAAACTCGTTAATCTTCGTGTCGCGACGCGTGTTGAAAATTGTCACCCCTAGTTCTTTTAATGTATTTACTTGATTCACCAAATTTCTACAATGGATGTCGTTGCATATAATGGTTTATGTGATGTATCACGTGAAAGTGATAATCCATTAATATCTATATGCATTTAAAGTTATAATTCCATGTATATCTATACGTATCCCATTTAAATGTATGTATAATAAAAATAGTATGGATTAGATGTAAGATTATTGCATGAGATCCATAATCATTAATAATCTAGTAATTAATCATAATTGATGAGTAAAAATGAATGATTTTAATAAAGTTGCATGAGATCTTTTATAAAATTATAAATGAAGGTGTTTCTACTTTCTACGTAAAACCTATTATGAAAATAGCAAAAAACGATAATAAATACTTTATGATGCATACTTAGGATTATATATATAAATAGATATTTTAGAATACGCATATTAATAATAAATATGTCGTCCAACCAATTATTATTGAGATAAGTTTGTAACAAATCTGACAACACTACTTTTAGTTAAATATATTATTTGTAATGAACTAATAATACATATAACTTAAATATATCTAATATTTAGAAAAGCAACGTTTTAAAAAAATTATCCCATTCTTTGGTTTCTGCAGTTTCTTATGTAACATTTATTGTGATTGGATAATTTTATTTATTATAAAGCATTAATATTAAATAACTAAAAGGTATGACATCTATGCCATTTTAATTTTGGAATTTCTAGCTCGTCAATTGAGAGGCGGTTAGTTTAACTATTAACTAGAAATATACTTTCATCATGTAGTATGATGGTACATATCGGTTTTGTATGATTTATAATTATATTGCTGTAATAAAATTGTTTATTCAAAAAGAAAGATAAAGATTATTTAATTACCCAATAACTTCATTCACTTTCTTTTAGATATTTATATAATTTTAGTTTTACTTCTTAAAGTTATGATAACCACCTTGAAAATACATTGAATACAAGGATGTTTGTCTAATTCACTTGTGGTTGTATTTCATATATTTATTCATCTTAACATTTAGGATCCTTTTCCATTTTGCATTACATAAATTAATAGATTCACATCTTTGTTTTATGATGTTCATTGAGTGGTGGTTGAGACAACTTCAAGGCTTGAAACATGCAATTATCCACGGTTGGCACTTTATTGACTAAGTCAGTAATTTAAAAAAGAAGAAGAATATATTGATAAAAAATCATGATAGAAAACCAAAAATAAAATGATATATAGCGTTGTTTATTATAGTTTGTACATGGTTCTTGGTGTGAATTCTGATAGAATTTGAAACACTTTGAAATGTTCAAAATCTTGTTCATGCATTTGCTTCAGCTTTTGAAAGGAATCGAATTCCTTTATGATCCTTGAATTCCACAAGTGCATTATTTGTGCTATGGCTGGGAAATTAAATGCCATTTTGTGCATTTTTTTCAAATAGACAAAGGTACCATTTTAAGAGTCGTTTACCAAATGATTAACGGGTAAGCATTTATCGACATAAGTCACATCACTGTCATTTATTTAATGGTGTAACGTTTTCATCTATCAAAATGGAATGATGGTAAGTGTTTACTGGATAAGAGTCATCACCCTCACTTACCCGATATGCCTCATGTTCCTTGCCTTCCTCCCAGGGGCGGAGCCAGAAATTAGAACGAGGGGGAGCATCAAACAAATAAATATTAATTTTCTAACGGTAACAACGATATTATATTAATAAAATACTAACATTTACAGATTTAAAAGTGAATTAATTTTCATTACTTGTATTTGTCACGGATGACGGACCGTTGGTTTGGACGGTCCAACGGTCCAGTTTAACTTGGTTCGATCAGTGTGAATGGTCCAACGATTAACACCCCTATCTAAAAAAGCAAGAACTTTTAAATTGAAATCCATCAATGAGTAATCTAGCAATAGTTAACTGTGGCTTTAACATGTTACATGAATTACAATCAAGTATCAAGGTGGCAACTTAAGAATTAAGAATAAAACGTAATCAAAACACGTGGCGGTCGATGAATGGTAATTGTTTAACTCAAAAATCAAAATTCTAACGTAAAATATAAATCAGCTCTAGAGATTGAGAGAAACTAAGAATGTAATATATTATAATAATAATCTCATATATATTTTCTTGTGATAAAAAAATAAAAAATTAAGATGCAATAGAAATATAGAATAATAAAAGATTGTATTTAATTGTAATATTTAGTTTAGAAAATTGAAGGTTAATTTTAGAAGTTCATCAAAGCAGAAGGGTGTCAAGTATACATTTGGCTTTAAGTTAAATCAATCATCATTTCCTGTGCATCCAATCCATTTCCCCTGAGCTTCCTATGACTAAATAGCAATTCATATATTGGAATTTTTTTTTGAGATTTCAGGGGTAGCAGCTGCTACCTCTTGTGATAAGGTGGCTCCGCCACTGCTTCCTCCTTACATTAAGATTATCAATACTTGTTATGTTTACATGGTGAAGTAATTGAACTTGTAAGCGCTAACCAATGTAAGTCCTTGTAGATTGATCTGCATTCTTTATTCCATGCTCTTTCATATCTCGATCAGAACTTTTGCACTTGATTTACAATTAAACCTTTTAGTCGTTTCCTCTCGATCTGTTCTTTAATAATTTGATCATCTCGCCTCTCAATCTGCTCTTTTTACTCTTGATCTACAACGATCATCTCTTTTTAGTGATGTGGTATATCTTCCTGACTTTCTCTTGATCCCCATATCTCGATTTGGTCATCATATGACTTCAACAACTAACACTTCACCAAAGGAGTGTTAGCCTAGTGGTAAGGCTTGGACACTACATAGTGGTGAACCTGAATTCAAGCCTTGGGGGACGCATTCTGGAGGTACGGGGGCTTCGACCCCGGGCTGCATGCTTTAGCAGTCGGGCTTCGACCCAAAATTGCCGAGGATTAGTCTAGGCCCAATGTGGTCTGGGATACCTCTTCCAAAAAAAAAAAAAAAAAAATAACACTTCTTTTGGGAATCCTACAAACCAAACAAAAACTTAGGCTTAGGGTGCGTTCGGTATGCAGCCATGCAGGATGGATTGGATTCAAATGGATTTGGAATTAAATTCCATTTCGACTCCACATTTGATTTGTAGGATTTTTATGGACTTGAAATCCAACAAACATAGGATTTTGAAACCTCATGGTTTTATTGTTTTTTCATGGCAACGTTATGTAATAATGTTTTAAAATATGTTAAAAATATTTATTTTGTAATAATTAATTAATAAAGAAGTAATTTAACAATTTTTTATAACTATTTGTAATTTGTTTTTATAAATAATGGAATCCAATTTCATTCCAAATCCTACAAACCAAACACAAGTTAGAGATTCCAAATCCTTCCAAATTCAAATCTCTCCAATTCCAAATTCTTCCATGAAATTCAAATCATTCTAAACCATTCCATTATTTTTTCCATTTTTGCATTTTAGAAGGCACGCTTTTCTTACTCATGAAGTTCTTGGGATATCAAAAGATTCATTAGGATGTTCTAAGCATTCCTTTGAAGATTTAAACATTCTTGGTATGCTCTTCAAATGATTGTTCTTGTATCTCTTGTTTAGAACATTTTGAGTATTATTTCTATTGTTATTTACTTATTTGTAACCATGGGTGTTCAGACTAATTTGTATGTACTAAACTTAATTTAAACTGCCATAAAGTTAACAATCGGTCAAACTTTTCAATACCTTTGAGAGGACTTGACTGGAGAGGTATTAAGCCAATTTCAATGGTCAAATACCATCAACTCCATTCCCATGGGCTTTTAAGAAGCAAGAAAAGTTGTTGGAATTCTATGAAAAAGTGCGGGGAGCCGGGATATATGCCATATATGTTTTCTAGACCACATCATATTTTATAAATAGACAAATTGTTTGGTTTGAAAAGCGCGCGCACACACACACACACATATATATATATATATATTATAAACTTTATAAATTTAATTCATCAAAGATCGAAAATCACGATCGTTCATAGAAATAAAAAATATTAATGAATATTTTATTTTATCTTTTTGAGAGTAACATAACGCATGTGTAACATGCCTTTAATTTTTATTATTTGCTTGGTTTGACTTACGATTTTGATTGAATTGTAAAATATTTTAGATAAAATATATCTAAAACTTAAATACAATTTTCATCCTTATAGTTTAATAAAAAAAATTAGATTTCATCCTTACAGTTTAAAAATATGAAATCTTTCGATTTCATTTTGAATTTGGTCTTTGGCGTTAGCAATTATCTCAACTCCATTAAGTAAGTAACCCTACGTGTCCCTCATAATATGAGGTACTTTTCGTCCTTTTGGGTTTTGATTTTATTTAGGCCTTGATGGTTAACTCAACTCTATTATATGAGGTTGATGGCCGTGGTGGAGGAAGAGGTGGGGTTAGTTATTTTAGTTTTTTCCCATCTTGAATGAAGTCTAAACTTATACATATATGCATTTCGACCTCTACAAAAAGTAAATAAAGAAATAAGTAAAATAATCAGTTGTCTTCACATTCTTAGCACATGGGTCAATTAACGAGGCTACGTTAACAACTGCTAAGGTTAGGGACCAACCCCAAAATAAAATAGAAACCACACAAAAGGTTTTGTAAATTTTAAGCTGGAGGAACGAACTTCAAATTTTTTCTAAACCATGGAGATGAACAATATAATTGACTCTAGATATATTATGTATAATTTCAACTTATAGAAAATAAGATGTAACAATTTTAAAAAGAAAAGAAAAATAAGTACCTACCCATACTATGTTACAAATCATTTATTTTTCCAACTACTTTAAGAGGTAAGAATTTTTTAAAATAGAAAAAAAAGTATCTATAATAATATGTTACAAATCATTTATTTTTCCAACCACTTTAAATGAGAATAAATTTCCAACCTCTTTAGATAGAAATATTTTCCATAATATAAATTTTTGGTTCTTTTTTGAATTTCGTAATTCTTGGAAATTTGAAATCTATAAGACTATCCATAGTGGTCATGTTGGTTGCCAATGGCATCGGCTGTCACCTCAGCGCCATATCAGCTTTCCACTATCTTATCAATACCTTACCAATTCATCACAATGGTCTTGACTTTCATACCAATCTAAATAATTAATAAAAAAAAATAGAGAGAAAGAAGAGAGAGATAAAAAGAAAGAAGAGAGAGGGTGGGGTGGGGTGGTCTACACAACCGGCATGGCTTATACCGATTTTCTTGCTTGATAATTGGTACCAATTCATCCTCGGTGGTGTTGCCACTGGTACCAACACCTTGCCACTTTCTTGACGCCACTCGCTGCGAATGGTCTAAGATGTTACTCATTTGGTAGGAGTTAAAAAATAAGAAATAATATTTGTTTCTGGAATACAAAACTAATAAAAGGGCTAAATGTATAAGATATCAATCTACTTCCATAAAATTTATTATTATAAAATACTGTATTTCTTTTTTTTTTTTCCTATTAAAACGTTTCAAAAAATTTAGGTTGCTGTACTTCGAAAAATATAAATTACAATTTGATCCTTATAGTTTATACATTTTCCCACTCTATCAAAATAAATATAAATATGTGACTCGTGGTTTGCATTTTTGCACTATTTTAATGTAAAGAAAATCTATTAAGCTAGTTTATATCCAAGGGCCTTTAAGTCTATTTCATCTCTTTTGTTTTATCCTATCAAAATGAATTTTGTTATATAAAAAAACAAATATAAATAAAAATTAAGACTTAAGAATGATTAAAATTTTAGGCTAGATTGGCCAATGGCATGTTAAATCCTTATCGATTTGGACCCTGTGGTTACTTAACGGATGGATTTAACAGGCCGTTGATCAAAGGGACCAAAGTCTTGCGAAAATGTAAACCATAAGTACCATTTATGCATTTAATTTGATTTGGGACCACTATAGATAAAAGATGTAACCATAGGAACCAAATATGTAATTTACTCTATTTTTAATTTGTTTTACAACCACAACCACCGCAAATCCTCCTATGACACGATCAACAAGATTTATATCACTATCAAATCAAACACAAACATGACACAATCAACAAGATTTATAGCACTACTAAATCAAACACAAACATATAATATTCATTTCACAAAATCAAATGAGATTATTCAAAAGCCGCAACTCTAAACAAAAACCCTTATATCTAAATAAAAAATGCTATCATGAATCAAAATTTAAACTAAAATCAAACTTTAAGTAGAACGATGAATGAACATGTATGCAGATGAATAGAATCAAACCTTAGATATATTCAAATCAACCACTCTATTCCAACCTTAGTCAGATGAACATCACTTGAAACCAAAACTACATCGATCATAACACATAAAAAACAAGAGTTTGGGGTGATGATTCTCCAACAGTAAGAGAGAGATGAGTAGGGAAGGCACTATCAACATGAACAACAATCGTGTTGATTATCCACATCCGATGCTAGACATAGTACGACTTTTGGCTTCGAGTTTGGATTTTTGGAGAAGGCAGCGATCCAAAGATGGGAGTGTGTAGCGAGATTCATTGGACTAGATGAGAGTAGGTGGATGGGTTCATAGAAAAGATGAGGTGTCAAAAGAAGTATAGGTGTGGGTACCGAAGACGTAAAAGGAAAGGGGTGAGATGTCATAGTTTTGGTTGTAATGTGGAGGCTGATTGTACAGAGAGATATGGTGGATAAGTTTTTAGGGTTAAAAAACTATTTTAGTGTATATTGTTATTATCTCATAAGGGAATTAACAGATGGACTTTAAGGGGTTGTTTGGAAGTTGATCAATGGCTTGGAAGCAGGATGACTAAGTGGTCAGAATGATTAAGGAACTCTTGTGATATAGTGCAAAATGGATGAAATTAGGGCTTTGAATGGTTATTTATTTATTTATAATTTAGAGTGTTTTAAAACCATTAAGAGACAAAAAAGTTTCACCTCTTAATGATTTAGATGTTGTCTTTTTAATGGAAATATTAAGACCATGACTTATGGTCATCCCAAAGGCTTCGGGAAGCCTTCGGGGTGTCTTTGGGTGCGATTGGGAACACCATTATGGTGTCATCGAGTACATGTCACATGCAGGGCTTCGACTTTTCCACCGTGATCAGCAAACCCCACCCCACCTCACCCCTTGTCTCTCTTTTTTTTGTTTCTCTCTCTTAATTAAATATTAATAAAATTAAATTAAAAATTTCGGTATGATTGGGTTGGGTATAACACATGTTTTGGGTAAGTAGTGGAAATGTGACATGACATTAGGTATATTTGGGCAATTTGGATTGTATAACTCATGGTCTAAGGGGTAAACTAGTAGTAATTCCATTAGACCATGGATTATGGTCATCCCAAAGGCTTTGAGATGCCTTCGGGTGAGATTGGGAACACCATGATCATCATGTAGATGTCACAGGTAGGGCTTCAGCTTCTCCACCCCGATCAAAAAACCCCACCCCCACCCTACTTCACCCTTTTTCTCTCTTTTCTTTCTCTCACTTTTTTCCCTCTCGTAATTAAATATTGATTAAATGAAATAAAAAATGTGGGTAAGATTGGATTGGGTATAACACATGTTTTGGATTAGTGAAAAATATAACGCTGAATGTGGCATTGAGTAAGTTTGGATAATTTAGATTATATAACTTATAGTCTTAGTATGAGGTATCAAAACGAAGCATCTTTTCATACGATGAAGGATGAAAACTAAAAAAACGACTTTAGACCAAAGTTGCAATTTACTCTATATTCAATTTGAAGATATTACCGAAGTCCAAAAAAGTGACAACGCATTTAAAATGTAGTTATGTAAAATTGATATATTAAATATGGATAGACGGATTATGATATATTCTTTAAGGGGTTATGACTTATTTGGGTAACCAACTATTCCATTTGTACTAATATTACCATCAAACTATTTTTTGTACTCAATATACCATTGAACTTTTTTTTTTTTGTACTCATAATACCATTATGAGTGGTAATAGCCCGTTTTTTTTACGTGACATTTACAATTATTAAAAAATGCTTATGTGGATATGACGTGTGTTCCACGTGGATCTGACGTGTATTTTTACTTTTTATGAGTATAAAAAGTCAATGGTATTATGATCCATTTATCATAGTCATCAATGTGAAACAATTATGATACTAAATATATTATAACTACTTAATACGTAAATCCATTGACATGATGTGATTATCATATATTATTCGATATGCTAAAATCTTGACAAATAATTGAATATTTGATTTTTATATTATGAATTGAATTATATACATTATAAGGATGTGATAAAGTGACGATGTTATTTAATACCATTTTTGAATCGTTTAGAATACTATTTTAGTTGTATATGGATTTTGTTGTTTCTCGGTCGTGGAGTTCTAATTATTATAACCAAAATATAGTTTTTAAATTATTCTTATCGGTTTCATTATAACAAAATTGATTTTATAAAATGTCTAAAATAAATTAATGTTTTTTAGAAGGGTGTCCGAGCCATAACCCGACTAATCTCCGGCAATTTTGGGGGCTAAACATAGCCCTACTTAAATGTCTCTAGGCATGCGCACGGGAAGATTCGAACTCGGTTAGGGCGCTATGAACCCCCGAGCGATAACCAATCCGCCACAAACATGGAAGACAAAATAAATAAATGTTCTAATATAGTGTTTTATAAGACCTAAGTTTATAGGACCAAACAAAAAAAACATTCTAAAAACTTACCAAATGAGTGTTAGCCTAGTGGTAAGGCTTGGGCACTACATAGTGGTGAACCTGAGTTCGAGCCCTGGGGACGCATTCTGGAGGTACGGGGGCTTCGACCCCGGGCTGCATACTTTAGCAGTCGGGTTTCGGCCCAAAATTGCCGAGGATTAGTCTGGGACCAATGTGGTCTGGGATACCTCTTCAAAAAAAAAAAAAAAAAACATTCTAAAAACTTGTTAAGACGTTTAAAAGCGTCTTATAAACTTTTTATAACACTTTTAGATATGACTTTTTTTTGTTTGATAAACTTTGATCCTATAACACAATTTATTATAACATATTTTATTTATGCATCATATAAATTCAATTTTATTATGGTATATTAGTTAATAACCTAATTATTAGCTCATAAGTTAATCCTCAATAGATGAATTAACGATCCCAATAAAATTAGCTAAACTAAGGGGCTGTTTGGCAGTTACTGAATGATATAGTACTGAATGATTCAACGGGTCGTATGATTAAGAGGCTCTGTATGATTCAACTGCCAAATACAAATCATTGTTTGACAACAGTTCTGAATCAACAGTCTGAATAACATAAAATTACCATTTTACCCCTACTTCTGTATTAAATAACAACTGTGGAATATAAGCCATTTAAACAAACATTTAGAAAATGTTTTTTTTTCTGGTTATTACTCTGAATGACAATCTAAATGCTATAATTATACAATTTTACACTTTATTTGTATAAATTAAAAAATATAATAGTTTAATAATTATTTTGAATTGAGAAACTATTTTAAAATAAATCAACTTGCAAAACAATAAATTAGATAATTCATCTTTCTCAAACATAATTTAAACTGTTGCATTTTATGTGGCTTTCACTAAAAGACAAAGGTTACTATTATCCTTCTTTCCTCTTTCCCCTTTCCCCTTTCCCCTTTCCCCTTTCCCCTTCATTTTAGGGTTTTCTCCGTTAGCAGGTCCAATTCAATCCAGCAGTTTTCTTCTTCACCTTCAATCCTTCTACTTTTATTTTATTTTATTTGTAATTTCTTTCACTATAAAAACATTCTCTTCTCCAAATCAACCAATGGTAGCGACGATAGATCAGGTGTGGTGGACCTAACCAGAAACATCATCGTCGTCGAAAAGCCATGCATGTCCAACAACCATCATAATCAACAACGAGAATGGAGGTCGATAATGAATGAATAAAAAACGAAGATGAAGAAAAAGATCTTCCCTATCTCCAGCTTTATATGTGTATTTGGTTTTGTAGATGTTGGATATGGAGGGTAATAATGGAATTCATTGTCATCTGAATCGTATAGCCAGGTATCTGGGAATGAACGATTTAGAGGCAAAAGGAGTGATTCAGATGTTTTAATGTTTTTGCCAAACAGCCTTGAGGTCTGAGCGAATCAGATATTTGCCTCTGGATTGAACCATACAGAGGCAAACAAACAGCCCCTAAGTGAAAATGAAAAATAAGCTAAATGGAAATATATAAGGGAATAACTAAAAAAAATGAAAACAAACTAAATGAACTAATTTATGATTCTTTAAGTGGGTGTTTTAAATAGGCTTTCTTCTAGTAGCCATTAGCCAAACATGACCTAAAATTGCTAATCTAATAGCAAAAAAAATACCTTATATCATTTACATTTTGTTCAATGTCCATCATTGAATAAATATTTTGACCGCTTAATAAATCTATTTAGCACAATATTAGAGTAGTTGGAAACTTGGAATATATAGAAAGGTTCAAAGGAGAACTGCTAAAAAAAATACGAAGTAGAGAAGTGATCTCCACCACTTATCCGGTCAATAAGGTGGTTTTGACCGGTTACGGTGGACGCGATCACGGGGGATTGACGCGATTCATGGGAGGGTATAAATTATTAAAGGGAGGACCCGATCAACAGGGCCGGCCCGAGCCCATGGCTGTCATGGCGCTCGCCATGGGGCAACAGGGCCTATAGGGGCATCCTCAACCCAACTCTATATTAGGATTAATAGCTTCAATTCGGGCTTGGAGAAAGAGACGATCGTATTATTACTGCTTTCATATTGATCTGCCAAGTCGCATCCATCATTCTACGAGTCAGGATTCACGAACATCATTATCTCATAAAGGATTCGATCACCATCCGTCCATTCCAAATAGAAAATTGCTTCTCTAATCTCTACTAATCGATTTTTCCCCGATCGATTGTTGCCCTAATTGATTGGTCTTAAATCGATTTCTCCTTAATTGATTGTTGTCCTAATCGGTTACACTCTGCGATTTGCTACCCTAATACAGTTTGGTGATATACTAATATATGGTGGTATCTTTATTATTTGTAATTTATACTAGTTAAATATCAGATAATGCAAATGTTTTTCTAATTCGTTAAAATTAGTTTTTGGTGATTTGTGAATTGTAGTATAAGTTACTTAGATAATTTGTGTTATGTGATATTTAATTATTCATTAGAGTAATCTATAGGCAGTACCACAATAACTATTAAATAGTAATTTTATTGAATATTGATTACTGAAAAGGTGATTGAACGGGTTAGCAATTTTGAGTATTGAAAGTAAGTTTTTAGCAAACATTGACTATGATAAGGTGATTGACATTTTTGCTTCAAAAAACGCACGAAAGCATCATTTTAAGTGATTTATTTTATGTTTTGTTATACAGGATTTTAGTTTATGTCCCCCCGTTTTATCGTTTTTGTTTTATTTAATCAACGCACGGATTAGCCATTTTTTGCTTTGTTTTTCATGCGCGTATAAAAAGGCATTTTTTTGGTATTTCGCCACGGGCATCCGGTACCTTAGGACCGGCCCTGCCGATCAAAGCCGTCTTTATTGACCGGAATACCGGATGAGTGGTGGAGATCACTTTTTTACTTCTCATTTTTTTAGCACTTGTCATTTGAACCTAATACTATACTAGGGGTTTGTTATTATGCAACCCAGTAAAAGGTTACAACCCGTGCAACCTTCGTCTAAATCATTAATTTTAGCTTATTCATTATGATTGATTACTCGATTCATCAATGATTAGTAATTTCATGCAATAATATTACCTACAATGCATAGTATTTTCATTAAATGCACATGATAACATGGAATGCATTCTATTTCATGGATGCTTCATGAAAGTATCACCTTCATGCGATGCATCTCATAATTCGTTATATGCATAGATATCTGTTGCTGAATTTTGATAAAATCATGAAAATACATCTAGAGAATCGATGAGAAACTATATAAACGGGCTAAACGAATGATTTAAATGAAGGTTGCACGGTTTGTAACCTTTTACTGAGTTGTATAATAACCTTGGCCATACTATATATATATATATATGTAACGCCCCGAAACCGTGAACCCTCTTAATTTTATTTGGTTACCTTCAGTTAATTTAACTCGTGTCTAATTGAGTAGGTATTAGATATTTCTATTATATCTTATTTATTTATTTATTTATTTACTATTTATGGTAATTGGGTTAAATAGGAGGTTGAATCCAATTAGGTTCTTTTGGCCCAATAATTAATTTAAATAGGAAACAATAGTTATCAGATTTATTTTATCTTCTTTTGTTGTCTTATGGAAAAAGAAAAGAGGAAGAGAGATATATACGTATAGAACGAGAGAGGGAGGAGGGAAATAGCAGAGATTTGAGAAAGAGAGTTAGCCGGAGAAGGAGAAATCGCCGGAGTGATTAGGTTTCCGCTATCGCCATCGTTTAGGTAAGTTGATTTAATTCTCGTAGCTCGAACGTCGTTGTTGGTTAGTGGTTAATCACGGCAGCAAGGAGGTTCGTCGGCCTTGGCCGGCGACGGTGAAGCTGATGGCTGGGACAGCGGTGGCTGATCACGATCATGCCGCCGCTATTGCTGTTTTTTTCCGTGTGTCCGGCGGTGGTGATTTGGTCACGCCGCCGCCGTTGTTGTTTTTTTTTTCTGACCAGCAGCGGTGGTGGTGCAGATAGTTGTTGCTGCTACTTGTTCGCTGTGACGTCGATCGGTGGTGGTGGTGGTTTCCACCGCTGCTGCCGCCAATTGTCGTCTTTTTGGTGTGAGGGTCGGCGGTGGAGGGAGGATTTCCTCACCGCTGCTGTGTTAGCCAATTTGGATGGCCGGCGGCGGTGGTGGAGATCTCCCGCTGCTGCTGCTGTCACGTTTAGGGGATGGTTCGGTGGTGGTGGCGGTTTACACCGCTGCTGCCACCGTAGCTAGTGGTCGGTCAGCGCGGCGGTGGCGGCAGTACTTACCGCTGCTGCTGCTATGTTGATTTAATGCTTGGAGGTGGCGACGGTGGCCTCCACCATTGCTGCAGCCGTTGATGTTAGGGCCTAGTGGCGGCGGAGGGTTTCAGCCGTTGCTGTCCTCGATGGGGGAACCGGGCGGTGGTGGCGACACACATCACCACTGCTGCCTTTGTAGCGGCTGCCCGGTAGCGGTACGCGGATCAGATCGGTCACGGTTTAGACTTGTGTATTCCCCGTGACACTTTTCTAGCGTGCTCGGGTTAGAGTCGTTATAATCGCTTGGTAGATTTCTCATAGGTGGATATATGTACTTAAATTGTTTCAGAGTAGCTGTAAAGAGTTCGAGTTCTCGTTGTGATTGATTATTTTAGCGTTCGAGGTGAGTGGGTTTTTACGTGCATTATGTTGTGATATATATATATATATGTATGTGACTTGATGGGCCGGGTCATGGGACGATCCGAAGAGCGAGTAATCGCTAAGGCCGGGTCGTGGGACGATCCGAAGAGCGAGTATTCGCTAAGGCCGGGTCGTGGGACGATCCGAAAGGTGGGTAACCACCAAGGCCGGACTGCGGGGCGGTCCGAAGAGCGGGAAACCGTTACAGCTGAGATGTTTATTTATTATGTGGATGATATATATATGTGTATATGTTGCGAGATGGTGTATGTGATTACTTGCTCACTAAGCGGTTGTGCTTACCCACGAATTCTTTATTTTCTCTTAGGTGCAAGTACGAGCGTGGATAAAGGCAAGGCTCCGGCTTGAGGTTTCCGGCTATGGCATTCCGATCAGTCCATTGAGCAGTTTTTACTTAGTTAACATTCTTTAGTAAATTATTGGGGATTTTGGATGATTTAGTTATTAAACCGTGTGAATGATTTCTTAAGTATTTCATTTATATAAATTCTTTGTTTTTTTTAAAAAAAAAAAATTGGGTGTTACAATATATATATATGAATAATCAAATGAAAACCATTTTATTTGTGTAAACTTAAGGACCAATCTATCACCATTAAAACTTTTAGTCAAGGGCTATTATTTAAGATGATATGGTTTGTAGTTTTATCAATTGTAGCCTATACCACACTAGATTATAACCCAAAAGAGTATTTTTGACATTATGTAAACTCAAACCCATCAGATCTAAACCCATCATATGTACTTTTTCTCCTTCCCCAACCACAACAACATCAAACAAACATAAGAAGAAAACCCATCAGACCTCCACATTTAGACCTCCATTGTCGCCGACGCTCCACCGCCACCACCGTCGCCGGCGCGCAACCGCCATCCACCGCCACCATGTCTGCAATTGTTCTTCATCTCCATCACCAAACCTCTACCACCAGAACTCCACCACCGTCGCCGGCCTCCACCTCCGTAGCCACTGCCGTTCGCCGGCCTCCACCACGTTGTCTACCAGATCGGGTAAGTTATCTTTTTATCTAAAAAACCCAATTTCTAGGGTTTTGAGATTTTTTCAAAATTAGGTTAGTTTGATTCAAAATTAGTGATTGTTGTTTTATAAAAGTTATTTGTAATCTTGATTTGAGCAACATATTTGAATTTTAACATATCTTATGAAGATTTTAGGAAATGATTGTTGAAAAATTAGAGGTTTTTAAGTTTTGTTCTTGAAGGTTCATCATGTGTTCTTGAAGGTTCATCATGTGATCTTGAAGGTTCATCATGTGATCTTGAAGGTTAATCATGTTCTTGAAGGCTGAAGTGCACGATCATGTGAAGATTTATTAGATGAATTTAAATGTAAATATACATTTGTTTGTATTCATTAGATGAATTTAAATGTAAACGGACACTTGGTTTTGTATTCATTAGGTGAATATAAATGTAAATGAACATTTTGTTTTATATTCATAAGTTGATTTTAATGTTTGTATTCATAAGATGAATTTATATGTAAATAGACATTATTTTTGGATTCATAGGATAAATATGAAATTTCATATTATGGATCTGATTTCCATATTATGAATATGAAGTTTCATAATATGAATCTAAAGTTTCATATTCATATTATGAATGAACCGTGAGATTTTTTGCAAAATGAAGATAATGCCCTTTATACTCATTTTCAAATTAATGACTTAGATTGGTCCTCAAGTTTTTAGAAATTATTTGGTTTTCTCTAGAAGGCATCTCTCTCTCTCTCTCTCTCTCTATATATATATATATATATATATATATATGGGTGGGTTCAAATGTGAACCACTTTTTGGTTGTGAACGTGAGGACATCCGAGAGCGCGACATGTGGCGGATGACTAGGCGCCACGTCAGTTCCACGGCGGATGACTAGGCGCAATTCATGGGATGACATTGAATTAAAGGGGATCACCAAACTCAAAGTCGCTACATGTCTCGCTCTCGGCTGTCCTCACGTTCACAACTAAAAAGTGGTTCACATTTGAACTTTCCTCTATATATACATAGAGAGAGAGAGAGAGAGAGGTTTTAATGAGAAGTGGTAAAAAATATGAAATTGAGAATGATCTCAGCCGTTGATACGACTGAGATCAAAGTTGAAAAATCAAAGACTGCGACTTTGACCGGTCAAACCCGCAATCTTTGAGTAGTCAAAATTCGCATGTACGCGCATGAATGAAAGACATTTTCGAAAATGTTACAAATAGTCGACAAATAGATTCATCAATGGATCTTCATATATGAATGTGTTCATCAATGAATCCGTGTAATTCATATAAAGATTCATTGATAAATATGTGCAATTCATACGAAGATTCATATATGAACGCCATCATATTTCAACTATACAGATTTATATATGAATCTTCAAATATGAATCTGTTTGTTGACTATTTGTAAATTTTACGAAAAAACCCCTTTGTGTGCTACAACTTAAGTGAGAAATTATCCGGTGCTTTGCGGTCTAAGCCGCATTTATTAATCAGATGAGAGATGGAAATCACTTATCTATTTCACAATTTCTAGCACTTTTCATTTGAACCTAATACTACACACACACACAGAGTAAAGTTCAAATGAAAATTCATTTTCATTGTGAACGTGAGGATCACTAAAATCCGTCACGTGACTATTTATTCAGAGTGAATAAAGGTGTCTATACACACATACACACACACACACAGAGAGAGAGAGAGAGAGAGAGAGAGAGAGAGAGAATTCCAAATGAAAACTCATTTTCATTGTGAACGCGAAGACCACTAAAATCGCGCCACGTGGCAATATTCACTCTGAATATCATGCATTATTCAGAGTAAATTAAGGCATTTAAGCTTTAATCACTTTGAATAATGCATGACATTCAGAGTGAATATTGCCACGTGGCACAATTATTTTTAAAATAATAAAAATGAGATTTTTGTTATGTAAATTGCTCCAACAAATATTCTATATGATTCTCTGAAATAGAGAAACCTAGAAAAATCTCCAAGTTTAGAGAATTTTCTAAAGCTTGATGTATCGAGTGAGAAATTACTTTTTTATGCATTTCTACCAATGGGGTTGAATCATTATTATTTTATATAAATTCTTTTGAAGATGTGTATTAGAATGAGAAATTTATAGAACACTTCAATAATACAATAGATGTTGAAATCTCTAAAATAAAGAATCTTTTTGAGCTAAATATAAATATTTTTAAAGATTTTGATATTTGTGTCCCTATTTTTCAGAAACTATAAAGAAGTCGTTGGAGATGCTCTAAATAGTTGTTGGCAATTATTGAATGGTTTGGTGCAGAATGATTAAGAGGCATTTATGACATAGTGCAAAATGGAATATGGTTGTTTGGTAATTGTTCAGAATGAAATTAGGGCACTTAATGGTTCATTAAGAGAGACTCTTTTCCTGCCAAACAAGATTCACCTCTTACCCACTCAGAGGTTGCCTCATTGCCTCTTAATAAAACTGTTAAGAGGCAAACAAATAACCCCTAAGCTAATTTTTTGAAAAGCTACTTCAAGAAGTGTTTCAACAAGTACAGAGGTTGTTTTTCTCAAGTTTTCCACTTACCCCCTTACATGTCCTCCATTAATTTTCTAACATGTTCTTTTAGGTCATTTTATATTATCATATAGTTTATTAGCTAGATTCGCCCAAACATGAATAATTAATGATTTTCTTTTTAGAAATGGGTGAATTCCAAGCTTCGAACCTGGGTTGATTTTATCATCCAGTTAGCCAAACATTTTTTATTTATCAGTATTTAACTACTTTATGGGCCAACCGCTAGCTTTTTCATCTAAAAACTATCTTATTAACCAACTGTTAGTTTTTCGGCTTATAAACTAGTTTGTCGAACATAGCCTTGATCATTGTGATCATATAAGTAGGTTCATGTAACGTAGAATAGACATAGACCCTCAGAGGATGTTGTGGTAGCATTCTTTCGTTGTTGCCAACCAATACATACCCAACAACAAAATTCATTGTTAGCGAGCAATTATAGGTTACTGGGAATCAGCGATTCCCACGTCAGAAAAAGTATACCGTAACTATCGAGGGTTCCAACTACAAAAATATTTTCACATGTAAGTAGCTTGGGACATGTGTTTCATGCATACCAGAAGAATGAGAACCTCAGGGATTTGAGATATGTCACATGCAGGGTTCCAACTGCATGCATACACTCATCGGTATGGCTTCGAATCCCGTTTGATGCCTTGAGGGAGTTGAGATCTGGGTTTGGCAACTTCCACGAATATGACCCTGCCATCGAGAAACTGCCAAAGGAAAACCAAAGAAAAGTAAGGTGTCGTTTCTTCTTTTAAGAGGTCTGAAGTCTAAAGTATGATTTCACCTATTAAAAATATAAAGAGGATGGTGCACTTCTTAAAACTTCAGAAGACTGGTAAGAGTTTTTCATGCCTTTTTCTTAAAAAAAAAAAAACAAGCAGTCTTAAGTCTGCAAGCCTCTTAATTTTCAGACTTTAGAGGTTTTAAGAGGTTATTTCTAAAAACAAATAGCCACTGAGTCTACTTATGCACGATATCATGCAATGTTTTCTCATGTTTGATTAGAGTCGAAAGAAACAGAAAAACTAACTTTTTTATGGAAAAGAAACAAGTATAAATTACAAAATATGTGTGATGAGATCTTAATTATTCAGAAGAGTTGGAAAATTTTGTGCAAAAAAGATTTGTAACCAGCAACCCCCAAGCCGGCCCTCGAGATCTTGCTCTAAGAGCATAGGCAAAGATATTTTTTAACCATTATAAATGGCATTTCAAGACAATAGCGTTTATTACAAACAACGGTATTTTGTAATTTATAATTAACAGGAAGTTTATTGCGGGTTTTGTTGCATTTAAAATTTCAGATGTTTGGTTAGATTAATAAATGTTTTCAAGTCAATAATGGGGCATTTAGATCTATGTAACTTAACTCATTAGGTCCAACTTCATCGTTCAAACAGTTTATTCAATACA